>VXBI01002377.1:1313-33432 GCA_013397375.1 Toxostoma redivivum | reverse complement strand
AATGAAGAAGAAAATTCCACAAAAAAAAAAAAAAAAAAAAAAAAAAAAAGGAAAATGCAAGATCAGACAATCTCAGCTGGTGCTGTGGGGGACACAGTGAGACCCTCCAGCTCCCACACCCCCATCCCATCTCCAGGAACCAAAAAGTATAAACTGAATTATCTCAAGTATTGAATCACTGAGCATCACCTGCAGATGGGTGCCAGGGAAGGGAAAGCAGCAAGAATGACTTCAGTTTCTAAGGGAATCCAGAGGAAATCCAGGCTGAGCTCTGTGCTGGGCTCGTTGGTGAAATAATAATAAACAAACAGAAGCATGAACAAACTTTGGGGAAGAGCCCATTCAGCATCTCTAATGAGAATCCAGACTTTTCAAATCAAACCCTTATCTTGTAGAGTTTTCTAAAGAAATCAAAGAGCACAGAGATGAGAGGAAGGATCCCTTTGATATAAAGCCATTTGGATTCCCAGAGGCTCTTCAGCGAGATCTCAACACAGATTTGGAGGAAAGTCCATTTATAAAAACCTGCTGATACAACAGGCAGGTGGGGGAGAATCCCTAATTCCACCCATGGAGGAAGTGCCTGGGAAGCTCCAGAGGATGTGTTTTGTAGCCTGAGCCCAAAGATTGCAGCACATTCCCAAAGATTGCTGCCAGGCAGGGCTGAGCCAGAGGCACTGCAGGGCTCAGCAGAGCCCAGGGACAGCATTTGCACTGCCACTTGTTCTGCACTCACCAATTTCCTTTCCTTTCCCATTACTACAGAGTTCTGTCTCCATGTGATGCCAGCCTGGCCTGGTTCCAGGCCTGCTGAGGGGGAAGCTGTTCTAGTGAAAAACTACAGACTTGACTCACAAACAAAAATACTTTGTTCTTTGGTTCATCCAAACCAGTGATTAATAACCCAAGCCTGCAATTCACTGTGATTTCATTTTAATACTGACTAAACCACAGCTCTTTTCTTGCATCAAAGGAAGATTTAGGATCCTGCATTTACACTGGCTTTGGAGACATATCAAAGGACAGACACATTTAGAGCTGCACACTTCTGGGTTTGCACAATTCCACAACAAACAGCCCAGCCCAGGACACAGCAGTGCCAGGGCAGGGTTATCCCAGCCCAGGTAAGCTGCAGAGCTCACCTGTGGGGAGCAGACACAGCCAGCCTGGGGTGTGATAAGCTCAGAGATAACTCAGCACTGTAAGAAGTGGCTGCAGCTCATCCCCATCCATCACAAACCCAATCACCTCAAGCCCACGCTGATATGGCCACAATAACTCTGGGGTTGGACACATCATGCAAATACAAATTATTCTGAACCATATCCACAGACTCCAAGCTTCTTAATTTTATATTAAAAAAGCCCCACCACCTCCTTTTAGGTGCTTTAATTTTAGGCTGTAGGCACATGAAATTACCCTGATGCAAATTCATGAGGATTAGGCCAAGATAATAAAAACTGCATATTTAAGTACAAGGGAGTGTGCTGGAAATCCCAAATTGACGTTACAGGCAGCAGCTTAACCTGGTTAACACAGGCCAGGAGAAAACATTACTGATAAAATTATTAGTCATTGCTAACTTGAAAAATATTAATTACAGTGAAGACAAACTATAACTTAGAGATGCTTTAATTTAAATACCAAACTGAGCCAAAGGGAGACTGTGAGGCAAGTCCTCTGCAGGGATTTGGGTGCATTTCAAGCCCCTCTCCCTCTCCCCTGCTAATTCCCTCTGGAGCAGCCCCAGGCTGCTGGAGCTGCTGCTGCCAGGGCAGGATGGTGGCTGGAGCCAGCCCTGAGTGTGGCACATCCCCTGCTGCACCTGCAGCCAGCACAGTGGGGACTTTCCCTTCCCTCTGCAGAGTCTCTGACCTTGCTTTCAAGTCCAATGTGAAATGAATTCCAAAGTACCTGATCCTCCCTGTGCAGGCTCAGGATCCAGTAACGCTTCCAAAAAAACTCCTCTGAGCAGTTTGTTCATGAGAACTGATGTTGACAGGGAAGACAAAAATCAGGACAGCCAAGCTTGAGTTGCTGCTACAATACATCCACGAGCCAGGTGTGTTCCTCAGCAGTTACAAGCTGCTTCACACTGCAGCTTTGTGCCAAAATTCACAGAAATTCCACCCACCAGCCTCCCGTGTTCGGTACAAATCCTCCCCTCCCTGCTCAAATATCCCTTCTGACAGGGCTGCATAAATAATTGCTTCCTTTTAAACAAAGGGAATGGCAAAAGGACTCAAATCTGCTTCTCATGTGCCAGATGTGCCCCTCAGCCTGGTGACAGCTCGATGGGTCACATCACAAGGTGCCCTAATAGGATTTTAAAACACCCCAGGTCACATCTTTCAAACCTGCTTAGTCAAACAACCTGACTCCCAATATCAGTATCAGCTCCATTCCTTCCCTAGAACCTCAGCTTAAGAGCTCTTTAAAGTTCCAGCTATGGATCTTGTTTCTTAAACACAAACTTGGATCTTACTGGGAGCCCAGTTTAGGCTGCAGGAGCACAAACTGGGAAATTCTCCAGCTGGGTGCCTTCATAACCTGGCCCAAGTGCATCATGCTCCAGAGAGGAGCTGCAAGGATGGGGCCCTGCAGGGCAAGAACTTCATCTTCTCAATACTGAATAATTGTTTAGTAATTTCACTTCTCCTCTGATTGCAAAGTAATTGCTTAATGAAGCAATTTTCTGATTAAAAACACCTTAAGGAGTTAGGAGAAGGAAAGCCAATCATTCCAAGGTTTATGCTTTGCTAATCTCCACAGGAAAGGAGTTTAAACTATAGCATCTCAGGATTTTCTCATTCTGCCTTAGAGAAGAGCAGGAATATAAATAAAAACGTCAAAAATTTCCTGTTAATCTCTAAGTTGTGCACAAAACTGGTGGTGCCTGTTAACAAGGAGCTCCTCATGCAGCATCCTTGGCATGTCCCAGGCTCCAAGCATTGAATCCCTCTCCAGTGGATCCAGTGCTGGGCACAGAGCACCAGGATGGACCTGCAGGAGCCTCCTCCCTGTCCCCCAGCCCAGGGATTCACCACTCCAAGGTGTTTTTAAATAGGTCAGAGCTGGCTGGTAATTACAGAAATGTGTTAATCAGCTTTGCCAGGCAGAGCTGCTTTGCTCTCCCAGAGCCTTTCCCTATCAGCTCTCCCTTCCCATCTCTGACAAGACAACATCAATGGCCACAGGAAAAGCCCCTCAAAACCACAAATCCTGCTCCCTGCCAATTCTGGCCCCATCCTGATGGCAGAGCACAAACCAAGAGAGACATGAAGAATAAAACATGTGAAATGAAGTTGTGCTGAGCAGGAGTTCAGCTGCTGCCTGATCCTTCCTTCCCACTCAACTCCAGCCTTGAGCAGATGCCAGGACCCACAGGATTTCAGGATTTTCCCACTGAACTGACTTTGCAAGTTTGTTGAGTCAGCTCCAGAATGGCAGCCCCTGCTGTCTGCAGTGCAGGAACAGCTCAGTGCCACTGCCTGGTCCCTGCAGCTTCTGAACACACCTCCCCACAGCACTTCATGCCTGCAACCATTTTTTTTTTTCCTTTTTGTGACTCATTTTTCCAGGAGAATCTCAGAGAAACCAGTATTGAGTACAGCACTGCTGCAATTTCACAGTTTCCACTGTGTATTAGAGATTTATCAGGGTTTTTTTCTCACTATCCAAAGCATTAAAACATGAGTTGTGCCCAGAGCTGCAGCAGGGAGCTCCCCCCTTGTACATCCATTCCCAAATCCTCAATTATCCTGCTCCAGGAGCCCTTCCAGCAGCTCCCAGGGCAGGCAGGAGGTGCCCAGGTGAGGTTTTCAGGTGCCCTGCCCTGGTGTCTTTGGGGCTCCTGCTCTCCCCAGCCAGGCCATGGCTGAGGCAGGGCTGGGATCACCTGGAGAACCTCCAAAGGGAGAACTACAACCACTGACTCACTTCTCCTCATGTTCTCCATATTCCCAAGGCATTGCAGAGTGGGTTTATCCTTTACCACACTGAAATCTGTGCTTCCAGAGCTGCATTCAGCCCTGGCTGGCAGGGACACTCTGACCACCACAGCTTTTCAGACAGGACAGCAGCAATAACTGGGTTTCACAATTAAACTTGTTGACTCCACTTCTATGGCAGACTATTCCCCCCCCACCCAAAAAAAAAAAAAAAAACCTGCTGGTTTATGCTGAAGACAGTTGATCTCTAACAAGACAGCAAAGGATTGATACAGCAGAATTTTGCAGAGCCTGAAATAGCTGCCAAATTCAAGAGGCTGTTGGGAAATGAAAACCAACAAACATAGTCCTCTAAGGAAAACCTGGTTTTGTTAAACAAGGTCACACTGTCTTTTTGTTGTTGTTTTTTTTTTTTATTATTATTCATTTTTCTCTTACATGCTCCTACATCTGCAGGTATCTCCTACTGGAGACCAAGCACCAGTTTTTCCATGTCCCCCTTTGGAATTCTACAGTATTTCTTCTGCAGGAGCAATTAGTATTTGCTGTTGTTTTAAAAGAAAAACCCAACAGAAATAAAGGAAAAGTATGACTCACTGAGAGACCAATAATTAGGTCATGTGTTCAATTAGTTTTCATGCTTAAGTAGTTACTCTTTAGGAAATGCTCCCCCTTTGATGTGCAGCAGCAACTTCCCAATTAATTAGGCAGAAAAAAGCAATGAAGGAATGAAACCTCAGACAGGAATCAAAGCCCAGAGATCTCTAATGAGGGGAACAACAGCATCAACAACAGACAACATGCACTGAAAGGCAGAGCCTTGCAATGATCCATTTCAAGTACCTTGGCTGTACCTCCTTTGAAATTAGGAGCAAACTGTTGGGAGCAGACTAGAAGAGAGGGAGAAGCAGCCTGTTTGATCAGAAAATCACTGTTTCCTTGAAGGCCTGCCACAAAAGAGATAATTTATCCATCCTGTGGGAGCTGTGTCCTCAGAGCCCATCACACAACAGGTGAGACTGGATCACAGGGAAATGGGGAAGCCCTTCCCTTCCAGCCTGCCCAGGGAACAGCAGAACAGCTCCAGGGCCCATGGCACCTTCCTGCAGGCATTCCCACCACTGCTTTCAAGCCTTCCCAAAGGCTCCCTAAAAGTTTATTTAATCTTGTCTTCTGGATTTCTCCATCCAGGATTTTCACCCCCCTTCATGACTCACAGTTCTGCTTCACCCCAGGGATGCCTGTTCAGGTATAATCCATTCAGCTCTAATGAAATCAACTCATTCCAGGAGAGAATTAAAACAGCCCAAATGACTCTCTTAGCAAAAAAGGAGGAAATTGAGAGGAGAAAAAGGGAAGCAAAATTGTAGCACTTGAATTAAAAAATCAATGCTGTAATTGACTTCGTTTTCTGTAGGCAGGTGGGTGTGAGGGGAGGATTCTCTGGGATGTGATGGCTCAGTCCCTTGGCCTGGCTGCTGCAGGAGCCCTGGAGCTGCTGCTCTGGGAGGGCAGGAGGGGAGGGGGGCTGGCAAATCACTGCCAGGATGTAAAAGCCCACATCCCACACAGGAACTGCCCCTCAGCTGGAAAATCTCTACCAAAGATCCCAGGGAAGCAGTTCAGTGTCTGCATCCTCACCTCTCCTAGGAGTGTTATGAACTGTAGATTTTGGCCTTCCTGGCAGGGCTGGGGAAGCTCATCAGGGAATAAAGGACAGGATTGCAAAAAGCAGCTGCTGCAGGAGTGCCACTGAGATCTGTGCACCAGTACAATCCCAAGAGAAGCATCAAAATGATTGAGTGAAGGAGGAAAAACTCCTGTGAGTGTTCTGGTCAGTCTGGAGTTACAGGGAGAACCTGGGCAAAAGCCAGAGCTAACAAAGAGGGGGGAAAAAAAAAATCTATAATTTCATGCAAATTTAATAGGCATATGCTCCAGACTACTTCATAGCAGGTGCTGAATGATGAAAACTGTGCCTCAGGCAGGGCCAGCCTTTGGCTGCACAGCCCCTGGTGCACTGCACAGCCTCAGGGAGAACCAGGGGAACCCAGCCTGGCACCCTGCAGAGGAGGCAGTTCCACGTGAGCCCATCCCACAGGCTCTGCTCAGGGATCAGGGCACAGGGGGCTCCCACAGCCAGCTCTGCCAGTTCCAGCCTGGAGGGTGCCCAGAGCTCCCTGCCTGCAGGCAGAGCCCAGCAGCAGGGTCCATCCTCCCCGGGCAGCTCTGCAGCTCAGGGCCCAGCAGAGCAGTAACTCCTGCTCATAAAACTCCCCAGAGCTCCTGCATGTCCACAAAGCATCCCCCTGCAGCAGCACTCCCAGCCCTGTTCCCAAAGGCTCTGGACTCCCAAGCTAAGGCAAGTCCCTGCCCTTGCAGAGGCACAACATGCAGTGCTGCCAAAAAACTGAATTTACACCCCAACAACAGGGAAATGTTGGCTGCTGCTGCCAGCACAGCAAAGCCATGCTCTGGCTGCACAGGGGCTGCAGAATGGGGTCAGCAGCACAGAAATCCCAGTTCAACATGATCAATTCCTTATCCAAATCCTTCAAACACCGAGCAACCTCCCACAGAAACCCAAATCATTTTATTGTGGGCAATTCTGTGTCAGCCAAAGGCTCCCCTTGGGATCCTGGGAATCCCAACCCTGCCACCAGTGAGCCCCAGTTCCACACCCAGCTCCTCCAGTCATTCCCACCCCACTGCTGTACGTTCCTGGGGCAGAGGAGCAGTCCCAGGAAGGTTTTCCCCTCCCAGATCAGAGGAGCAGTCCCAGGAAGGTTTCCCCTCCCAGGGCAGAGGAGCAGTCCCAGGAAGGTTTCCCCTCCCAGGGCAGAGGAGCAGTCCCAGGAAGGTTTTCCCCCCCCAGATCAGAGGAGCAGTCCCAGGAAGGTTTCCCCTCCCAGGGCAGAGGAAGCAGTCCCAGGAAGGTTTCCCCTCCAGTCAGGCATTACAGGGTCCTGTGCTCTCCACTTTCACTCCCTTTTCTCCTTCCATTCTCAGGTCCTTAAGCAGCCCCTCTGATTAATTAATTAAACCTCTTTCCAGATTACCCTCACCTTTAACCCCTTCCCTGCCCAGCAAAACTTAAGCCCCAAACCCAAGGGAGTGTTGGTGTAGAGCTGTCTTGGCTCCCCCCAGCACCTCAATTTTATCTGCACTGAATTGCAGGAACTCTTTATCGAGACAGATCGAGCCCACAGCTCTGTCATCTCCTACCCTCTCTCCCAGTACAATCTTCATCTGAGAACTGCATGAAATGACTGAATATTGCTTAACTGCAGGATTTTGCAGAGGAAACAACAGCTGAAGTGGTTTTTGCTCCCGCAGCACACAAATTTATGTAGCTACACAACAATAAAGCAAAGTCTTAAATTTAATCAGAACAAATACTTCAAGCAATAGCAAGCTGATAAATTATTTAGAAAGGGGCTCGATAAGACCTGGAAGGAAATATCCATCAGCTGTGCAGCCTGGGAGCTTCCAGAAACAAGGAATTTTCATGCTTTACCCCTTTGATGGTTTTCTTTCAGAAAAGCTGTTTGTACTGAGTAAAAAGGGGGATGTTTGAACAGAAGCAGCCAAGGACTGGCTGGCAGGGGTGGCACAGGACTGGTCACACCGTGGTCACCACTGCCACCAGCAATTAGCACCAATTCACTGCCAACAAGGTGCTGGTGACAGCAGCTCCTGCTGGAAGGCACTGACAGCCTGGCAATATTGGTTATTTCACAGGAGTGTCATGATTTGCTCTTTTTTCCACTTGGTTTTCCCCAAATTGCTTTCCTTCCATCCACTCCTCAGCCATTCCAAGCCCCCAAGAAACAGACAAAACGGGATGTATTAGTATTTATATGAAAGCTGTAGGAAATTCAATAATGTTCCTATTGTTTTATTGCAGATGGCACACCAACTTCTCTTTATTACTGCAGAAAGCTCCGGAGCCCTGTGGAGTGCAATAAAGCAGGACGTGTTTGGCTTTGCAATGTGTCAGGGGCTGTGATTTCCTGCAGGAACCAGGAATGAGCCCAGCTCTGGGACTGCCTCCACCAGGCCCACGCAGGGAACCTGCTGCTCCTGACCTGGCCCTGCTCCCCAAACCAGGCTCTGAGACAGAGCAACAGCTTTGTTTTCACCTTTGCTCCAAGATGCTTTTTGTCCTGTTTGATTTCAGGCACTTTCTGAATTTTCTAAATTCTTGGGCTGTTGAGATATAAAGATTGTCAGTGTGCCATGGGGAGAAACACAGGAGGAAATTCTCTACACCAATATCTGCCATGAATGCTGCAGGACATAAACACTCTGAGGACACCCCAGGAAAAGACAAGCAGGAGGCTCAGAGAGGCTGGAGCAGTGCCTGCCAGGTAAGGGAGCACAGGAACACCCCACACTCACCCTGGAGCAGTGCCTGCCAGGTAAGGGAGCCCCAAAACACCCCACACTCACCCTGGAGCAGTGCCTGCCAGGTAAGGGAGCCCCGAAACACCCCACACTCACCCTGGAGCAGTGCCTGCCAGGGAACGGAGCACAGGAACACCCCACACTCACCCTGGGCTGCCAGTTCTCATACTGCTTCTGCAGGTTGGCCCCGATGGTCTCCAGAGCTTTCTGAGGCCCCATGGACAGAGGATCTGGAACAGAACACACAGCAGCAGCTCTCAGCTCGCTCAGGGCTGCTCTCATGGCTCCTTTCATTATCATGGCTCCATTCATTATTTCATTATCTCATTAACACCTTGTTACTCGGGGGAATTTACCTGGGGGCAGCACCCAAAGGTTATCCCCAAACTCTTCAGTCCCACAAGAATCCAGTTCCATTACAGGCTGAAATGGGGAAGATTTCTCTCACTGAGGGGCTGAACACAATTTTGTTTCCAAAGACAGGAGAGGCATTGCATTTGTTTCTTTTAATAATGAAATAAGGTTTCTATTGTAAATAATGACAAGAACTCAAACTGGTTAAATATTTGATGACAAACATTTTCTGTTGATGAATGCAAAATCCTGCTTCATTTACTTTCTTTGCTTCCTGCTGCAGAGATTGTGTGCTATTTGTAATATTTAAGAAGTTAATTTTATTGCTAGATAATTACCACAATCCATACATAGCAATACAATTCCAGGCCATGTGCTTTATCCAAACACCATGGACATATAATTAAACAATTAACAAGTTTTCTTAAAAAAAACCCTACAAGCTAATATTTTCCTATTTAATATCAATTATTTTAAAAGCACTAAACTAGATCAATGAAGGTTGTTTTTTTTTTTTCCCAGTTTTTTGCAAATATCCTTTTGTTAGAAACAAGATGTAATAAAGCAGGATTTGGAAAGTGATTTTTCTTTAATGAATAAAAGCACGTGGAAGGTGCAGCAGGGCCTGCACATGGCTCTGCTCAGTGGCCATTTGTCACCAGGGGTGGCCAGCTGTGACCCCAGCTCAGGTGACAACAGCAGCACCCCAGAGCTGCCCTGAGCCTGCACACAGACACCACTGCATCCCCTCCCTGCTCCTGAAAAAAATCAGATATTGCCCCAATTACCTTGTTCAGAAATTTCAGGTTGGCTGGAAGTGGAAGGAGCACTTGTGTACATAAACAGACTGAAAATTTAATTACAAAACTGCATTCAGAATTCTCTTTGCTGATGATAGGCACTAATGACTTTATTGAAATGACTCTGCAATGCTCCTCTGCTCGTGTGACAATGAGACACCAGGGCTGCTCCCAGGACCCTGCCTGTGCCTGGCAGGGCTCTCAGCCTTCCCAGGTTAAAAACCTGAGCTGCTGTGACTCACAAAGCAGGTAATGCAAGGTTAAAAAGTCTGCTGAAAGTTTTTAAAGAAACTCAGTTTGTGCAGTGATTAATCTGCTCCTGGGGCCTGTGGAAGCCCTGAGCTGAGGATTACAGTGCCCAGCGTGGGATGTGCTGCAGGCTGAGCATTCCCAATTCCTAAATCTGAGAAAGCTTCTGTACACAAGATATTTCCTTCTAATATTACTTCAGATTTGTCTCATCTTGATAATTAGACTTTTTTCTCCAAAACCAAGGGAACTTTTAATTTCTTCAGAAAAAACCTAGGAATTTAGTGCAATGCTGCATGAAAGTAGCAAACCCAGGTGTTGGAACTGCTGGCAACACATCCTTGGGAATAATTCCAGATCTTCTGACTGATTCCAATTAAAACAGCCCTGGAGCAGCCACCTCCAAACACAGCAAGGTGTTTGACAAAGCTCCCTGCTCTGCTGGGTGAGGCAGACAAGGGGCACTGAAAGCTTTGCAGGTCCCAGCACTCTGACGGTGGCTCTGCTCAGAGATTTCCTTTAGACATCTCTGAATCTAAAATAATTACAAGCAAGCAAAGCAGCTCATTAGCAGCTGGTTTTCCTCCACGGGGTCTCATTCCAGAGCCCAGCAGGAGGGATGACCCACGGCAGCAGCAGGAGCTGGGCTCTGCATGAAGCCCGGAGAAATGAGGGGCCAGGTTTGGTGCTGAGCCCAGGTCCCAGCCCTGGCGTGGGGCAGCTCTGGGGACTCACCAATCCAGCACTCCAGGCGGGCACAGGGCGTCGTTTTCACCACATCAGGAGGGTCCACGCCGACGTTGAGGCACAGAACTAAGGCAACACTCACAGTCTTCATCTGCAAAGACAGGCAAGAGCACAGCCTGAGTGCAGGAGCAGCACCGGCCTCGAGCTTCACACCCCAGAGCTTGTGCAGGGCTTTAACCAGCCTCTCCCTCCTGCTCTTCCACGTGGACTATTTTAAGCAAGGCCTGACTGATGAAATTTTTCATGTTTTTTATTAGAACAGTACTTAGGCTCCGTGTTACTATTTTTGTTGTTATTTCCAGAGCCCATTCTTCTCTTTCTCAGCATGGAAATGGGTGCCAGTGAACTTCTGCTACTCATCTTAAATTAGCCATTGTCCAATGAAACACATTATTAAAACATGAGGCAATGCTATTCAGGGGCCCTGACCAAAATTATAATACAGTGTGTGATCTCCAATACTGAAACTAAAAGAATTACAATGGAAAAACCCCCAAGTGAAAAACAAAGCCATGAAAAAATTAAACAAACAAACACACACCAAAACAAATCTATTTAGTGCATTTTTTATTTTGTTTTCTTCACGTGCTGGGCTTTCTTGGAGAGCCCTGCAAGGAGAAATCCTGGCTCCACATCCCCCTGGCACTGCCCAGGCAGCACAAATGTACCCAACCCAAACCCACCCAACCTCACCCAAACTGCCTGAAACCAATGACAAACCACCTTGGCCAGCTAAAAATACTGCTTGAAAATTATCATTTCACATCTTTCTGGGTTTTTTTTTTTTTCCAGACTCCCTGATGCCAACACCTAAAGCAGAGGAGGAAAACAGAAGCAGTGAGAGGCTCTCAGTGATTCCAGGCGTTCAGGGCTTGCCTGCAGCAAGGCCACCCACATCCCCACCTCCCCAGGGTGCTCCCTGCAATCCACAACAGTAGGGGGAAAAAAAAGCCCAGATTTCACACTTAGGGAAAACCCTAGAGCCACATAAATGTGTAATTTCCCCAGAAACTGGAGCAGGCAGACACCATTCACAGGCTGTGCAGGACAGAAATCCTGCAGCGTTTCCTCACTCCCATGGCCATGATGGGGAACGTGGAATAAAAACCAGCCAGAACTGTGGTTTGTGGCTTCATCCCAACTCGTGTTCCTGCTAACAAACCCTGCCATCCTGCGGGATTCCTCATGGAATTAGCAGGACTAAGCAGCACAGAGAGGAGAAGAGGAGCCTGGACAGAATTCCCTGGCCGGGATTTCCCAGGTGTGGAATGGCAGGAGTGGCCAGGGATGGGTGCAGAGCCCAGAGCTGCAGCTCAGCACTCAGAGCACTCTGTCACAGTCAGGGACACTCACAGGAAAAGCAGAGCCACAACCAGGGCCAGCTGCAAGGTGCAGCCCAGTCCAGCAGAGCCTGGGCAGCTCTGAGTGTTCTGGACCACCCAAAACCACCCAAAACCCTGCACAAGCCCTGCCCTGCCCGTGGGGACACCTGAGGCGCCCCAGGCAGTGGCAGCTCCTCAGGGAGCCGCAGGGTGTGCGAGGGCACAGACACTGCCAGAGCCATCCCACACTGCCACACACACTGAGCACCCCAGGGAAACCCACAACTACACACAGAATGACTTATTGCACATGGAAACACATTCATCACTCTTCCAAGAGAAAGTATCCTGCCAGGCAATCTTCTCCACCTCATTTATTTATTGTTTCCCATTTGCAGTCTAATACTGACTTATTTTTCAGTATTTTGCTGGTAACATCTGATTGGTGGCTCATGCTGAACAGGCTGAGATTTATTTTCCATTCCCAGGTCTGGGGTTTTAAATAAGTGTTTCTGCTGGAAAACTGACAGCAAACCCTCGAGAGGAGCAGGAATTGATCCCAGAGACAAATGGGGTGATTTCCCCTCTGCCTCCTCCCCCAAAGGATGGAAAGCCTTGCACTCCACACATTGGTTCTGCTAACAGGGAGCACATCCTGAGAGCTCCAGCTCATCCCTCTCACCACTCCTCACAGGAATTTTTTTCTCAATGTCCCATCCATCCCTGCTCTCTGGCAGTGGGAATTCATCCCCTCTGTCCTGTCCCTCCATCCCTTGGGAATTGTGTCTCTCCAGGTTTCTTGTCAGCTCTCCCAGGCCCTGCGAGGCCGCCCTGAGCTCCCCCCCAGAGCCTCTCCTGTGCAGGTGAGCAATGCCAGCTGTGCCAGCCTTTCCTCCCAGCAGAGCTGCTCCGTGCCCTGCCCAAAAAACCCCAATAATTTCCCATTTCTGAACTCTTTTGGAACACACCAGAAACTTCACTGCATATTTAAAGGTCCTTAATGCAAGCAGCACGAGGACATTCTCATCTGTCATTAGGACAGTGGAAATTTTCTTTTGCCCATTTCAGGAGGATATCCATCAGAAGACATTTCCATGGATTTTTGTTCGAATTAAAAAATGAAGCAGAAGAACATTTGGCAAGTTTGTAAGAAAACCCAATATCCAAAATGCTCTGTCAGCAAAGGCTCAGGATGAAAGCACAGCAGCTCTTGGTGTGGGCTCTGCACTCTGGAGTGTCATTTGTATGTTAAAAAATGGGATACAACTCCCAAGCTTGTACTGCATCCCATTGAAAGTGATTTAATAACTCTGGGTCAGAACCTGCAATACTTCAATGGCAAAACCCACTTGGTGAAAATGCTCTTCCTGAGAAGTGATGGCACAGAACTCATCCCAAAGCCCTGGAAATGGGACTCAGTGAGCAGAGGGAGCTCTGTGTCTGCTTGGAAGAGAAGCTGCTTATGAAAGCATTTGACACTAAAATTTACATTTTATGCTAAAGACCTTCTAAAATATTCCTAATTCACCTCTTATTTCATGTAGAGGCCAAACAGATCTGCAGGTGAGTACAGTGCAATATCTGCAGGTATTTTCAGCTAGGAAAAAAGCCATTATGTTCTGGGTTTGATTGAAAATGTGAAGTTTTATCATCCCAGGGAGCTCAGCTGATCCCACTGAGCATCCCTGAAAGTGACTCCAGGCCAGGCTGAAACCAAGCACTCTTTTATTTATTCCAGCCTGAGTGAGAGCAGGTTTGTAACTCAGAGCCATAGAGCTGCTTTATATTCTAGTTCAAGTAATACCAAGAACAAGTCAGTGCATTTATGGGAAATTTTGCATTTTGTGGTACATTCAGACTGGACATTTTAGACCCCATTAATATTTGATTTTTACACTGCAATTTGCAAGCTGAAAACTTTCACTTAAACATTACCCAGATGAACAGTCAAGTGTTAGAAACCTGCCTGGGTTTATGCCAGTGAGTTCAAATTGCTTCTGGGAGTTAATACAAACACAAGATTAAGTCAGCATTAAACATGAAATATATGCAGCTACATTATTTTACAGAGTTGAGGATGAAGTTATCAGCATTAAACACAGACACTGGGACAAATTTCCAAATTCCAAATCCTCAAATGAGTCTCATTTGAAAACCCTCCCTGAGCAGGAGGCTCAGCTTCCTCCTTGTGCAGGAAATTCATTCCCATCTCCAAGCCTTGTTTCCACCTTTTTCTCTCCACACATCTCCAGATTTAACACAAATCTCTTTCCCACCATCCAGGTGCTCCTCAGGTCGCAAGGAGGTCTCCAGAGTGAGCAGAACAGCCACACTGAGCAGGAGGAACCATTGTTCTTGAGTTCAGCTCACTCTGCAACACCACAAGTTCTTGTTTGCTCCTTGCCAAGCTTCCCTTTGGGCCCGCGGCCCAGAGAGGTGACAAGTGGTGACATCTGTCCTGCAGCATCCCCAGGGCTCTGGCACCACCTTCCACTGGGGAATGCAGGTCTGGGAGCAGCCAGGAAAAGGCTGAAGGTACTGAACAGGAAAATAAAGCAAACAAAGCTCCCAGTGCAGCACAAATCCAGCACAAGGAATGATTCCCAAATATCCCAGCTGGGACTTCCCCCAGCCAGGGGAACAGAGCTCCCTGCAGCTCCTGGATCATGTGCAAGGTAAAGCATCTGAAAAAATGAGCTTTCAGTTTCAAGGATTTTTTTTTTTTAATGTAAAGTTTAAGATAAATAAATTGTTATGGAAAAAAAATCTCCATGTGCTCCTCCACAGCAAGAAAAGCACTAGAATGCAAAAACTCCTTCAAGTTAAAATGAATAATTCAACAGCTCTGCAGGTTGTCTCCAGCCATCTGCAGCCCACAGTCAGGTCCAGTGTGCCAGGCTGCTCTAGATTCCTCGATCACCTCCTCCTGAGGGCTTGGCTTCCCTCTCTGAACTCTGAATTCAGCACTAATACTCTGAATTCAGCACTAACACTCTGAATTTCCTTCACAGCTTTCCTACACACAGCTCCAGGTCCCCAGAGCCACCCCCATGCCCTGCCCTGGGAACAGTGCAGCCCCTCTGAGTGACAGCAGTGACATCACTGCTGTGGCCACCACAGATCCGGGCTGCCCCAGGGTGTCACCCTCTGTGCTCCAGGTTAGGAACTCCAGCCTGGAGCAGGCTGGTGCTGTCTGCCACAGCACAGCAGCCAAACATTGCTGCCCAACCACTCTGGGATGCTGAGAGCCAAAATGGGGCTTCCTTCCCTGTCAATCACCTCTTCAAAATGATGAAAGTAACAGAAAGCAAACATTTTACTCCTGTGATCTTTGCTTTTTTATACAACCTGCAACAGAACCAACAAGAGGTGTGTTCCAGGTGTCATTCCTCGTTTCTCCTGACAAGGGTTTCCTCCTGGCCTCTGCTTTGCATTCCTGCAGGCTCCTCAAGGCTCCATGGCCTTTAAAAGGTGTCCATCTTCCCAGGCACTGACAGCTTCACATCTTCCTCACAAACTGCTCCTTCCCAGCACTCCTGGACAGCCCCCTCAGATGTCCCAGGGGTCACAATCTCAGGATGCACTCGGGTGTTTGATCAGGAGCCACAGCCAAGAGCTCCCCATGCCAATGAGCTCCTGCACCAGGAGCCAGCTCCAGGAGCAGCCACGGGCTCACCTGGAGTGCCAGGCTGTGCTGGGGGCACAGAGGGCTGCCCAGGCTCATCCCCCCATCCCTGCCAGGGGCAGGACAGGGCACGAAGCTCCTGAGCTCTGCCAGCCCCCAGCAAACCCAGCAGAGCACCAGCACAGGGCTCCAAGCACAGCCTCCTCCCCTGGCACTGCCCTGCTCTGCCCTCTGCACTAATTGCACAATTACACTAATTACCCTCTGCTCCATCCTACCCAACAAGAGCTGGAGGTCACCTTGTCCCAGCTCAGCAAGGACTGATCAATAAATACAAACACTGAAATAAAAATGCTGCTGAGGGTGCTGCTGGCAGAGCCTGTGGGACCTCTGAGCCCCCAGGGCTGGCACCCAGCACAGCCCTGGCACAGCCTGGCACTGAGGGTCTCACTGACACAAACCTGGGCTCCAGGAGTTCACTGAAAATCCACTGCAGGATCTACAGAGCTCTCTGGAGAAGAACAGAGCAACAAGACAAACATCCAGTGGGTTTATCAGACCTGGCAGTGCCACTGAAAGCTCCAGAGGGATCAACAACCCCTCAGTCACCTCTGGACAGCCCAGGGGAGAAGGTCAGCACAGCACAGAGCCAGAACAGCAGCTCTGAGAGAAACCCACAGCAGCCCTGAGACAAACCCACAGCAGCCCTGAGACAAACCCCCAGTCCAGCTCCCCAAAAAATCCACCCACCCCACGGGCCTTGCACACCTCCATGGGTTCCTGTGCAGGCAGGTAAACTCTGCTCATCTGAATTAAACACATTTGTATGCAGTCCTGCTTTAATCTGCATTTCCAGAGAAACCTAATTGTGGATTCTTCTTCTCATAAAAACAGGATTTAATTCTCACTCAGCAAGTTATGAGGCAGCAGGAAAAAAAATGTTGAGGTAAAACTATTACAATCAGCTTTGTTGCTCTCTGCTTATCTTAGAAATCAATATAAATACAGCAAATCTTAATTTAAATATTCAGAATTTAATAGCAGCTTGTCAGTAAAACCTTGTGTACTTGGAGTCTTTTTCTTTAAATCAAGTTATATGCTTTGGTTGCTACTGAGGCTGGGAGATTTAATTCAATACACAAAGCATAATTCCAACCCTCTCGTGTTAAAAATATTCTTTAAATAAATAATAGATCAAAGCAGTGTCACTTTGATGGCATATGCAGTCCATGGAAGGGGGAGAGGAAGGATTAAACGTTTTCAGAGCAGCCCTGGTGGAGGAAGGGGCGGGGGACACCAGTGAATTCTCACTTCTTTTCTCTACATTTCCTGTTCATTACTCTGATTTGATTCTCCCCTTATCAGAGCTCTGCCTTCTAAAGAACCTTCAACTTCACATAAACTCTGGGGTTTTCAGAGCAACAAAGCAAGATGAAAAGAAGAGTCATTGCACTCCCAAACGTGTGAATCACTTCCTCTCGCCGTAGTGGAGCTGGGATCACTCCCCATGACTCCTCGATGAATAAGGCAAAATCTGCCACGGCTTGGGGCTGCCGTGATTCACGGGGGAAATGCCAGAGCTTCACCTGCACGGGACTGCCAGAGCCTGGAGGGGCTCACCTTTGAGCACTTCTTCACTTAGAGACAGGCTGGGCTGTTTAGTGACAGGGAATGGTCCCAAGCTGGGCTGTGACAAGTTCATTTATCAAACTGCAGGTGCTGGAATGTTCTCCACACTCAGCTCACAGCCAGAGGCACATCCCCTGCAGCAGCAGCCCAAAGACAAGGGCACACCTCAAACCATCAGCCCTGCTCGTGGCAAAGGCAGCCAGGAGACAAAGGAAGCTGCAGAGAAGTGGGGAGGGGGCAGAGCCTCACACGGGGGCTGGGCTGGAGGAGCAGAGGGACCCCGGGGGCTCTGGGCACTGCCAGGGCTGCAGCAGCACTGGGGGACAGGGCTGGGAGGCCAGGAAAGAGGAAGAGAAGAAACTTCCTGAAGACACCTAAAAGAAGTAATTAATTTATGATGCCAGCGAAACAAAGGAGTTCAGGAACAAAAAGGGGAAAAACCAACAGCCCATCAAAAACCAACACCCTGATGGCACAGGCTGCCAGGTCAGCGCCCTCACAGCACCACTGCTCCACAGGAAACCCCACAAAGCCCCAATTCCCGGGGTGTTCTCCAGGTGCTCCATTCCCTGGACAGAGCTATCACAGCCCAGGGAAAACAAAGAGCAGCACAGTGAGCTGCCCTCCCCTCCTGCTCACAGACACGAGGTCAAACCAGACTGGATTTCATGAACTGTTCTGCAGGATTAGCTGAACTCGAGCTCACCGGGTGGAATTATTTACCAGCCATCACCCCTGCAGCATTCCAAACCTCATCCCATCCCCTTCCCTCCCCAGTTGAGCTTCTGCCTTTGCTACCTCACACTGAGCACTCAGGAGACAGCCAGTGACAGCTAAAAAAGAGAATAAAATACAAGACATGAGAAATAGCTGCTGAGATTTAAAAGTAATGAGGTTGAGCATTCTCCAATCAGCTGCTCCTCCTCCCTCAGGTGTCTTTACGTGCTTTTGGTATCTTCCTATGCACCTGTTCTTAAACAAAAAGTAATTATACACAACAGCAAGATTTGCTCTTAAACAGAAAGTAATTACACACAGCAGCAAGTTTGTCCAAACGAGCCCTGCTCCAGCAGCCCAGACACAAACAACACCTGAGCTGCACCACTGGCCCTGCTGTGGCGTTATCTGGCTCCAGCTGACACAGGAAGCAGAAGGACTAAACCAAAAATTCGAGATTTGCTTCTGTTTTCTTCACTCTCAAGAGTCAGATTCGGTACTTGGAGAGTGAGCCAGGGCCCAGCCCCACTGAGCTCATCCCCAGAGAGCAGCAGCAGCAACAGCCACGACATTTCTGGCACCAGAGTCCCAGAGGAGGAGGCTGCAGCTCCATGGGAGTCAGGCAGTGGGAGCTGGGCTGGGATGTTCCCTGATGGTGTCAAACATTTCACAGCAACCACAGAGAACCCCTGACTACCCCCTGAACCTGTGCTGCTGCTGCACAACCTATTGATCAGCCCAACCAAGGCAAAGTCATTCCCAAATTAGAAACAGGCAACTCTGCAGATCAGGAATGAGGGAGCAGGAAGCGTCCCAGGGAGGCAGAGGCACCTAAAATAGAGCAGCAAGCTCATCACACCTCCACAGCCTCCTGGAGAAAGTCTCCTCTGTGCCAGCAGCCTTTGGAGCAGAGCACCCAGCGTGGTGACTGAGCTGCCTTGAAATCACACCCAGAACGTTCCCTCCAAGCCAGCCATGATCTGCCAAGTCCCATTTTCAGTACATGGCTCTCCTCATGGTTCAGAACTTCTGAAGTGTAATCACCAGTCTGGGAACACTGAGACTCAGGGACAGCCTTGGCATATGGTCTCTATAGAGAAATTACAGCCTGGAGTTTCCATAAGTTATTCCATCCTATTACAAGAGGATCATAAACATAACAGAAATCTGACCACCAGAAAAACCTAAAAATATCTGTAAACACAAAGTTATGGGAACAAGAAGTGTGAGAGCCAGGGAAGGCTGGAACCCAAAGCAGGTTCCAAGGACAGAAGGAGTGGAGGTGATGGTCCAGGACATTTCTCAGGTGCTTTGTTTGTTGTTTACTGAGACATTTAAGGTGGCACACAGATGCAGAGAGGACCCCAGACTCCCGCTGGGACATTCCTCTCTCACTCTCAGTTTAACACCCAACACATCCCCAAACACACGTGGAGCTCCTGCTGCAACACAACAAGAGTTTCATCTGAAATCCATTTCCTGCCTCCAAAATCCACAATCTGTTTCTCCAGGTGCAAGGACACCCTCACTCTACATTCCACACACACCTCGCTGCTGCCACGCTCCAAAGCCACCCAGCTCCTGTGCAGCTGCAGCTGCAGGCTGCTGCAATTCCTGCACCCACTGCCCATGCACCTGCTGGGCCCCAGGGCTCCTCCTGAGCTCTTCATTGTCTTGCCCAGAACACGCCAAGTGCCCAAGTTGCATTTAAAGAGCCGAAATGATGGAGCTGCTCCCAGAGCCCAGTGCCGTGAGCATCCAATCAGTGCTTCTGACCCTTCTGCAGCTTTGCTTCCCTAATGCCACACTCCTGGGACACAAACTATCAGATCCACACCCAGCGGTTCATCTGACAACAGCTCGGCACCCTCTGAGCTCTGACTCCTTTTCCACCTGTCCCCCGACTGCTCCTCGTCCAGACCCCATCCTGCCCTGGAGCATTACCCGGTCCTTCATCCTCCAGCTCTGAGCCAAAGACTTGGAGCCTTCGATCTTCTCGCAGTGCCTTTTCTTCATAAAGGCCAGAGGCAAGTTCCAGTCCGTCAGGTCGGACTCATCCTCCTCCCCGAGCCCCAGGAGAGGCGACTGCAGCATCTCAGACTCCATGGGCGGAGAAGCGCCGGGCAACACGTGGGCAGCGATGTCCAGCCCGGCACCCAGCGGGGCCGGGGGTCCCTCCGGCCGGAGGGCGGAGCAGGGGGCAAGGGCAGCGGGGGCAGCGCTCCCCGGTGCGCGGGGAAGGACGGACCCCGGGGCACGCAGCGCCTTCACCTGGCGCAGGCAGCGGCCCCGGCCGGGCTCGGTGGCGCGGCCCGGGGAGGACCGAGGGGCCGGCGGGGACCGGGCCCGGGGCCTCCCTCGCACCTCTACCCCCGCGGGCCGCGCGCTCCCTGCAGCGGGCACCGCGCCCGGCCCATCGCGGCTCCCTCGTACACCGTCGGGCCGAGGGCGGCTCGGCGAGCTGCGCTCCGAGGACGGGCGGCGGCGGACGGGACGCGCGTCCCGGGGCGCCCGGCGAGCGCGGCTGGGCTCAGCACCGCGGCACGGGGGCGGCCATCTTGCCCGGCCCACAATGCCCCGCGGTACGGGCCGCCGCGAGGGACACGCCGCGCCGCGCGCTCCGCCGCGCTACCCTGGTGACGGCGCGTTGCCAGGGGGATGGCGCGTTGCCATGGGAACAGCGAGGGCTGGCGCGGGAATCCCAGAATCCCAAAATCCCTGAGGCTGGAAAAGCCCTCCCAGAACATCTTGTCCCAGCTGTGCCCCATCCCCACCTTGTCCCCAGCCCGGAGCACTGAGTGCCACCTCCAGGGATGGGCACCTCCAGGGATGGGCACCCCAAACCTCCGTGGGCAGCCCCTGCCGAGGTCTGACCACCCATTCCATGTGGAAATTCCTGCTGATGTCCTTGTGTGCCTCAGCTCCAGGCCACTCTGTCCCTGTTCCCTGGAGCAGCCCCTCACACTGCCCAGGCCTGGTGAGATTCACCTGAAATAAATCTGAGATTCACCTGAAATAAAGCTAAATATCAGTCCCTGATGCCGAGCTGGTGTATCCTGGTGTTCCAGACATTCCCAGGCACACGTACCAATCCGGCCATGCCTGATCTTTGTATTGTGTGGTCGTTTATTTATTCTGGGGCAAAAGAGCAGGGGATGGTGAAAGTGGGCACAGCCCCCAGCAGATGTGTCTGATGTTCACCCCGTGGATGAGGAAAGGCAGGTGGAGAATTTCAGGCACAGATCCTCCTTGCTGTTCAACTGAAGGTTAATGAATAGCAAACATTGCTTCTAAGAAAGTTCCTCAGTGTTTGCTCCTGGCAGTAATTGAGCCCCAGCACATTCATATTTGTAATACCTGAACGTGTAAAAATGATTTCAAAGTAGAAATAAAAGAATACATGTATGATTTGATTTACAGAACCATTAATTTGCATAAACACTTTCCGTGTGTTTACACTCACAGAATATTTCAATTGCAAAGCCTTTTCTTTACAAGAGATTGGAAGATTGGCAAATGATGTTTCTTGGGGTGGCCAAGGTTTGGTTTTGCTCCTTCCCTTTGCTGAGGAGCTGATTCATTGCCCCACGGTGCTTTGTGCTGATGGCTGATCACAACTGCATGATTGTTACCAGAACGAACTGCCAGGCTGCAGGAAACGCTCATGACTGTGATTCTGCTAACCTTTAATGAATTCCTCAACAGCACAGAATTACAGAATTCTGGGACGCTTTGGGTGGGAAGGGACTTTAAAGGTGTTTTATTTCCAACCTCCTGCCGTGGGGGGGGGTCAGAAGAAACAATCCCAGCACTCCACCTGAGCAAATCCCAGTCCTTGGAGCGTGCAGGGCTGCACAGATGGGCTCTAATCCGGCTGCTGGAGCTTTGGGCAGCGTGTGCCAGGCCTGGCACCAGCCCTGCCTGAACGTGATACCAGAAATCCCCGTGAAGGGCACAGCTGGCAGCGGGCACAGCACATCTGGGCCAGCCCCTGCCCGTCCCCAGCCAGCCCTGCAGAGCTGTGTGTTCCCCCAGTGACGCCCTAAGATTTAGTTTTTATATTTCCCAGACCCTGCCCTGCACTGGGATATGGCTCTGAACTGCACACAAAGTGTTCCCAGCTCTCCTCCCAGCTCAGCACACAGAACAATCCTTTGGCAGCCCCAGGACCAAGGACAGCTGCAGCTCCAGCCCCGAAAAGTGCAACCAGCAGCGAATGGAGGAGAGAATCTGGGAGGGTGGGACTGCAGAGCCTGGAGCTGGGACTGGACAATGAACCCCAAGGTGGGAATGGACCCGAACTGATCCAAGGGTGAAACTCCTGACTCTGAGTCCAGCCTGGGCTCTGCACTGCCCCAGGTGAATCCTTGGAAGCCTTTTAATAAATAAATCCCTGCTTTATTCCTTTAACTCTGCCCAGCCTCTGCTCCAGGCAGCCTCGCAGGGCATCACCATCCCCTCAGCACATCCTGCCCATCCCTCCAGGGGTGTCTCAGACCCTGCCCTGATCCTCTGGGGTGCTCCTGGTGCTTCCAGCCCAGCCAGCCCCGCTGCTGAGCTCACCAGGGCACGGGGATGGGCACAGGGATGGGCACTGAGGGCTCAGCTCAGCAGTGTGGGATGGGAGCCATCAGCCCTGCCCTGCTCCCAGGGCACAGACTGCATTTCCACAGCATCTCAGCCTGGCTCTCCACCCCGCAGCTCCCGTGGGATTCAGCCTCTCCTATTTCCCAGCACTGCTGGCCAGGATTCCCTGCTGCCAAGGCTCCGTGCCAGGGCAGATGTGGTGCCAGAGCTGCCCTCAGGAGCCTCCCTTTCCCTGCAAAACCAACCCCGCAGCCCCAGGTTCTGGACAGAATCACAGACTAAATTACCCCTTGTTCCCAGGGAATCCGAGGAGTGGGAGCATCGTGTCAGGTAGGGCGCAGTGAGTGATGCCCTAAACCCAAAATGCAGGATTATCTTCCAGAAACACACTTGGACACGTTCTCCCACCTGTCACTCTTTTTAATGAAAAATCCTCCTATCTCAGCCTCTGTCAATGTCCTTTGTTTTGCCTTATTCAGCCATCTAATTCTAATTCCACTTTTGGGCAGGAAGAAATAAAGATATGGGAAGAAGAATGTTGCTCATAAATATCATGAGAGATTTTATCTTTCGATTTCATTAGTCAAACTCACAGGTCACCAATGAGTCAGTTGGATGCAAAGCTCTGCTCTCAGAGCCCCAAGGCCACCAGGCCACCTTTCCTGAGGTTTGAGGGGCAGGTTTGTGGGTGGGCGACCACGTTCCTTCCCCAGCCCAGCGCTGTTTGCACACCCGGGGCTGATTCAGACATTTAGGGACCAACATCAAGGTTTGCTCCAACACCTCAGTCGGGGGAGCTTTACAGCCTAAAGACAGTAGGTGAAATATTTATTAGGAAGAATATCTATTTTTAACCAAGCCTGATTTCAGCTGTATTATTTATGCATGTGCAGCACACAGACTTCCTTCCTTCCTTCCCTGCTTCACAGCAAATGTGAGCCGGGGATTGGGATTGGGGCTGGGACTGGGGCTGGGGAGGAGGGATCGGGAAAGGGGAGAAGGGGGCGGGTGCTGCCCTGTGCCAAACCCAACCCATCACAACAGAGCCACGGCACCGAGTCCGGTCTGCCGAGCCGGGCAGGGACCGCCCCTGCGAGACCCAACAGACCCGGCTGGTCCCGGCTGGTCCCGGCTGGTCCCGGCTGGTCCCGGCTGGTCCCGGCTGGTCCCGGCTGGTCCCGGCTGGTCCCGGCTGGTCCCGGCTGGTCCCGGCTGGTCCCGGCTGGTCCCGGCTGGTCCCGGCTGATCCCGGCTCGTCCCGGCTATTCCCGGCTGCTCCCGGTTATCCCCGGCTATTCATTCCCAGCTATTCATTCCCAGCTATTCCCGGCTATTCCCGATTATTTCCAGCCATTCCCAGCTATTCCCAGTTATTCCGTCTATTCCCGGCTATTCCCGATGTGATGGGATGTGCTCTTTTGAGCACAGCCAAACTGCCTTAAAAACATGGGAGACATTAAGAAAGGTGTGAAGTGGCATCTTAGTCAGCAGCACCCTTTGGGAATATGACAGGGATCCAGGTTCTCTTCTCATGTTGGAAAGGCCAGGATAAATACTAGGTCAAAAATCTCTCCTTGCTCTTTTAGTGGAAGAAACTCTTTGGCATCAGGGGAAATTTTTCACCGGGGAAGAAAAGACAGGGAGAAAGGAAAGGTGATGCAGCTTTTGGAAGCAGAAAATTTGGGAGTTTTATCTGTTGGCTTTGCCTCCAGTGAACTATAAAAGGGCGAGTTTCCGGATGAATCAGGAGCTGTAGAGTTTAGTTAATGAGTGCATTTGACATCCCCGCATTCCAGGTAGTACACAAGTTCGAAGTCATTTAGACCGTGAAGCAGCCGCCGCGTTTGACCCCAAAGGCGACTTGAGTTCAGTTCTTTACACAGAAATGTAAAGATTTCTGTGTTCCCTGCGGCTCAGGGGAGACTCGAATGACCCCTGTGCGCACTGACAAAAATCGGCTGCTTAATGGAGCTGTTTTTCTGCTAAAGCCTGAGCGAGCTGCGCTCAATACGTTAGGGACGCGATAGATTGGAGGGTTCGGAGGAGCTGTTAATAGAGTTCTGCGAGCTCCGGGCCATCCATCCCCTCAGCCCATCCCTTATCATTATCTGCCTTTGTCTCCTCGCAGGCCGGGCAATTTGCTCAGTGTGTTTAACAGCACGTGATGGATGTCACCTCGGCAGATACGCTCTGCTTTTCTCATTATTAAGTGCAGAAATGTTTCCTTTAACACCAGGTCGCTGTTGTAGATCGGTATCAGCCCCGACTCGGCGACAAAACCGCCCCAAAGCACCGGGAGCAGGAGCCAGGGAGCTCTGCTGGCTCCTCCGGCCATGGCAAAAGCCTCAGCCCAAAAGTCCAGGCTCCTTTTTGCAGCCCACATTAGCAGGGGTCAGGCAGGACCTGACACTTCCTCCTGTCCGTGGATGCTCTGCAGCACAGCCGGCAGCTCCTGCATTCACCCCTCCTTTATTTTGCATTTCCCAAGCAGAGGAGCCCCAAGAAGGCACAGCACAGCGATTCCCCCGGAGCAGCCCGGCCAACATCAGCGCTGCACGGCTGGACGGTGCCAGCCCTCCGGAGCTGCAATTCCAGCGTGGAGAGAACCGAACTGCTCGTGCCCGGTGTGCGGGAGCCCGGAGCTCTGCCAGCCCATGTCTGAGCCGTGCTGAGGCTCCCGCTGCCATCCCAGGGGGTCCGAGCTGCCTGGAGCCCTGCCATCCCCCGCATCTCCAGCTCTGCCAGCTGCACACAGCAGCCAAGGCGTCTCCAGCTCCACTCAGTGCCTGGAAGCAGCTCCTGAGCTTTTCCAGTCACCCTCAGCCTCTCTGCAGCTCCTGCAGCCCCGACCTTGTGTGGGAATCGATGCCCCCAGCCCTAATGCAGCCTCTGCAGAGAATCTCAGCGTCCTGAGAGCCCTTTTCCCACTAAAAGCTGCCCTCGAGCTCGGGGTCAGCCCTCGCAGCAGCAAGCCCAGGGAATTCCCGTTGCCTTGGAGTGGTTTTCTCCATCCTGGCTCTAAAACCTTCTGTGTTTTAACCCCAAACTCTCAGACACAAATTAACTCTGGCACATCAGATCCCCCACCCAGCACCCAAGCTCTGGGCAGCTCTGCCCCTCCAAACCTCCCTGTCCCTGCTCAGCTCCTCCCTGATGGGAGCAGAGCCCAGCTCAGCTCCCTGATCCCTGTCCCCGTCCCTGTCCCTGATCCCTGAATCCCTGTCCCTGTCCCCGTCCCTGATCCCTGAATCCCTGTCCCCATCCCTGTCCCTGATCCTTGAATCCCTGTCCCCGTCCCTGATCCCTGAATCTCTGTCCCCGTCCCTGTCCCTGATCCCTGAATCCCTGTCCCTGTCCCCATCCCTGTCCCTTATCCATGTCCCCGTCCCCGTCCCTGTCCCTGATCCATGTCCCTGTCCTCATCCTTGATCCCTGAATCCCTGTCCCTGTGCTTGCACACGCTCCTGTCCAACCCTGGCTGGCATCCTGTGCCCCTGGAACTCCTCCACACATCCATCCCTCCATCCCCGAGCTGGGCAGGGAAGCATTCCCAGTCTCCAGAGATGTGTTTGGGGTTTGTGTGACAAGGTTCATGCAGGAGGGGGACACGGGGGTGGCAGTTGTGCCCCGTGGGGGAGCCCAGGCTGCAGCAGAGCGGGAAGGAGCAGCAGAGCCAGCAGGGCATGAAGTGAGCACAGCCCCTGCTCCTCATCCCTCCGTGCCACTGCAGGGCAGGATTCAGGAGCGAGGATGATCCTGGGAGAAAGGAGGGGTGAGGGGAAGCTGTTCTAATATTTAGGTTTTATTTCTCGTTATCCTACCAATCTGATTTGATTGGTAACAAACTAATTTCCCCAAGTGCAGTCTGCTTGCCCGTGATCGCTGAGGGATTTCTCCCTGCCCTTGTCTTGCTCCACGAGCCTTTTGCTCCATTTTCTCTCACCCTCAGGTGAAGATGGAGCCCTGGGGGCAGCCGGGGTGCAGGCTGGGTCACCCCAGCACAGCACATTAACACAACACAACCCAGGGCGTGGGAGAAACGGAGCAAGAGACGGCAAAATAATAAATAATCATGGAAAAATCTAGGGCACGGCAGTGTCACTGGCTTTTGATGTTTCCTTCTCATCCTGCCCTGCCTCTTCTCCCACGAAAAGGGAACACTGCAAGGTGGGAAGAAGCTCCAGAGCAACAGGGACACAGAGCTGTGTCTGTTCAGAAGCACCAGAAGGATTACAGATAAATATTGAAGCTATCAAAGAAGCTTAAGGGATTTAGGAACCCACTCCCCATTATTATCCTCACTGGGGGAGGGGAAGTGATCTCTGCAGCCCTAAAGCAAACACCAGAACCGTGCTGACCTCTGAACCCCACCCTGGCTGCAAAATCCCCCTCACTGCTGGACAGGGGGGAAATGCCAAGTGTGGGGTTTGGAAGAGCCGGAGTCCCCGTCTGTCACTGGTGTCACTGCAGAGGGGCCGAGCTCCGTGAGACCCGCGGGCAACGAGCCCAGAGCATCCCTGAGCCAGGGCAGGGCCAGTCCCAGCGCCTGGGCACGACTGGGAGCACTGGGAGCACTGGGCTGGGATCCATCCCACAGCCGGCACCTCGCTTTCTCCCACTGCAGGAAAATCCCGACAGCGCCGGAAAACGGCTCGAGGGATGGGATGGGANTCCTCCTCCTTCTCCTCCTCCTCCTCCTCCTCCTCCTCCTCTCCGGGCTCTGCTGGCCCCGCGCAGCACCGGGCGCGCATCCCGCTGGTTCCCAAAATCCCCAAATCCCCAAATCCAGCCCAGATGGGCACAGCGAGGCTGGGCTGGGGCTCAGGCACGGTTTGAAGCTTCACCCCGTTCTCCAAGCGGAGAAGGAGCCCCGCGGGACCGGCACAGCCCCAGCTCCCTGCTCCAGCCCAGCCCCGGGTCCCTGCAGGGAATTTCACATCCAGCCCGGGCCCCTTCTGCAGCTGTCCCTGCAATTTTGGCTGATGCCAGCTCGGTCCTCCAGCAGCCCGAACGGTTTCTCTGCTACACTTAGAAGGGGATGCTGCAGTTTTAAACCACAAATTAAATTTTTAATGAAACTTCATAACTGTTGTACCCAAATGTAATGCAATATTGATAGGAACTGTGCATCCAGCTAGCATGAGACTGCCCTAGAAAGCTTTTTAGGATGTTATGCAATATAGAGCTAAATTAATTATTTGTAATGAAAGGATCTGTGTCCCTATAGCATCACAGAGACCTACTGGTACAGAGACCACACTCCCCAGTCTCACTGAGTGTAAATGTCAGGCAATTTAGGAGGAAACTGGCTTGTGAGATGGGAACAATGAAAGCAAGGGAAGGGAAAAGGGAAGAGAGTGAATGTGCGAGACAGGGAGAGAGAGAGGGAGAGAAACAGAGAGGGAGAGATCTGCAAAGAAAGACTGCAGCAAAATGCAGCAAAATTCCCAACTCCTGTCCAGAGTGTGTCTGTCACAGAAGGGAATTCTCCATCTCACACTCGGTGTGTGCCCTGCCTGCACCCCCTGCCTGAGCTGCTCCAGTGACAGCTCTACCCTTCAGAACACACCAAGAAACACATTTTGCATATCCAGCATTCTGAGCAGAGCCATGGAGCAGCTGGGGCTGCTTCCCTGTGCCTGGCCCAGCTGCGGGAGGAAAAGGCTGTGGAGATGATCTTGCTCCCCCCACAGCTGGAGTCTGCACAGCCAGTGGTGCTGTGACCACACACCTCACAACCCCACAAATCCCACAGACCCCACAGACCCCGTCCTTGCTGCGGTTTCCCTAAGGACAAGCACTCAGATTAAAGAAAAGACAAAACAACCCGGCAGTCTCTGCCTGTCCTGCTTTGAGCCTGTGGGGATGGGGGTGTGGCTGGAGGGGACAATCCCTCAGGAGCCTGGGTGACAACAGGGGCACAGCCAGCAGCTCCATGCGCAGACAAAGGCGGCTGAGCTCCTGGAGGTGTAGCCACTGCTGTTCCCCATTTAAAGCTGCCTCCATCCCATAATGGATCTCATGGTTCCCACTCCGCAGAGGAGACTTAAATGCGGAATCAGCATCACCCCACAGGACTGGTTTATGTACAGCAGGCTGCACAGGCAGAGAAAGCTTCCCCTGGGGCTGCAGCTCCTGGGATCACAGAGATTTGTCCACTTTAAAGCCTGTCCTGTCTGCCTTGCTGATGCTGCTGCTCCCACACGGAGGAGTGTGCAGATTTCCACCCCTCACCCTGCACGGGAGCCCCCTGGGCTGCCCAAAGCCATGCTCGTCCATCAGCACACAAATGTGCCTGCTGGCTGCTGCTCAGAGCTAAATCATCTGCGAGGGTCCTTGAGAGCTGTGCTCAGCTCTTTGCAGCTGCACAGCCATAAATCAGCTGCCACCGAGCGCTTGGGAAGAGGCAAGAGAAGAGTTAAAAACAGGGGCTCCATTACTCCATTACAGCCACACAGCTCCTAAATCCACAGAAGCAATAACAGATCCTACTGCATGATTCAGTGATTCTGGGAAAGCTGAAATCCCGATCATGTTTTCCGCTCCTTTCTTTGCATTAGGAGCCAGGGGGGTTATTTTGCTTATCTCTTGTAGCTCAGCTTTGTTGTTTTTTTCCCATCCAGGCATTTCCTGCTCTCCATCACCATAGTATCCGAGTGTTTATTTTATTGCATTTGTCACCTTGGTCTCATCTCCGCACAATGTGCTATGGATGACAAAAGATTGGGAGGGAAATTGGTTCGGTGACACGCTCAGCTCTGGCAGTGCCGTGCAGATGTGAGCGGGAGTGGGACCCGGCTCCACTGCCTCTCACACTGCTCTGCCCCGGTGTCGTTCTATTGCCTGCAGGAACATTATTTTTGGGTTGTGCTCCTGCCTGTGGCAGAAGGATTAGACCTGCAGTCTTGTCAGCTTTTCCTTTTGCCAAAAAACCAAAACCCAGCCAGCACAGAAGGGACACTGCTCTGCCCAGTTAACCCCATGGAGTCTGTCCCCTCCTTATCCCCCTCCTGCCCTGTTCCTGCTGCACTGAAACTGCTCAGCACAGAGAACCAGCAGCAGGGACAGTAACCAGGGAGATAAAGCCTGAAGGAAGAGCCTGCTGGAAATGCAGATTTTGCCCCAAAATTTCCTGCAGCTAAGCACAACACCCCAGAGGGGAGCAGCACCAGAGGTGTGGGCAGCCCCTCAGGAGCTCTGAACTGCACAGAGGATCAGCAGTGAGACCCAGGAAGGCTCCAAAGGACACCCAGCCTCTTCAACCCCCATGAGCACAGGGACAGGTTGGGTGGACAGTGATGGAAGCACCACAGGGTGCCCGTGAAGGTGCCCCAGAGGTGCTGAGCACCCTGGCACAGCTCCTGACCTCTCAGCCACTTCTGCCAGCCCTGCCCTGGGCTCCCCAGGCTGGCATAAATGCACAGCAGAACGTCAGAGGGTTTGCCAGCCTGCCATCCTCCTGCTGCTGACAGCCCCAGGCCCTGGGTTTGGCCATGAAATTCTGCTTTCACTGCACCACAGGATGGCGAAGAGCTGAGCTGCCTTTGAGGAGGAAACTCTCCCAGCCACGTCAGTGTCACAAACCTCCAGGGCTGGCTAATGACCTGCTCCAGGAAAGGCATCAAACCAGCCACAGGTACACTGAGAGCAGCCAGGGAGCTCCAGCCCCAGCCAGGGCTCCTCACAACTGCTCCAGGCACATCAAAGGGGAAAGGACCACGCAGTGGCTGTGTTTTGTCTTTTGCAGATCCACGGACTGAAAGCCTTTGTATTTTATTGACCCACTTCACTAATCAAAATTAATTGCTCCATATTTCACAGGATAACTGGGCATTATGTAAATACTGCAGCCATATGTGCTGCTGCAGTGCTGAGGGGGCCACGCTCCCCCATCACCCCAGCAGGCTGCTCTCCAGGCCAGGAGGTTCCTGCAACACCCAGGGAGAGGACAGGGACAAAGAGCAGAGGCTCAGGGAGCTGGGACAGCTCCGCTTGTGCTCAGGTGTCCTGGCCAAGGGCAGGACGTGGGAGCAGGGACAGGGACAGGGGACACTGCTGGCTTCCTGCTCCAGGGCAGAAGGAGAATCTGCCACTGCTGAAGTGCTGGAGGCGAGAAAAGTGACAGCTCCAACAGCCACGGGCTATTCTCACCAAGGACAGACCCCGGCATTACCTGCAAGGTTCCTTCTCTGATTAATGTGTACCTGCACACCCTGCACATACCTGTACCTGTGTGTGCACACACCTGTACATACGCAATGCACACACCTGTACATGAACACTGCACACGCCTGTACATGCACACACCTGTACATATACCCTGCACACACCTGTACGTGCACACTGCACACACCTGTACATGCACACACCTGTACATGAACACTGCACACACCTGTACCTGTATGTGCACACACCTGTACAAGCACACTGCATACACCTGTACAGTACATACTCACCCCACACACACACCTCACACCTCCACACATCCCCGCAGCCTCTCCCTGCACAGTCTCCGCTGCCCACGCGCGCTCCCGCCCACGGGCACACGCGCCCCCGCACACACGGACACACGGACACACACACACACGCACGGACACACGGACATAGGGACACACGGACACACACACACGCACGGACACACAGACACTCGCACGCTCATAGCATCACCCCCGCACGCTCTCTCTCTCTCTCTCTCTCTCTCTCGCTGTCGCTCACGCCGCGCTCCCACGCGGGGCCCCCCCTCCCGGGCCGGGATTCCGCGCTCCGTGACGCCCCGCTCGGCCCCGCCCTGTCGCGATAAAAGCGGCGGCGCCGCAGCGGAGCCGGAGCCGGCCCGGAGCGAGCGGAGCCGAGCGGAGCCATGGCCGCGGGGCCGCCCGGCAGCCGCCGCCTCCTGCCGCCGCTGCTGCTGCTGCTGCTGCTGCTGCTGGGGCCGGCGCTCACCCCGGCGCTCGCCCAGGGCCTGGGGCAGACGCGCTTCGTCTGCACCTCGGTGCCGCTGGACGGGGACGTGTGCGCGGCCTCGGCGCTGGGCACCGGCTCGGCCGAGGAGCTGAAGGGCACCGTGCTGCAGCTGCGGGAGACGGTGCTGCAGCAGAAGGAAACCATCATGAACCAGAAGGAGACGATCCGCGAGCTCACGGCCAAGCTGGGCCGCTGCGAGAGCCAGAGCGTGCTGGAGCTGCCCGGAGAGGGAAAGGGCAGGAAGGGATTTTCCAAGAACACCATGGGCGACCTGTCGCGGCCGGCCGCTGCCGAGACCCTCAGCCAGCTGGGGCAGACGCTGCAGTCCCTGAAAACTCGATTGGAGAACCTGGAGGTACGCGAGGAGAGCCGGGGAGCCGCACAGCCGGGCACCGGGAGCCGCGGGGAGCCGGGCATCCCGGCACGGGCAGCGCGGAGCCGGCACCGGGACACCCGCGGAGCCGGCACCGGGACACCCGCGGAGCCGGCACCGGGACCCGCTGCCCGGTGCTAACAGCCCCCTCCTCTGCTCGCCCCTTGCAGCAGTTCAGCAGGATGAACTCCTCCAGCCAGACCAACAGCCTGAAGGACATCCTGCAGAACAAGATCGATGACCTGGAGAAGCAGGTGCTGTCACGGGTGAACAGCCTGGAGGAGGGCAAGCTCAGCCCCCGCAACGAGTCCGAGGAGCGGGGCAAGATCGAGAGCACCCTCACCTCGCTGCACCAGCGCATCAGCGACCTGGAGAAAGGTACCGGGCGCTGCCCA
>VXBI01002376.1:28627-87716 GCA_013397375.1 Toxostoma redivivum | reverse complement strand
GTATTTGCTGGAGGTGGTGCCACTGGGTCTTGGTGGCATAAAAACCCTTAAGCTAACACTTAGTGAATTTTTTTTTTGTCCATAGTACAAGTACAAGGAAGGGTATCGCAAACAGCTGGGCCACCACATCGGGGCCAGGAACATCGAGGATGACCCCAAGATGATGTGGTCCATGCACGTGGCCAAGATCCAGAGTGACAGGGAGTACAAGAAGGACTTTGAGAAGTTCAAAACACGCTTCAGCAGCCCTGTGGACATGCTGGGAGTGGTGTTGGCCAAGAAGTGCCAGGAGCTGGTCAGTGACGCCGATTACCGGCACCCTCTGCACCGCTGGACCTGCCTGCCCGACCAGAACGACGTTGTCCATGCCAAGACAGTGTACGACCTGCAGAGTGATGTGAGTTGTTTATTGACTCTGTGACTGCCTTTGTTTCCTCTTCTACTGTTGGAGGTGGTCTGTGTGGCAGGGAAAGGGCAAGGGAATTCAAATCCCAGTTTTTTTTGGAGAACCACGAGTTGGCAAGGGAAAGAAATGGTTCAGCTGAGAATAGTGTGAAGAGCCTTAGGACATGGGATAAAAGGCTCCTCCAATATCTCTGCCAGTTGCAGAATGACTAATGGGGTAGGTCTTTGCTGGAAATACCAGGAAGACAGAGGGAGAGGATTTGTGGATTGCTTGATAGCCTCTTGTGGTGTTGCAGGAGTGGGGAGACAGGTTTTTGGGAGCTGAGCTTATCCAGAGTCACTTTTGTGGTGCAGGCTGGTGGGTGACCCAGTGGAACGTGCTCCATTGAGCAGAGCTTCCCATGGTAGGAGATGAGGTTGCTTGGAGTGAGTAGGTTGCTGAGCTGTTTTGTGTCCTTTCCTGTCCTTCCAGAACGTGTACAAGTCTGACCTGCAGTGGCTGAGGGGCATTGGCTGGTCCCCACTTGGATCATTGGATGTTGAGAAGAACAAGAGGGCGAGTGAGATCCTGAGTGACAAGAAGTACCGGCAGCACCCAGACACCCTCAAATTCACGAGCCTTCCTGACTCCATGCCCATGATGCTGGCAAAGCACAACTCTGAAATCATGAACCAAGTGAGATTTCCTTATGTTTGCATCTTGAAGGAAATGTGCACCTTCCTTTCCCTGGATGTTAGTCTGTGTCCTTCCATGGCCTGAGTTGTGCAAGAGCAATGTTGGCTTCTCTTGTCTCAGGGATTTGCGTTCCTTGTTTGAGATCAGACAATCTTTTGTGTGTTGGAGCAGTAATGGGGTGCAATGTGGAAAAGAAAAGGGTGAAGCATTAAAAAGTTTTGTGGAAAGGGCAGAAGTTTCTGGGTCAGTGCAAAATAGAGCCCCCTTGCTTTGGTTCATGGAGCCAATTTTTCTGTTCAGTGTTTCCCTGTGCCTGTGGGGTCTCACCTCCCTCTGTGCTCCTCATTTCCCAGCGCTCGTACATCTCAGCCTGGGAGAAGGACAAAACCAGCATTCACATCATGCCAGACACCCCTGGGATCCTGCTGGCCCAGCAGAACAAAGTGAACTTCAGCGAGGTGGGTGCTTGTTGAGGGTGCAGTGTCCATCCCTGGGCACTGCCATGTCCAGGGCAGCAGTGATGTCTGAGGGCTGGTGGTGTCTGTTTCAGAAACTGTACAAGCAGGCGATGGAGGAGGAGAAGAAGAAGGGCTACGACATGCGGGCAGATGCCATTCCCATCACGTCTGCAAAAGCTTCCCGGGACATCGCCAGCGATGTGAGTGCACAGCAGCCCTCGTGGCACACATTGGAGCTGAATCCTTTCTTTCTTTAAAATCCCTGTGGTTTTAGCTGCTGTATTTGCTGGAGGTGGTGCCACAGAGGCTCTTGGGGCCATACAAAAACTCCAGCCTAACACTCAGTGAACATTTTTTTTGTCCATAGTACAAGTACAAGGAAGGGTATCGCAAACAGCTGGGCCACCACATCGGAGCCAGGAACATCGAGGACGACCCCAAGATGATGTGGTCCATGCACGTGGCCAAGATCCAGAGTGACAGGGAGTACAAGAAGGACTTTGAGAAGTTCAAAACACGCTTCAGCAGCCCTGTGGACATGCTGGGAGTGGTGTTGGCCAAGAAATGCCAGGAGCTGGTCAGTGATGTCGATTACCGGCACTACCTGCATGAATGGACTTGTCTGCCTGACCAGAACGATGTGATCCATGCCAAGGAAGCCTATGACCTCCAGAGTGATGTGAGTACTTGCTGATAAGCCCTAGACTGCTGAAATGTTTGTAATTTCCTTGGAATATAAACTAGACTAGTTGCTGTCATGTAGTATTTTTTCATGCTGTGTTTTTTTCCCCTGTTATAAGGAAGGTAATTATATTTTGAGGAGTGGAGGAATCTGAATGTAAGGGCATTATGAAGGTTTGTATACAGCCCCATAGCAGGATTACCTCCATATAATCCTTCATAATAGGCAGTTTTAATATATTTAAATGCTGATTAACATATAAAGGGGAAATTTTTACGTGCTGCCTTTATATTTTTTAACAGAACGTGTACAAGTCTGACCTGGAATGGCTGCGGGGCATTGGCTGGGTCCCAATTGGCTCCCTGGAAGTTGAGAAGGCCAAGAAGGCAGGGGAGATCCTGAGTGACAAAATCTACCGCCAGCATCCCGACACCATCAAGTTCACCAGCATCCCAGATTCTCTCCCCATGGTGCTGGCCAAGCAGAATGCAGACACCATGAACAAGGTGAGTCTGCATTTGATCAGTTAACACATCAGCATTCTCTGAAAACCCCTGAGACAGCACTAGGACCACAGACCTGTGCCTGTGCTGTGAGATTTCAGCACAGCAAGGCTGTAAAAATGTAATTTCCATTCTTGGTAATCAATGGGAAATTTATTTTCATCACGAGCTGATTTAAGATCTTCCTAGATAATTACTAAGTTAATTTGTCACAATTATCAATTGTGAATGTCCCCAAATACTCTGCTGTGTTTGTCCTGCAGCGTTTGTATACTGAGGCCTGGGATAAAGACAAGACACAAATCCACATCATGCCTGACACGCCTGAAATCACACTAGCAAGAGAGAACAAGAAAAACTACAGTCTGGTGAGTGTGGGAGCTCTCCAAATGTCACTGCTCTGTGTCATGGCTGGATCAGGAATGTTGTGGGAAACCTTCTAGATATGACACTATCAGTTTCCTTAAGTAACTCCCATATTTATCTAAAAAATTGTGACTTTAGAAGCATTGTTTGTATATTAGAAGTAGTGCATACATAGAACAGTGAGCACTGGTGACAAGAAATTCCATAAATTCCACTCAAGTTGTGTGTTTCCACTGGATTTTTGGAGATCATTTCTGCCATTGTGCATAATGTTGGGAGGACAAAAATTAATACCAGAAAGGTAAATAACAGCATAATTCTGAGAAGATGTGATGCCAGTGTTCAGTGTTATTTTAGGCAAACAAGTTAACATCAGTAAGCCACATCAGTGGTTTTTAAAAGTAAGTTTTACTCCATTTGTATAGAAGAAAATTTTAGCTCTACGTTGTAGTTGATGTTACATTATTTAAAGCAGTAAAATAAAAATTAATTAACAAATGTGTTTAGCAAAGGTCTTCCTTTGACATGAATTAGTATCAGCTACTGATCTGAGGTTTTGAGTTAAAGATAGATAAAACTGGCTATAATAAATCTAAGCACAATCATTAGGTCTACTTCCAAGCAATTTGTTCTGCACAGAATATAATATATGGAACTTATATGAGTCCCATTGTTTAATTCTTCCTCTAGAAACAATACAGACAGGCCATGGAAGATTCAAAGAAGAAAGGCTATGATTTGAGAGCTGATGCCATCCCCATCCAAGCAGCCAAAGCATCCAGGCAAATTGCCAGTGATGTAAGCATCTCATTTTTTGTTTCTTCCTATGTTGACATCTCTCCTCTGCAACCTGAAAATTATCAGCTGGATTCTGTAAAAGGCACTGCAGTTAAACTGTGACCTTAAGTAATAGATTTTTGCAAGTAAATTATCATATATGTTTAAAAAAATAAATGTTGATAATTATAAGAAGAATGTAATGCAGTTATCATGATAATTGTATAGCTCATAACCTTATATGTGTAAATAATTATTTGCAGTATGTATATCATTATATGTAATAAGGATTAAATACATTTAATAAGACCAGGATGATTTCTCACTAATATTAGTAAAGCACATTTCTTCAAAAAGCAGAATGATAAAAAATTTCTGTTTAGTCTTGTAACTCAAATAGCAAAAAACTTTAGCCCTAGAATCCTAGAATATTATTAGCATGAGAATTGATTTGGGGTTTTTTAATGGTAGGTTATGGATAACTTTGAAAAGGTTATTGCTAGAAATATTTAATATGAGTAACTGATATTTATAGGTGATACTGAATTGTAATATTTTGTTTCAGTACAAGTACAAGGAAGGGTATCGCAAACAGCTGGGCCACCACATCGGGGCCAGGAACATCGAGGACGACCCCAAGATGATGTGGTCCATGCACGTGGCCAAGATCCAGAGTGACAGGGAGTACAAGAAGGACTTTGAGAAGTCCAAGACAAGGTTCAGCAGCCCTGTGGACATGCTGGGAGTGGTGTTGGCCAAGAAGTGCCAGGAGCTGGTCAGCGATGTCGATTACCGGCACTACCTGCACCAGTGGATCTGTCTGCCCGACCAGAACGATGTGATCCACGCCAAGCAGGCCTATGACCTGCAGAGTGATGTGAGTTGTCTGGAATTTGATTTTTGCTGAGGGATGTATTTGATATTTTACGTAATTGGCTCAGGCCAATGTGGTAGAACCAACTTTTTGAGATTTATTTTAAAATTTTGTGGCTGATTGAAGTTGAGCTCTCCAAAAGGATGTGTGTACTGGTTTGAAAAAGCAAAACCAGTGAGACTTCAAGTCAGTAATACAATTTTAATAGGAAAAAATAGAATACATGCAATAATACAAAATAAGACACTGACAGAGTCAGAATACAACCTGACACCCTGGCAATCAGGGTGTTGCTGCAGTCCTGATAAAATGGTGGCTGCATCCTCCTGGGTGACAGATGTGGTTCTGTTGAAGCAGTGCTCCTGTAGAAGGTGCAGTTTTCCTCCGAAGGTCCAGCGATGATGTGGAACAGCCTGGTTTTCTCCTCTGGAATCCAGGGGAAAAGGCTGCTTTGCTGTTTCAAATTTGGGTTTTTATTTAGGTGGGAAAGGCATGGCTCCTCCCCGTGCCTGGATCACCTCCCAATGGGATGATGTAATTTTATCAGTCAAGCAGTGGGGCTTAATGGCCCATTAACAGGAGATATCTCCCATAGAGATAAGGATCAGCCCTCTCTTCTTTCAACAGATGGTGATAGAATATATTTTGAATTGTAAACCAGGACAATGTGTTAGCTAATTGATTCTTCAATGAAATCCTCTACTTGCTATCTATCATTTATATCATATATATCATTTTTTATCACATTATTCTATGAAAATTGGATAATGGTTTCTCTCTCAATGAAGCAGAAATGCAGTTGTTTTTTCTATATTTTCTCTTATGCTTTGAATTTATTCAAATTAATTGTTGATAGTGAGGCTATTTATTGGTGAACTATTCACCATGTAAGCTGCACTATTATTATTGATAGAATAAGCAGTGTGGGTGATTTTTTGGATATTTTTTAACAGAACGTGTACAAGTCTGACCTGGAATGGCTGCGGGGCATTGGCTGGGTCCCAATTGGTTCCCTGGAAGTTGAGAAAGCCAAGAGAGCAGGGGAGATCCTGAGTGATAAAATTTACCGCCAGCATCCCGACACCATCAAGTTCACCAGTGTCACAGATTCCCTGGAGATGGTGTTGGCCAAGCAGAACGCAGACACCATGAACAAGGTGAGTCCTGGTCCCTCTGGGACACATCAGAGGTCTCTGTCTCACCCCTGGAGCCAGCACTGGGAATGAACTGAGCACAAGCAATGCTTTTTTTGGTTTATTCCTTCTCCTTAATCAGTGTGGTGTTTTTAAAGTGTTGTTTCACAACACAAGTGAAACTTCTGTTGTGATTGCCTTTCCACAAATCAATCCTCCTTTTTTAAATACTATCTCTTCCTGATTACCTAACTGATTATCCTTGTTACATTTCCTGTATTTTTATCTGGTGTGGTCTATGTTTTCCCTGATTATTGAGATACCAACCTGGTTTGGAATGCCATATCTATCTCTTCCTGTTCTCTTTTTTAGCGTTTATACACTGAAGCATGGAACAAAGACAAGACCTCAATTCATGTCATGCCTGACACCCCAGAAATCCTGCTGGCCAAACAAAACAGAGTGAACTACAGTGAGGTGAGTGCAACTGAAATCTGAGACAATTAACTTGGAATTCTGACAAGTGTGCCTTTATCACCTCTGACTTTTAATTAATATTGACATATTGTCAGGTTGGTTCTTTTCACAAATGGTCTGTTCTTGTGCTGTAATCAGAGTTGTTTCAGGAATTGACATCCTGGATATCTAATTGGGCCATTAAAATATATTTCCCCCCATAAATGAGAAATAATTTCTAGAGCAAGGTATAGAAATAACCTGTTTTGCTTTGCTTTGCCTAAATGATTTCAATTTTCCAAGCATTTACAATAAAATTACAAGGTCTTTGAAATCTGCAGTTTTTTATTTTCTAGTGAATGTAGAGCTGGGCTGAAGATGTTCACGTTGCCTGAAAAGCAACAATATTGTTTAAGGACTTGAATAGTTTTATTATTCGGATGTGCTGAACTGAAATGCTGTTTTGTTTTTGAGACTAAGGTGTGATTTTTTTCCTCACAGAAAATGTACAAACTGGCCATGGAAGAGGCCAAGAAGAAGGGCTATGATTTACGTTTTGATGCCATTCCCATTCAGTCTGCCAAAGCCTCCAGGGAGATTGCCAGTGAGGTGAGCAAGCTTTGTTCTCATTGCTCTATGGATTTGGTAATGGAAAAGAATCATGTTTGCTACTGTCATACTTCATAGAATTGATAATATTGAAATCTATTTTCATAGTGATTCTTTTTAATGATTCCACTGCATTGCCTTTAGTGTATGGAAGGAAGGAGTAGCCAGTATTTTTATTGTGAGGAATATATCACTGTAATAAATAAATATAATAGCATGAAGATTATTGATATGCCCCCTGCAATACTTCTGTTGATGTCCATGGACATTCAAGCAGCATGATCAAAAAGGTTTATGAACCAATGGTTGAGATTGTCAGGTTAATTTCTGATTCAAAAAATATTTCTGTTGAAGTGTCATAATGAAGTTCAAGATGTCTGAACATAAAACCAGGGATGAACTATGCAGTGACTGTGATAGCTTTTGCTTCTGGCATGAGGCAGCGTCACTTAGTGATGGAGGAGAACAGATTTTTATGCTCCTTGTTTTCTATCAAGTTTGGTATTTCTACACTCTGTATTAAGAGCAAATCATCTGGTCTTAATCAAGGAGTTTTGTAAAATGTTTTTAAAGTAAGTTAATATTTACAATTTAATCTTAATAGTAAAAGAAGGTGGAATATCAAACTTGTTAGGATGTGACATTAAATGTTTAGTGAATTGAAAGCCTGTTATAGTTATATAAAAAGTCTTAGATAATGATATCTAATAAAAGTGCTTCTTATGTGAAAATTAATCCCAGAGCAGAGACTTACATCATGCTTTAATCTTTACAAAATAGTATGTTAAACTGTTAGAATTATTTATTAATTTGTCAATACACCAAATAACTTGAAATCTCTTCTGTTTCAGTACAAGTACAAGGAAGGGTATCGCAAACAGCTGGGCCACCACATCGGGGCCAGGAACATCGAGGACGACCCCAAGATGATGTGGTCCATGCACGTGGCCAAGATCCAGAGTGACAGGGAGTACAAGAAGGACTTTGAGAAGTCCAAGACAAGGTTCAGCAGCCCTGTGGACATGCTGGGAATTGTGTTGGCCAAGAAGTGCCAGGAGCTGGTCAGCGATGTCGATTACCGGCACTACCTGCACCAGTGGATCTGTCTGCCCGACCAGAACGATGTGATCCACGCCAAGCAGGCCTATGACCTGCAGAGTGATGTGAGTTCTCTGGAATTTGATTTCACTGAGGAATGAGTTTATTTTACACAGTTGGATCAGACCATCTTGTTCTGATGTGGTAGAACAACTTCCCAAGGTGTATTTTTAAGTTTCACAGTTAATTGACGCTCAGGTGTCCTAGAGGTTATATTAACTAACTTTTATTTAAATGAAATCCTGTAATTCCAGCATTTGAACTAATTGTCATTTACTATTCTGTGAAACTTGGATAATGGTTTCACACTTAATTTAGGTGAAATACTGTCATATTTTCTACAATTTTCATTACAGCTGTGAATTAGTTTGAATGAAGAGCTGATAGGAAGGTTATTTTTCCCTTGGAAAGATGCACTGTGTAACATACATTATTATGATTATTTTATTAAAATAACTTGTGTAATATTTTCTTGTAACAGAACGTGTACAAGTCTGACCTGGAATGGCTGCGGGGCATTGGCTGGGTCCCAATTGGTTCCCTGGAAGTTGAGAAAGCCAAGAGAGCAGGGGAGATCCTGAGTGATAAAATTTACCGCCAGCATCCCGACACCATCAAGTTCACCAGTGTCACAGATTCCCTGGAGATGGTGTTGGCCAAGCAGAACGCAGACACCATGAACAAGGTGAGTCCTGGTCCCTCTGGGTGACACATCAGAGGTCTCTGCCTCACCCCTGGAGCCAGCACTGGGAATGAACTGAGCACAAGCAATGCTGCAGTTCAGACATGATGCATTTTCAATCAGTGTGTTCTTGTTGTTTGACTCAAAACTCTTATGCCAGGTAATGGAACACTGAAAATCGTGTAATAGTCTGCATTTTACATTTAAATCTTTTCCTTGGCGTGTTTGTGCATTGGGCACTAATAATGCTTTGGTTTATTCATTATTCTGAAACAATGTAGCAGTTTCCTTAATATTTTTAAAGCCCTTCAGATAAATTCTCCTTTTGTTGAGGTTACTTTTACCAGATTAACACATAACTGTATATCCACGTCATATTTCAGTGTCATAAAATGGTTTGGGTTAAAAGGAACATTAAAGATCATTTTGTTCCAACTCCCTGCCATGGCAAGGGACAATTTCCACTAGACCAGGTTCCTATCATTTTAATTAATGTGCTTTCCATGATTAATGAGATATTATTGGTTTGGAATGTCCTATAATTCTCTTCCTGTTCTCTTTTTTAGCGTTTATACACTGAAGCATGGAACAAAGACAAGACCTCAATTCATGTCATGCCTGACACCCCAGAAATCCTGCTGGCCAAACAAAACAGAGTGAACTACAGTGAGGTGAGTGCAACTGAAATCTGAGACAATTAAAGGGTTTCTGATAAGCACACTTGTGTCACCTCTGATTTTTTATTAATGTTAAAATATTGACAAGTTGTTTATTTTCATACATGGCCAGTTCCAGTGCTGACATCAGAGTTGTTCTTTCACAAAAATATATTTTCTTTTAAAATATATTATCTGCCATAAATGAGAAGTCATTCTACAGCAAGTTGTGGAAATAGGTAATTTAACTTTTTCAATGTTCCAGTCTTTGCCTTCCCTAAATGATTTCCATTTTCCAAATGTCGACAATAAAATTACAAGCTCTTTGAAATCTGCTTTTTTTTCTTTTGTAGAGAACAGTATTTAAATTGGCTGAAGATGAACAATATTGTTTAGGGACTTCATTTGTTTTACAGCATAGTTGTGCTGAACTGAAATGCAAGTTTGAATTTTGTTTTTTGAGACTAAGGTGTGATTTTTTTCCTCACAGAAAATGTACAAACTGGCCATGGAAGAGGCCAAGAAGAAGGGCTATGATTTACGTTTTGATGCCATTCCCATTCAGTCTGCCAAAGCCTCCAGGGAGATTGCCAGTGAGGTGAGCAAGCTTTGTTCTCATTGCTCTATGGATTTGGTAATGGAAATAATCAGTATTTTTGTTCAGTTGTTTGCTAATGTCATATTTCACAAAATAGATAATACAGAAATCTGTTTTCATTCTACATGCACAAAAATAATGGATAGTTAGGATTTTTGCATGGGTTATGTATCACAGTATTGAATAAATATAATAACATGAGGATTATTTATATGCCCCCCATTGCCATCCATGGATGTTCAAGTAGGATGAACAAAAAGAGTCTATGCTAGAGTTTGCCAAATTAATTTCTGATTCAAAATAGGAAGTACTTTAAAATCTGTGTCCAAAAGAAATATGTAATAAATAAATTCTAAAAGTTTAGATTTTTTTTTTCTGGAGGGAAGAAATAATTCTGTTTCAGTGTCACATTAAAATCTGAAACATTGGAATGCAAAACCCAGAAAAAACTCTGCAGTGACTGGAACAGGTTTTGTTTCACGGATCAGGAAATATCACTAAGAGACAGAGTATAACAGATTTTTATACTCCTTGTTTTTCTACCAAGAAATCTATTTAAATGCTTTGTGTTAAAAAAGGATAAAATATATGAATATGTATATGGATTCTTTTTCTCTTGCAGTACAAGTACAAGGAAGGGTATCGCAAACAGCTGGGCCACCACATCGGGGCCAGGAACATCGAGGACGACCCCAAGATGATGTGGTCCATGCACGTGGCCAAGATCCAGAGTGACAGGGAGTACAAGAAGGACTTTGAGAAGTCCAAGACAAGGTTCAGCAGCCCTGTGGACATGCTGGGAATTGTGTTGGCCAAGAAGTGCCAGGAGCTGGTCAGCGATGTCGATTACCGGCACTACCTGCACCAGTGGATCTGTCTGCCCGACCAGAACGATGTGATCCACGCCAAGCAGGCCTATGACCTGCAGAGTGATGTGAGCAAATCCTTACATTCCTAGTATTTCATTAAATATATTTAATTTGGGTCTTGTCAACTGTAATTTTTAATTTTAAGCCTTCGTTGCTTGCATCAGATTTGTTGAAATGTTTTCATTCTTTCATTCTTTCAATTCTTTCATCAAATTTATGTTTAATCCTGTTTTTTCAGTCCTTAACCTGAGGTATAATTTGTATGTTACCCTGATACTGGCATTGTGCTCCAATACCTCTTTTGTTTTTGATATTTAATAATTATTTTACTTAATCTTCAAAAACAACAATGGTTTTCAGAACCAGATCCTCAGAAACATACCCAGTTTTTCATTCAGTATGTTCTTGTTCATATTAATTTTAATACTTGATCACACTTGCCCATATATAACAAACTTTCAAATTTTTTCAGGCTGTTTACAAATCAGACCTGGAATGGCTGAGAGGCATTGGATGGGTTCCTATTGGTTCCTTGGAAGTTGAGAAAGCCAAGAGAGCTGGAGAAATCCTCAGTGACAGGAAGTACCGGCAACCTGCAGACAAAATCAAATTTACCAGTGTGACTGATTCCTTGCCCATGGTTTTAGCCAAGCAAAATGCTGAGATCATGAACAAGGTAAGGTGAACAGTTAATGGAACTTGTTCATGAGGTGAAAAATGCAAAATACAAAGTAAAACTAGAAGATTGGGAATTTAAGAGAAAATCAATGTCCAAATTCAGCCGTTGTACAGGAAAGCTGTTCTCTCAGGGCTCAGTCTGAAGTGAGCTCTTTTTTTTTTTTTTTTTTTTTTGTAAAAATCTACAGACAAAAGTCCCTTAAATCACATATTTTTCCATGGGTAATACTGCATGATGAACAAGTGATGAGGAAATACCTGAAGTTCTCTGGCTGTGAGACTTCTGCAACATAGATCAGGAGGGTGAAAGTCACTAAGTACCTCCTCTTTTATAACAAACATAATCAAACAACTTACACAGAATAATTAATAAACTTTTCCTCCTATGGCTGTTTCTCCAAATCCAAAATCAATCAATTGCTGCACCAACTTAACCTGAGAAATAATGAGGAGGGACAAAGTTTCCTTCTTGAGCTCTTCAGAGAGAAGCTTTGCTGAGTCAGGGTATTAGAGCTTACTGGAGCTACCTGTAGCACTTTGTAAAATAATTGTAATTGTAAAATAATTTCATAAAGAACTGTTTGTAAAGGGTTGTTTTCCTCTCTTGCAGCGCTTGTACACAGAAGCCTGGGATGCAGACAAGAAGTCCATCCATGTCATGCCTGACACCCCAGACATTCTTCTAGCAAAGGCCAACGCAGCCAACATTAGCAATGTAAGGACATTTGAACATTTACTGAACTAGTGGAAATCAGAGTTAAATCAGCATTTCTTTAATCATACAGATGTTCTAAAATACACATTCATGAAAATTTTGAGAGAGAATTATGAAATGTAGAAACTCCATCTTTCAGAATATTGATAAGCAATTTTCTGTCTTCCTTTGTGCAGAAACTTTATGTACAAGCTTGGGAAGAGGCCAAAAAGAAGGGTTATGACATGAGAGCTGATGCAATTCCAATCAAAACTGCAAAAGCATCAAGAGATATTGCGAGTGATGTATGTTCTTCCTTTACATTTATTTTTCACTTACCTTAAAAACAATAATATATATTTTTGTGATCAGTAGCAATAGAAAATTATGGGGCCTTCATCCCAGACTCACTTCTTTTTGTATTTCCAGTACAAGTACAAGGAAACCCACGAGAAGGAGAAAGGCCACTACATCGGGTGCCCCAGTGCCAAGGAGGACCCCAAGCTGGCGTGGGCCGCGCGCGCCATGGCCCTGCAGAACGAGCGCCTCTACAAGAAGGGCTACAACGATTCCAAGACCCAGATCCACATCCCTGCGGATGCCCTGTCGGTGCAGGCAGCCAAGGAGTGCCAGGCCCTGGTCAGTGACGTTGATTACAGGCAGTACCTGCACCAGTGGACCTGCCTTCCTGACCAGAACGACGTGATCCACGCACGGCAGGCCTACGACCTCCAGAGTGATGTGAGTGACAATCACTGTAGGACAGCTTTAGGGCAGCTGTGTGAGGCTCTGTTTGTTAGTGACTGGAAAATATGCTTTCAAATGCACGTTCATGAGCCTGTGGTTGGTCCTTCCTGTAATGTTTATTTTATTCTTTCCAAAGGATTTCAGCCTGGGTACCAGAAATATTTGGGGAAGTTCATAAGGAAGTCAAGTTTTCTTGGTCTGCTCTAGAATGTTTGCTTGCATCCTACTTGCAGATTACACCCCTAGTTTGAATGCAGTGTCTTAAAAGTATCATTGTTTCTGTGCAAATCAGGGGTGCTGTGTGTAGAAAGGACCTGGTACAACACAGCCTCACCGGTTGCTGTTTGTGTAAAGAGTATGAGAAGAATTTGGGGAAAGGTTTATAAAAACCTCCTTGCACTTAGAACTACAGAATCCCAAAATGGTTTGGGTTGGAAAAGATCATCTTAATCTAACCCCCTGCCATGGGCAAGGGACACCTTCTACTAGACCTGGTTATTCAGAACCTCATCCAGACTGGTCCTGAACATCTCCAGCGACTGAGAGCCCAGCAGCTGTCTGTGCTAAGAGTTACCTCTGCAGTGCCAGTAACCCTTGGTTTGCTTGCAGAACGTGTACAAGTCTGACCTGGAGTGGCTGCGAGGCATTGGCTGGCTGACAGAAGGTTCTGTGGATGTGGTCAAAGCCAAGAAAGCCCAGGAGCTCCTCAACGACCGCTTGTACCGCACGCGGCCGGAGCAGCTGAAGTTCACCAGCATCACCGACTCCCCAGACGTTGTCCTGGCCAAGACCAACGCCATGCAGCTCAGTGATGTAAGCCCACCTTTCACTTGTGGGGTGACATTTCTTTTCTTTCTGGTGGAGAGTAGGATTTTTACAGTGGGAATGATGAGCTGGGAGGTTTTGCAAATTGGAATTACTAAAGAATTTCTCTTGGTGTTTTTTTCTCACCATGCTGAATTGCCATTGTTGTTCCTTTCTCCTCAGCGTCTGTATCGTGAGGCCTGGGATAAAGACAAGACCCAGATTTCCCTCCCTTCAGACACTCCTATCATGCTGCAGTCCAAAGTCAACGCTCTCAACATCAGCAATGTAAGAGAATAACACAAAATATTTGTGAAGTGTTAGAAAATTAAGGCTGGCAATTGTTCTTCCAATTTTTGCTGTAAATGGTGGTGTACAAACCCACCTTCTAATGTGCTTGTAAACTGGAAATTACACCCAGAGGATTTTTATCACCTCTCAGCCTATCAACAGGTTGTGTGTTCATGAACAAACTCCCAAGCTCAGTGTGCAATTCCACATAACTCCTGCTCCCTTTGGCAAAACCTGCCAAATACGTTCCATGGAGGAGCAGTTGGAATCTGCAGACATTGTGGTCTGTCTTCATGAATATTTCTGCTGCCTCTTTGTGTTTTAATCTTTCACCTACCTTAAGTCATGAGTTTTCTGTTGAGACACTAGCCAGGATCATTATTGTAACTCTGCCAGTTATAGGAAGCAAGCAGGGCTCCCAAGCTGATCATTCCAATCAAGTAGGTTTTTAGAGAAAGAGTTTCACTGTGTTTAAAGGTGATTAATTTTCTTTACAGAAACATTATCAGAAGGCCTGGGATGAGGTCAAGGCGAAAAGCTATGACCTAAGAGCTGATGCCATTCCCATCAAACAAGCCAAGGCCTCCAGAGACATTGCCAGCGAGGTACAGCCTTCTCTTGGTGTGCTGCTTGTGTCTCAGCAGAACTGAGCGAAGCTCAGCCTGGCAGCCTGGGCAGCTTTTGTCTGGTGGCTGTGTCCAGGTGAGCAACACACCTTCTGTTCTCCCTGCATTTCCAGTACAAGTACAAGGAAACCCACGAGAAGGAGAAAGGCCACTACATCGGGTGCCCCAGTGCCAAGGAGGACCCCAAGCTGGCGTGGGCCGCGCGCGCCATGGCCCTGCAGAACGAGCGCCTCTACAAGAAGGGCTACAACGATTCCAAGACCCAGATCCACATCCCTGCGGATGCCCTGTCGGTGCAGGCAGCCAAGGAGTGCCAGGCCCTGGTCAGTGACGTTGATTACAGGCAGTACCTGCACCAGTGGACCTGCCTTCCTGACCAGAACGACGTGATCCACGCACGGCAGGCCTACGACCTCCAGAGTGATGTGAGTACCCATGGAGATGTGTAGTTTTATTATTTAATAGATTATAGCCTTATTCTGATTGTGCTCTACAGTCCCAACAGATTCATATTTAGACTGTTTTCTTCAATTTTTTGTTACTGCAATTATGTGCTCTTTTGCACCCTTAAAAACATCGATTTTATCTCTAAATTTTATAAAACTTTAGTTGATAATATGTTGCGTTATGCTTTTGGACAGGTGTAATTTGGAGAGGCTGAAGGATTTGTCTTTCTTGCTTTGATGGAGTTTAGGAATAACAGCTGTTTACTGTCTTGGAATCAGGTGGCTTTTGTTACTTCTGTTTGCTTGAGTCAGCTTGGAAATTTATTTAATTGGAAGAAAACTCTGTGAGGCAGCCAGTGAGAGGTTTTAGTGGCTGATTGCAAAGCAGAAGGAGTCAGTGCAGCTGATTTCCTGACCTGGTTTTGCTGCTTATCAGTTCCTCTTCCACTGTTTTAATTACAAGCTTTGGAGATGAGGTTCCTGCTCCTTGCTTTTTGTCAATTTTCCTGGTAGGCAGCTTGGGGTTTTGTTGGGACTCAAATTATTCAAATAACTAGAGGAATACGTGTTTTGGAGGGGACAGGAAGACTCTTCTAAGCTTTTAATATTCATCACCATTAACTGCAACTCCTTTCAGTTGTTTCCCCTTAGGTTTAGAATGTGTTGTTTAAGAACACAACTAAAACCCTTGTTGCCAAATTTAATTTTACTTACAACACTGAACATCTCCTGTGTATAAAAAGGATTCATCTGACTCTAGCTAGGTTTATAAAACATAATCTGCTTTGCATAGCTTAAAATAATTAAGACAATCATATTAAACAATGATTCCTTTTTCTGATCATTTCACCCAGGCTGTGTATAAGTCAGACCTAGAGTGGCTCCGTGGAATTGGCTGGCTGCCCAACGAGTCTCCAGTAATTAAGAGGGTGAAGAATGCCCAGGATCTCCTGAGTGACAATGTCTATCGGACCCCCATTGACAGTGTGAAATACACCAGTGTTGTGGATTCCCCAGATGTTGTTCTGGCCAAAATCAACGCTGAACAGATCAGCATTGTACGTTCCAACCTCCTCAAAGCTGCTTCCACACTAGAAACTAAAGCTGAAGAGAAATCTCACTGCTAAAATATAAAACTGATCAGTGGTGTTTTAAGTTTAATGTTTTTCCAAACATTTTACTCATTAGAGATGACAGTTCTGGAGAGATTTATGGGATTTTATGTTATTGATAAGTGAAATTCCATCATTCTGATGATATTATTAAATTACTGTTTTAACAGCCAAAATACAAAGAAGCCTGGGAAAAGGACAAGACTATGATCCACATCATGCCAGACACACCTGAAATCAACCTAGCCAAGGCTAATGCTGTTAATTACAGCCAGGTATGTTTATCATTCTGTTTTCTCTAAAATAGGATGTGAATTATATCATTCCAAGACATTGAATCTTTTTGAATCTCATTGAGATCTGTCCTCATACAGGGCTTGTGACATTCCCTTCCCTCTACTGAATATCTTGAAAGTATTCAGCCATTTAAAAAGAAATACTTGCGTTCAGCTACTTAAAAATTATTAATATCATGCCCCACTGAGGGAATATTTTGTTGAAATGGATGAGAATCCAAGGCACACAAATATTTTCTACACTTTTCCTAACACCCTCCTGTGCTATATAGTTTGCACAACTGGTGTTTCAATTTTCAGAGGCAGCTGTATTTATGGTTAGGAGCAGGAGAAATGCTCAAAAAATTTCATTGTATTTCAACAGATAAATGGCTGGAAACTCTGTTTCTGTAATGGCAAATGCCAGAGCATTCAGCATGTGTGTGATGTTTTATCTGCCTTTTCAGAAACAATATAAAGGAGCTTGGGATGAGCTGAAGACGAGCTACGATTTGAGAGCAGATGCAATTCCAATCAAGACAGCCAAGGCTTCCAGAGAGATTGCCAGTGATGTAAGTGCCAAAAGAGGCATCTCCCATGCTCCAAGAGCTCTTTCTTGCCAGCTGTTACTAATGGTGACCTCTGCTCTTCCCCCAGTACAAATACAAGCTGGAGCACGAGAAGCAGAAGGGACACTACGTGGGCGTGCCGAACGCAAAGGGAGATTCCAAAATCCAGTTTGCCCTGGACGTAGCCAAAGTTCAGAGCGAACGAGAGTACAAGAAGTACTTTGCCAAGCTGAAGACCCAGTGCCACCTGCCAGTGGACATGATGTCCATTGTGGCAGCCAAGCATGGGCAGACCCTGGTGAGCGACGCCGATTACCGGCACTACCTGCACCAGTGGATCTGCCTCCCCGACCAGAACGATGTCATTCATGCCAGAAAAGCCTACGACCTCCAGAGTGATGTAAGTGCACCTGAAAACACCCCTCAACTTAGTCCTGTATTGCCTCTTCTTATTCTGCTTCAGCTCTAAGGAGTGGGAATCTTCTCCTGAATTCAGAGAACTCACCTTGCTCTTTGTTAGAATTGCAACGTTTAGGCCACTTATAAATTGCCATGTTTGGAGGGTGATGCATTCAGATGTAGTGCTCATGTTGGAATTATTGCTCCCCTTTTAACCACTGGAAGTAAATTCTGTTATTTATTAATCTTGCTGGATTGTACAGGGAGGTGTGGCTAAGAGCATGGACCCCGTTTTGTTTTCCCAGGCTGTTTATAAAGCTGATTTGGAATGGCTGCGGGGAATTGGATGGTTGCCAAATGATTCCCTTGGAGTCAAGCATGTCAAATATGCTGGAGATCTCCTGAGTGAGGTAACCAAATAAAATTATCTTCGGGGATATTTGTCACTCAAAGTATTTTAAATGGTTTAAACAATGAGATTTATTCCAAATGAAAAATGCAACTGCAGTAAATTCACAACATTCATTGTGTCTGGAGAGGTTTTTCTTCATGAGAACTTCCTTGTCTCGTGTATCTATTCAGAATTGCTGCATTAATTGCATCAGATATTCCAGGGTAATCTGTTCTTCTTTTTCTATGACAGAGGAAATATCGCACAAAAGCTGAAACTCTCCCGTTCACTCCTGTGGCTGACAGAGTTGATTATGTCACAGCAAAGAATAGCACTGAAATCCTCAGTGATGTAAGTTTGCTCTCAGTGTCTGGGCCACATTTGACTTCTGTCATTCTGTATTTAATGTGCTATGTCTAATGGCCTTGCAAATCCAGGGGTTGGTTCATTATTTCGTGCATAAATTATGGTGTTTTCCCAGTTCTGTGGTGGTGCTACAAGGCACTCATTTCTTTCTGTGTCCTAGATTAAATACCACAAAGAATGGAATGAGGCCAAGACAAATTATACTCTCACAGATACACCACAGCTGGATATGGCCCGAGAGGCAGCCAGAATTCTAAATCAGGTATGTGGTCTCTCCTTGGCAGCTTCTACTCATATTTTTTAGGTATTTAGAAAACCTGTCTTATTGATAACAACCTGAAGAAAGAATTTGTTATACTTCTATATAAGTTATATACATACAGTAATCACCATCACTGTAGTAGTGTTGAATTCCTCATGACTTTTATTTCTAGAATTTGTACAAGGAAAGTTGGGAGAAAGAAAAAGCCACTGGTTACCTCCTGCCTCCTGACACGGTGCAGATCTCTCATGCCAAGCACTCCAGTGATGTCCAAAGTGAGGTAATGATTTTTCTCATTAGGAAGATAAATGCTTGGAAGCCTGAAATGTTAAAGGCCTTGAAAATTCCAAAACAGACTTAAAAAGCTTTCCATCTGAGCTAACACCCAGACTTTTCATGGCTTATGAATTCCACTGTCCTTCAAATAATTCAGCTATCTTTGTGATTATGGGGCTTGGAGAGATTAGTGCTGAAGGTCAGATTCCTTCCACATTCACTCTCTCCAGAAACAGTCCTTTCAAAATCAACTGAGCTGGACTTCCATATTTTACAAATGTTAAATAATTGAAGTGATACTATGATTATAGCATACATAGCTCTGATTTCACTTTTTGGCCTATCAAAACCTGTAGGCCAGTGCACACTTTACATTTTAAACATTTGCATAATGGATCTTGAAATTATTACATGACTCTTATTTAGAACAAACATTTTGTCAAAACTGTGTGATGTAAATACCATAAATAAGTGCCCACTCTTCAGACAATCTCAATTTGTTGCCAGAATGAGACTAAATGCACTTGTTAGAAAACATTTTCTAGCAAGTCTTTCCTCTTGTGTTAACAATACCTTTTACTGAAAATTGGGAGTATATTGGACTAGAAAATGCTATATTTTAAACTGGAAGGCCTAAACAAAGTAACATTATTGTTTGTGACCAGATTTTTATCTGGTCGTGTACTGAAAAGCTAAGGCTGCATTTGACAGCTCCCTGTCTCATCTGCTCCTTGTGTTGACAAATCTGAAGTTGTTCCCAGGTTAAAACCAGAGTAGACACAGCCAGTGCTGATTTTCTCTGTGTTTCTCCCCTCTGCCATCAGCTGAAATACAAAGCTGAGTATGTCAAGCAGAGAGGTCACTACGTGGGAGTTGCCAAGATGAGGGATGACCCCAAGCTGGTGTGGTACGAGCACGCGGGCGAGATCCAGAACGACAGGCTCTACAAATCTGACTACAACAAAACCAAGTCCAAAATCCACATGCCTTCAGATGCCATGGCAGTTGTGGCAGCCAAGGAGTGCCAGAACCTGGTCAGTGATGTTGATTATCGCCAGCACCTGCACCAGTGGACCTGCCTCCCTGACCAGAGCGACGTGATCCACGCACGGCAGGCCTACGACCTCCAGAGTGATGTGAGTGATGGTGCAGCCCTACAAAGTCCTTTCCACATGGTCTGGCCTAAGGGTGTTGCCCATAGCACATAATCCATCCTGAGTTCAATGATTTCTGTCTTTTTGCATTGTCTTTCTGGTTTAGAACATCTATAAAGCTGATCTGGAGTGGCTTCGTGGCTGTGGTTGGATCCCTCTCGATTCAGTGGAGCATAAGAAAGTTAAGAATGCACAGGAACTGATAAACAAGGTAAGAGAAAATATTTCAGCACTTCCACAATTGGCACTTCTTTCTCATGCACAGTGTTTAAGATATTATTTCACCTCTTTGCAGAGAGCATACACAAAAGAAGCCCTGGAGAACTTTTCCAAATACACCAACGTGGTTGACACTCCTGAGATCGTTTTGGCAAAGATGAACTCTGTCAATCAGAGTGATGTATGTACCCTTTTTTAAAAATTAAAATTCACATAGAAGAATTAGTAGGTTATTTAATTGCTTTTGCTAACTATACTAGTTTTAGCCTTATATATTGTGTGTGCACCTCATTAATGACAGGCTTTCCTGGGGTAAACAAGTTTAGTAAGAAGTGATTTGGACAGCACAATATTGCTGTCCAAATAATTTTACATTTTCCTGTAGGAGAATATGGCACGTCCCTGACTTAGAGTTTGCATAGATTTTTCTTACAGTAGTTGAAAACTGAGTCCTGTTCTTGATGAGCAATTCCTGGAATTCCTGGTGTTGCTAAACTGCATTTGCTGAGCAGTATCTTTAATTTTTCAAGAATACCATGTGGATTTTGAGGTGGCACAGTAACATTTGCCTGTGTATTACAATGATTGGAATGTCCTACACAGCATTATTACATTATGACACGAGATAAAATGAATGTCTACTGCTAATAGATGGACTAATGGGAATAATGTATTTCTCCTGTAGAATTATCACTATGTTTGTTTTCTTTTGTAGCTAAAATACAAAGAAACATTTAACCAGGAGAAAGGCCAGTACATTGGGTCTGATGACACTCCTGCTCTGCACCATGCCAAAGACATGTCCTTGCTCCACAGTGAGGTGAGATCCCATAAATACCAAACTTTGAAAACAACAAAGTGTGGGGGGGACTTGAGGAACTCTTCTACTCTCAGCAGTGGCACTGGGAAGGTTATTTAATCCCCTTTTTCTTCAGCTTTCCCATTTGGATCATTGGAATCAGGATGATTTCTTTCCTTATTGAAGTGATCTTAAAGGACAGTCATAGCAGTGTGACAAAACCAAATATAATTCCATCCAATTAATATCTTCTGAGACTACTGATAAATTTTACTTTTTTTTAATAAGAAATTAAAATTGTAGATGATTTACATTATTAAGCAGTTACTTTTGAGTAGTCTCACTGATTTTAATGCAAAACCTCTATTTTTTTAAAATAGAAGTGATTACTCATTAATATGAATAGGCACTTCATAATTTAATCTGAAAGTGATTATATTTAGTATTTAACAAAATAAGTATTAGGTAAGTGCCATTGACAGTAATGTTTCTTTAATAAACACCAATATTTCTTAAAGATTTTCACAATTTTGAGCATCTGTAAAATTATCAATCTCAATTCTATACTGCACTTTTAAACCAGAACTCATATCTATATTTTTGGATATTTTCATTACTCTTCTGGTATAAATATAATAAAGAAAGCAGAAATCAGCTCAAATTTGTGCTCAGGTAGCTTCCTGAAGTGAACACTTGTCCTGCTTGCCTTGAATGACCGTTCAAAATGAACATTTTCCTTTTAATTTACTGGGAAGCACTCTGTAAAAACATTCTGTTTTCCATGTCATATCCCATGTGTGTATAACTGGGAAATAGAATTGATTTTTTCATCAAAACCTGGATGTGCTTTGTTTGTCTAGAAACACTACAAGAAGGCTTGGGAGCAGAGCAAGCCCATTGGATACACCCTGGATGAGAAATATATTCCACTTGTGGGAGCCAAACATGCAAACCACATCAACAGCGAGGTCAGCAGGGATTTCCTATTTTTTCCCTTTTTCCCCCAATATGCTGTTGGAATGAACATTAAAATTTCCATGTGGATATTTTTCAGCTTAAATATAAAGAAATCTATGAGAAGCTGAAAGGCCATTACCTGGCTGGGAAGGATATCAGTGATTTCCCCAGTGTCATCCACTCCCGGGAATTCCAGAAAATGAGGAGCGCGGTAAGGAATGAACAACTCTGGAATATTCTCCATTTGCTTCATTTCATTTATTAATTTCACTGATGAAATTCACTATTTCATTACTTAAACACAAACAGTGCAAAGCTTAATAGAACTGTAGAATCACAGGATCTTGCAAAAGACTTCCAAGATCAAGTCCAGCCTTAACATAAATCCACAATAATATCAGTGAAAAATTACTTCAACGTGTTTATGTTTCCTGAATGCTTATTTTATATGTGGGTTGAATAATTGAATTTAAAATAATTTAGGAGATCGAGAAGGGGTTTGTTTAGCTATTAGAAATACTACAGTAAGGAAAAAAAAACATTTTCTGTTTCAGTCTAAGGATCTGAGCAGTAAAAAATACCACGTGGGATTCATTTCTTTTACAAATAAAAGTGTAGATTTTGAGTTGAAATAGGAATTTAAGAACTAGAAATGTAAATGCACATTTGGTGTGTTGATGTTGTCAGCACTGCACACACAACGTGTCATGCAGGGCATAAAATCAGTGTAATCTCAAATACTCTGTCTTTAATTAGATTAAAACCTTATGTGGAGCATGAGTTTTTTAATCCTGAAGATTTATTAGTTTTCTCATCAGCTGTTAAAACTGCAAGTGAAGGTAATTGTTGTCCTTCCAGAACTTTGTCAAAATAAAAGGTGATTAATATCCAAGTTAAGATTTCTATCCTGTTGAATCCCATGGGATCTTAGCTACTAAATCCAGGAAACTCATCTCAGATTATGCTGTCACCTTTTAGTCCAAAACCCAAAGCTGTACAGAAAATCACTCTTATTTCCTCTGACATTCTCCCCCATCTTGGCTTTTCAGCTGGCCTACAGGAAGAATTATGAAGACACCAAGAAGAATGTCCATATTCCAGCTGACATGATGAACCACGTCCTGGCCAAGAAGTGCCAGTACATCCTCAGTGACCTGGAGTACCGCATGTACTTCCACCAGTGGAGTTGTTTGCCTGAAGACAATGATGTTATTCATGCCAGGAGAGCCCAGGAGATTCTCAGTGATGTAAGTTAAATCATTTATTTAGAGCCATAGAATAGGCCGGGTTGGAAGGGACCCCTCAAGGTCATCCAGGCCAACCTCTGGCCCTGCACAGGACACCCCAAAAATCCCACCAGGAACCTGAGGGCATTATCCAAACCCTTCTAAACTTATGTGAACTTAATGAAGCCATTTGTTTGACATTATAGCAGCCTTTTCCCATCATTTTTTTTCCCAAGTATCTCCTATAATATTTAAATATGAAATGAATAAATTAATAACCGTGGCTTTAGATTCTTTGTACCAATCACTGCAGTGATCTTTATCTATTGTAATTGGGAATGATGGAATTAGCACAGGGGCCAGGACAGCATCCAGAATCCTTCTGGATCCAGTGGGTCTGGAAAAGAATTCCCCTTGTTTGTTGTGGTTATATCATCCCACAGCTGAGAGAATGGTGCTCATAGTCTGCAGTCAGTGGTGTCTCAGCTTGGGCCAACCAACCTTCCCAAGAAAATCTGAGGATGTGTTAAATGCCAGGCTTAGTAGGATGCAGAATTCCTTGGTTTAATTGGCAGAAGGCAAATTTCTTCCTAACCTAATGTTCTGTTTACTTCCATGTAGAATGTGTATAAAGATGACTTAAATTGGCTGAAGGGACTTGGCTGTTATGTCTGGGATACTCCACAAATCATACAGGCTAAGAAATCCTATGACCTGCAGAGCCAGGTAAGTTTTCCTTAAATAACTAAATATTTATGTGTTTTTTCTTCCATTTATGTTTCACTGGGGTTGACATATCCATAGTTCAGAGCAGAATGAAGTAATTCCTGTTACATCAGAAATATTTTGTTTAAACTGTGAAAATACAGTCATGGAGTTGCTTCTGTAAAGACATCACTTGTGTTATCAGAAGAGGAGAAAACTGAGGAGAATATAAAGACAGCTGTGTAGTTTAATTTTATTTTTCCTTAGTTCATACTGGCTGTATACTAAGCATTTCTATTTTATGACCTATAACTTTCAGATATTTAGTATTTCTATTTTATGACCTATCACTTTTCACTTAACTGAGCTCTAATCTTTGATTTCAGCTGTCCAGATGTGATTTTAAAGGAAGCTGGCAGGGGATTTCCAGGTCATTTTCAGCACTAACAAGTGTTTTGTGGGTTTTGTGTCCTTAGATAAAATACACCTCTGCAGGGAAGGAGAACTTCCAGAATTTCAGCGTGGTTACAGACACCCCTGTCTATGTGACTGCTCTGCAAAGTGCTGCCAACGCCAGCGAGGTGAATCCCCACCTTTTCTGCTCAGGATTGTCCTTCTGGGCATTGAAACAATTCACTAAACCCAGCTTTCATCTTCCAGGTGAAATACAAGGAGGAATTCCACAAAACTAAGGACAAGTACACAACTGTGACTGAGACAGTGGATTCAGAAAGAGTTCAGAGTTTGAAACATCTCTATAGTGATGTAAGTGTTTATACACAATTTTTTTTTTCTTAAAGACCTTTAATGAGGGATATTTGTTTTATTTTGTTTGTTCACTCTGTTTGAAGATAAACATCCAAACCAGGAGCTTCCCAAAGCCAGTGCTGGTCCTCTGCACTCCTTGTGCTTGGAGGAGAAGTTGTATTTCAGGCAAGGGCCGTATTTTCCAACTGTAATCCCAGTCTTGGCAAAAGATTAATAAGTAGATTCCCTGAATAAAATTACACCTGAACAAAATTAAAACCTCATATGAGAACAGACATGAATAGTTAGAAAGGATTTTTATCATCTTTTACATGCACTTGATATTAAGTAGCACATAATATCTTCTTTACAATACTTTACTATGTGGTATCTAAATAAAAGCAAAAGGGCTTTTGATTTCTATTGGTTGTTGGTAATTATTTACAAGAATTAATTTTCCACTCACACAAACTTTTTATTTCCCCACAGAACCTCTACAAGAAGGCCTGGGATAAAGTGAAGGCCACCAGTTATGCATTGCCCTCAGATTCTGTAGCCTTGGCACGTGCCAAAGAACTGAAGCACAATGCAAGCATTGTAAGTGAATTAAATTCTTTATTTTTTAAAACCAGACCATCAATTCTAACAATTAAATCCTTCATGCCTTGCATCTGCTACAGATACAAATGTTTTTAAAACTTTAATTTACCTTCCCTTTTTAATTGAGATATAATAGGTATCTGTAGATAATAATTTTTCTCTGATAGTCATTTGGGTAATAGTCCTTTGTGGCTTCTTGTCATGGAAAAAAAATCAGGTTTTATAGGAATCCAAATGAAATCCAAATGAATCCAAATGAAAATGTTAGGGTTTTTCTAGTCTAAGTTTCATGAGCATCCAGGTCAGAGAAACACCAAAAATCTTTAAATGATGCTTACTTAGTATAGAAAACATCTTATGCTTAACTCAAGTTAGAAATAAGAGAGACCACTCCACAGATCTCTACAAATGAAACAGAAATTTATGGAACAATAAATAAGTGCCTTATTCTCCATCTATTTATTTTATAAGTCCTCTAGTCAGCTGTTGTTGTACAACCTGATTGTTATGCTGTGCTTTCTTTGCTATTTAAGACAGAACACAAAACTAAAATCCTGCTTTAAAGCCTTTCTCTAATTGTTGATCTCAACTCTTTTGCTTAATGATGATGAATTTTGTTCCAAAACCACAAGTGACTCGTTGGAGTCAGTTAATTGCTGCATTTCTTTGCTTGTGCTCAGGTCAAGTACCGTGAGGAATATGACAAGTTCAAAGCCCTGTACACCCTCCCCAGAGGTGTTGAGGATGATCCCAACACAGAAAGGTGCCTCAGAGTTGGGAAGCTCAACATTGATGTGAGTGTTGGTTCTGGATGTGTGTTTTCCTGAGAAAGCCATGCTTGTCTCAGAAGCAGCCACTCAAAGAATCCCCATGCCTTGATCCTGACACCCCATTCCCCATGCAGTATTTGCTTAATTCTAGAATGCAACCATAAATTTAAGTTTTAACTCAATTCCTGCATTGCCTGCACGGCCAAACCTTTGGTGTAATACGGGTGAAATCATCTTCTGCCTCCTTTTAACTCATCAGCTCAATGAAAATTGTACAAATCACATTTTACCTGCCTTGTTAGGGTTCTGCAGATTATATTTAGAGCTGGCCAGATGTAAATTTGGCCAAAGTGATCGCTCTCCCACTGACATGCCACGAAAACAGCGATGATTTCCTCCAAACCGATCAACAATTTCTTCCTCAGCTTTATTAAACCACGGCTTTAACTCCACAGCGCCTGTACAAAGAAGCCTACGAGAAGACCAAAGCCAGGGTGCACATTGTGCCAGACATGGTGGACATCATCTCAGCCAAGGATGCCCAGAAGAAGATCAGCGAGGTCGATTACCGCACGCGGCTCCACGAGTGGCTGTGTCTGCCAGACCTGCAGGTCAACGCCCACGTGCGGGCAGTCACCGACCAAATCAGTGATGTGAGTGCCCACATCTCTTGTTCCTGGCTCACTTTGGAGAATATTCCCTCATTCGTGCTCTGTTGGAGGAAATTATTTAGTGAAAATGTCACTGCAGCACTCTGAAGTTGCCGCTTTGTTTTTATGGCACGTGGCAATAAATGGGTTGTTGAGATGGGGCTTGGTTGAATAGAATCAGAAAATCCCAGAATGGTTTGGGTTGGAAAGGACCTCCAAGCTCATCCAGTTCCACTCCCTGCCATGGGACACCTTCCACTATCCCAGATTTCTCCAAGCCCCATCCAACCTGGCCTTGGACACTTCCAGGGATGGTGAATCTACAACCTCTGTGCAATGCCAATAATTTCAATATTAATAGTATAGGCAATTGGGTCATAACATTACAGTTCTACCCACCTGTAAATTGTCCTTTATTTGGTTGCATGAGGTATGGAATCTTTGGAAGTCTGAGAAAATCCTGGTTGGACAAAGCTTTTACACACATGCCTTGAGCAGGTCAGCCTAGGGGTAGGATCTGGCAGTAAATCAGTGCCCAGTAGGATGTGCAGGTAGTTTTTTAAAAAAAAAATAATGGATTTTTAATTTGTTGCCCAAATGGAAGGAACTAGAACAAAAAATATTTAAATTTCACAAGGAATTATTTTTATTTTCTCAAACAACAAAAAAATCAAAGAAGTAGAAACCTTCCTTGCCATCATTTGACAGTTGTGTTTTGGGGTGATTTAGAACTAAGGGACCAGATCCTGATGGAATTCTTACAGGTTCCTTCTCTGCTTCCTTAGGTGATCTACAAGGATGATCTGAACTGGCTGAAAGGCATTGGCTGCTTTGTCTGGGACACTCCTGAAATCCTCCATGCCAAGCAAGCCTATGACCTCCGCAGTGATGTGAGTGGATCACTCTGGGTTTGCTTCTTAGTCTTCCTTTTTCACTCCACTGTGGCTTTATTCCACTCCAGGTGTAGTCTGGAAAATGTTATTTATCCTTCTTGATTGAAGGGGTCATTAAATAACAAGCCACAGTTCTGATATACTTCCTGTTTCAATGGTGGTTCACTAATAAAACACCTCAGTGATGAAATAAATGGTAAGAATAGTAAATATGATAACATAATAAATGAAATTAACAATTACTAGCATTACTAATTAGAGCTCTTGCTTTCTCTCTGCAGATTAAGTACAAATCTAAGGCAGAAAAAATGAAGAAGGATTTCACTGTGGTCACAGACACTCCTGTCTATGTCCAGAATGTGATCAGTGCCTTGAATTTAAGTGAGGTAAGTGTTTCTCTCACCTTCCAGCCAGTATTCCAAATGCTGTAACCTCACCAGGTTTAGAAGTAGGGCTTTTAATATGTTTTTAATAATTTAATTTTAATCATTGTTGGTTATCTACCCCTCATTGTAGATGCAATCACTAAAATCATTAATTGCCTGAAGCCAAAAAATTTTAATCAAGTTTTTTTAGGAACAATTCCCATTGTATGCAAACAAAACATCCTGTGAGAGAATGTGACAATTATGACCTTTTTTCTTTCCCAGGCTGTCTATCGTGGTGATTACAAGAAGAATGTCCAGGGCAAGATGATCTCTACTGATAAAACTGTGGATTTGGAGCGGGCATATAATGCAAACAAAATACAGAGTGAGGTAAGTGCAAAACTTTGGGCTCCACAGAGTTTGTGATGCTGAAAACCCAAATTGTCTGCTTTTAGCTTTTCAGGTGAAGCTGCATGCCACTGCTCTGAAATGGAAGTGGGGAAATGTCTTCATTTGAGCTATAAAAATGCATTTTAACTCATTTTCCCCTCAAACACGGGGGAAATCTTTAGCCAGTTGTGATGGAGAGATTTTTGAGATTGAGGGATTTTCCCCTGCAGTATTGCTGGCAGTTGTACAAAGTCTCTCTGTCTTCTCTTGCAGAATTTGTATCGCTGGGCTGGTGTGAATGCTCTGCCCACTGGGTACAGCCTTCCCACGGACACCCCCAACTTCCAGCATGCCAAACACGTGCAGCACATCGGCAGTGATGTAAGTCAGGGACTGAATCCTTCTACACCACTGTCCTGGTGTGACAGACAGCTGTCTGCTGAGAAAGGCAGGAGCCTCTCTTGAAATGCACAATGTAAACCCACTCCCTCTAAATTATTATAGTTTTGAAATTAAGGGGCTCTCAGGCAAAGATATGGGAATAGGAATAACAGTTCTTTACTAGGAAAATTAAAATAGAAATACAGAATTACAGAGAACAAACCCAAAGTGAGAATGCAAGNCTCCATGGCCCATGGACAGGAGAGATCTCCTAGAGGAAGATGGGCTGTAGGAAAGATAAAGATAAAAACCCCACCTGGGTTAACAGATGGTGATAGAATACAAACTTTTGGTCACATCCTATGACAGGAATAATCAGCTGTCCCAGATAAGGGCCTCTCAGTTTGGGCCTTAACTATCAAAACATAAATTTCCTCAGCATTATGCAAATACCTTATTAGATGCAAGAAAAAATTATTGTATTAATAATTTTGGGCCATATGATAAAGGGAGAAATCATTATGATGCATGGTCTATTTAACTCTGAAACAACTGCATCTTACTTGTTTATCTCTAAAAATCTGTCTCTATACAGCATAAATTGGTGTCAGAGCTGCAGTGTAGCCAGAATCATAATCAGATTTAGCTTCTGTGTGTTTTTGTACTTCTTGTAGCTGAAATATAAAGAAGCCTATGAACACATGAAAGCCAAGGGCTACACTCTGGGACCTAAAGATGTTGGCTTTGAAAATGTGAGGAAAGTCAATCAAGCCATTAACGAGGTACAGTAAATATATGTGTTTGCTTTCAGTTGTATTTGCAGTGCCCAAAATAAGCATAATGAGAGTATATATGAGAGACTGGCAAGTTGTAGAATCCCTTTTCTTTGAGGCTTTTAAAATTATTTAGAGAAGTATCCATCAAGAATGGTGAGGGATCATTGATCCAGGCTGAAACTGTTACCATAATAAAAAATTGCAGCCTAATTTTATTACCTGTGACTAAAATTGAATAGAAATTACTGTATCTGTATAAAATTGGGTCGCAATAATTTTAGGTTTTATATATATTTACTCACTTCTTTGATCACTGGTTTTAATAGTATGGAAATTAAATAAATGTATTCACATATTTTTAGGATTAGAGTCTGAGATTTCCAGAATTTATCAAAAACAATTAATGGAAAACCTTTGCCTGGGTAAAAAAATAAGTAACTTGTGTAAGAAGTGCTTATGCTGTGCTGAACTTCTTTGCCATTTCAAGGTTTTAAATGCAGAATGTTGTCTCTTGTGACAGAGGCTGTACAGAGCTACATACCACAAGAACAAGGACAAGATCCACACCACCCCTGACACGCCTGAGATCCGCCAAGTCAGAGCCACCCAGGAGGCTGTCAGCGATGTAGGTGCCTTCCTAACAGAGAACTGAAGCAACTGAGATGGTTCCCTGACCAAACACGTGAAATGCTGTTCTGTTCCTTGTTTTCCAGCTGATCTACAAGTCAGATTTCTTCAAGATGCAGGGCCACCTGATCTCGCTGCCCTACACCCCTCACGTGCTGCACTGTCGCTACGTTGGGGACATCACCAGTGATGTAAGCAGCTGCTGTGAGCTCCAAACCCTCTCTGCTCACAGTGGCAGTGGGTTTCTCTCACTCCCTTCCTATTCTGGAACAAAGAAATGCTTTCTCTCTGTGTTTAAGGACTGGTGATTGATATTATCCCAGAAGTAAAAATGCTTTCTCTCTGTGTTTAAGGACTGGTGATTGATATTATCCCAGAAGTAAAAATGCTTTCTCTCTGTGTTTAAGGACTGCTGATTGATATTGTCCCAAAAGTTGACTGTTGATTTGAATTTCTTTCATAGAATAAATACAAAGAGGACCTGAGGTGGTTGAAGGGCTTGGGTTGTTTCCTGTATGACACTCCTGACATGGTCCGTGCCCGCGAGCTCCGAAAGCTCTGGGTAAGACTTTTCCTCTGGCAACTGAGCATGACAACAATGGGTTTATTTCTGTGCCTGCAGGAAGAGAAGCACAGGAAAATGAGCAAAGAATGAGAGAATTTCATGCTGTGCAGCCAGTTTGTGGTTTCAAAGCACTGTTGGGCTGCACTGTAAAATTTCCTTTATGAATACTGCTTTTCCTTTCCAGTCTAACTATATCTACACAAATTCTGCCAAGAAAATGTGGCCTCAAGTCAAGGTGGTGCTGGATACTCCTGGATACAGAGCAGTGCAGGAATTAAAAACTCATCTGAGTGAGGTAAATTCTGTTATTCTGCAGAATTTGTAGCTGTAATTAACCCTTCTCTGTGTTTTTTTTACTGGAATAGATGAGATGTTGTAATAGCAAAGCTGTGATTGTGCAGCTTCTAAATAATAGCAGAAGAAATAATTTCTGGACCTGTCTTTTTCCAGCTGGTTTACAGAGCTGCTGGCAATGAGCTGAAGACAAAATACACCTCTGTCCTTGATACACCTGACTTCATAAGAGCCAAGACAGGACAAAAAATACAGAGCCAGGTGAAAAAATTATGCTGATATAAAAATCAATCAGGGGATTCTTCTTAATATATTGTTAAAGAACAGCAAAAGCTTTCCAGGCCATTTTGAAGCAATGTAGGGTTCCTAGAAATTGGTGGTTATATTTATACTGTGAATTTACAGCTGTTTTATAGAGACATAAGGTAGAATTTAGTAGAAATGTGTTTTTTAAATTATTTTCCTCTTGCTGCAGTACTTGTACGTGGAACTTGCCACAAAGGAGAGACCCCACCATCATGCTGATGGGCAGACTCAAGCCTTTACACATGCCAGGAATGTCAAGGACATGATCAGTGAGGTAAAATCTTGTTTTCTAATTTGCTGCCACTCTGCTGAACTCTTTAGGAGTTTTATTTCTAATTTTAGTGGTAATTTCAAGGCTTAAATCGTTTGGCCTTCATTTCTTTTTCTCTCTTATACTTAAGTTCCACATTTCCTTTGTAAGTTCTGGTAAAATGAAACATTCTGAGAATATTTTAGGATTTTATAAAACAAGCTTTTTTTTTTGCAGATAGGCAAATACTTCTAAAACTGCAATGATGACTCTTGAATTTTTCTGTCTCTCTTAGAAAAAGTACAAAACTCAGTATGAGAAGATGAAGGACAAGTACACCCCTGTCCCTGACACCCCAGTGCTGATCAGAGCCAAGAGAGCCTACCTGAATGCCAGTGATGTGAGTACTCCAGGAACAGCCACTGCTGCTTTTCCTTGGATTTTCTATGGAAAAAACAGGAAAAAGATCAGTGGGGAGCAAAGCACAGAACAAAGCCCCCTTCTTTGCATGTCCATTTCCATTTGAAATTAGCAACATTGCTAAGTTTTGATTTGATTCCACTGCAATGCCTTTTTTCTCTTCCAATTTTTATAATTCATCTTCATTTCCCTTTGCACTGAAGTGTGGCACAACAAAGTAAAACCAGATTTAAAATAATTTGTTTACACATCAAGTCTCTAAATAGAGCAGACTGGAGTGGAGTGATTGATGCTGGGGCCAGCACAGAAGAACTTTGATCAGCTTTTTCATCTCAGTTTTGTGTTAAACTGCCCTGTCACTGGGAATGTGTTCATTTTTTAATTCAGAAGTAGATTAGAGACAAAAATTACCTGAGCTGCTGCACAGGAGGTTGTTAAGTTGAAATTGATTTTTTCAAGCATGGAATAGTTATTTGTGATTTAAGGCAATTTAAAAGTGCTCATTTGTGAGAGCTTTTCCATATATTTCAGAACCAGCAGGATGTGAAAGGACATGTGCAGGGCTGGTGCTTTGTTCTAGGGTTTATTTAATCTTACTGCTCTACCAGTGATTTTTAAATATGCCAAGGAGCATCCCAGCTCCTTGAGAATTTCTTTTCTGAGAAACTCTTTCTCTGTTAGACTGGGATGATCTTCCTGCTTTGTCCTAGGGGAGGGCAGGCAAGAAGGGATAAGGACATTTTTATGCCAGAAGAGGCACCTGTGCTATCCTAGAGAGCACTCCTGTGGTTTAGGGATTTTTTTACTCACTCTGGATGTGAATTGGGTGAAATTCTCTGTAATTTTCACCACCAGTCTCAGTGAAATTACAACTGATTGTAGGAAATTGCAGCTTCCAAAAATTCCTCAGGGCTTACATTGGGATGTCAGACAGCAACATATCCTTGGGTATCATTCCTGAGAAGTGAGAAATTGAACTGAAACAATTCCTGGCACATTAATCCCTTCTTTTTTTCGTTTTTTTCCTTCCCAGCTGCGCTACAAAGAAACTTTTGAGAACACCAAGGGCAAATACCACACAGTGAAGGATGCTCTGGACATTGTCTACCACAGGAAGGTCACTGATGACATCAGCAGTGTATGTACAACATCTTCATTCCTTAATAACCTAAAACAAGCCATTTAGCCTTTTGTTCCATTTCAATATGTCAAATAATTAGGAAAATATCAGCATTATCAGTGTTGATTTCTTTCTTTCTCTGGAATATTGATGTTACAAGTTAATCTCATTTCCACTCTTTTAGTTCTGCTGTTTCAGGAGTCAAAAAAATTTGAACTTTTATGTGGTCTGGAGCATTCTCTTCAATTGTCTTACTTAATTCTTCCATTTTCTCTGTAGATCAAATATAAGGAGAATTACATGAGCCAGCTGGGAATCTGGAGATCCATCCCAGACCGCCCTGAGCACTTCCACCACCGCCTGGTCACAGATGCCATCAGTGATGTGAGTTCCAGCAGCTCCTGCATGGAGAAAAGTGCTTTCCAAAATCCACCCAGACCCTCTTTCTCAACATAGGGAAAGCAGCTGAAATTTTTCAGTGATTTACAATTTGCCCTCAGTTCTGGGAGCTGAGAGAATCTGATGGCTAAAGCTGCTCTTAATTAATTTCAGTTTTATTTGCTTGGATTTGTTTAGCCCTGTAACACCTTTAACTGTTAATTTCACTTTTATTTGCTTGGATTTGTTTAGCCCTGTAACACCTTTAACTGTACATTTCTGACCCCTTACCTGTACATTATTTTTAATTCACACAGGAACTCCAACAGCTAATGATAGATTATGTGTGTGAATAAACTGAGTCCATCACAAAACCAGGAGAAACTGATTTATTTGATAATGGATGTAACTCTCTTTGCCACACCTTGTGCTGAGGTTCATTTCAGCACTGATTATCTGCTAAAAACTGAGGCTTTTTACTTCTCTTCTAAAGGTGAAATACAAGGAAGACCTGGAATGGCTCAAAGGCACTGGCTGCTATGTGTGGGATACTCCAAGTTTTGTCCTGGCAGAGAAGAACAAAGTGCTCTACAGTGGGGTGAGTGAAACACTCTTGAGTTGTTGCTGAATGTTTTTGGACATTTGCTGTCAATTCACAACAATTTGCTGTTGGTAGAAAAGTTAAACTCACAAATGCAATAATTCCACCTTTTTTTTTGCCACAAGTTCTCTCTAAAATCATGTTTTCATTGCCTTACCCTTCTTTGGACTAACGTGGGCTGGGTTTTGTGTTTGCTTTTCTTTGGCTCCAGTGTAAGTACAAGGAGAATTTTGAGAAGACCAAGTCCAAGTTCCAGTATGTGGCTGACTCTCCAAGCAATGAACATTTTAAATATGCAACTCAGCTGATGGATGGGGTAAGTAAAGATTTCTGTAGGCTCAGGTTTAATTAATTGATCTGTGAGTAAATACAGAGTTGGAGATTGTCCTTCCTAATTATCAGGCTTAAAGATCCTTTAAGATCAGACTAAAGTCATGAAGGACAAGGTTGTTGTTTTTTTTTTCTGAGTTTTAGGACAGAACAGGTTTGCAGAGCTCAGGAAGTGAAATCCCCACTCCTGTTCATTAATTTTTCATGGCAAAGGAGTTTTCCTTTGCTGACTTAAATAATGCTGCTGGTACAGTAACCCTGGGTGTTGTTTTCCATCTCAAAAAGCTGTGAAGAGAATTCCAGTTGCTCTCCTAGAGCATTGATAAAATCTTTATTGGTGTTAGGAAGACAGAGTTATGTCTGAAGTTGCCACAGCTCGTTTAATTTCAGTGATTTTGCCTGGAATTTTCCAACTCCACAACTCAACTTTTTCTTATTTTCCTCCTGTAGTGCTAAAGAAACAATTGACACAACCTAATAATTAATGAACACCCCTGGGTTTAAAATTGAAGTTAAAATTGGAGTTTGTAGGATTAGTGCTTTACACCCCAGGACAAATTTCATGGAAAATATCATGTCCAGGGTGATTTCCATCAGCTTAGAGTTCAATAGCACATCAAAATCTGATGCTTTTCATTAAAAAAGCAGATATTTAGATTTATATCTTAATATTTCATTCTTTTTCACCAGTTATTGTGTTACATCATTACCTGTCAGTAAGTTTATTACTGTATTACCTGTTCTAGCTAAGAAAAGCTGTTTCACAACAAACACCAGAATTTTTGTCAAGATTGTTCAATCTTCTTATGGTTCATAGAGCAAATAAGGAAAAATTTTATATCAGAAACATAAATGGGTAAAATGTTATCAATGAGAGCTCCATATATTGAAATGAACTTGCCTAAATATCTTTTGTTATATAAGTGATGCTTTTTTTAATAACATTTCATTATGTTCTCTTTGGACTCAGCTCAGGAATCTGCAACACAGGGTTGCTTCTGCAGTTACTTTTCATGAAGAAATTCAGTCATAAAATTGCTTTTTGAAGGGATGGAATAGAGACATCCTTAAACTGTAGGCCTTGCAGAGGCAATTTAAAAAATGCATTTACCATTTGGAAATATTCTCCCTCTTTTTTTTTCCTGGTTTATTTTTTTTTTCGGTTGGTTGGTTGGTTTGGGTTTGGTTTTTTTTTGGTTGGTTTTGCTTTGTTTTGTTTTTTTGGGTTTGTTTGGTTTGGTTTGGTTTGGGGTTTTTGGGGGGTGGAGTTCTTTTGTTGTTGTTTGTTTGTTTTGTTGGGGTTTTTTGGTGGGTGTTTTTTTTTTCTTTTGTGATTTTTTGTTGTGTTTTTTTAAATTTTCTTTTTATTTCTTATTAATTTTTCTCTTTTGGACACGACCTTCAACCCCAGCCTTTAAAGAGGTTATTCCAGTGATCTCTCTGTATCTTAACTCTCTCTTGTTACACTGTATTGTGCTATTCTGAGCAGAAATTATATAAAGCAGCCTATGAGAAGCTCAAAGATAGGTACAGCGTTATTGTGGATGATCCCAGGAACCTGCTGGCCAAGTGGGGCAGCACTCTGAGCAGTCAGGTACCTGGAGCAGCACTGTGTGCCACCCTCACTGCAGCAGTGTCACAGCCCTGTGACACCTCATGTTTCTTCATCTGGTCACTCAGCCTCCATCCTGCCACCCAAAAAGGAGCCACTTTTTGTGTGAGCTGCTCTGTCCAGCTGTCCTGTATGTATTTCCATAACTGTGCATCAATGGACATCAGGAATCCCCTCCTGAAGTCACTGCTGAGCTTTTTAAAAAATGAAGAATCGAGCATTTATTGTTTTATTACCTCTCCTTTCAAATCCTCTTACTCATTTCTAGACAAAGCTACAAGGACATATTTGCCTTAATCTCTAATTTACTCTCATGAGGTTTTTAAAAAATGAAGAATAGAGCATTTATTGTTTTATTACCTCTCCTTTCAAATCCTCTTACTCATTTCTAGACAAAGCTACAAGGACATATTTGCCTTAATCTCTAATTTACTCTCATGAGGTTTTTAAAAAATGAAGAATAGAGCATTTATTGTTTTATTACCTCTCCTTTCAAATCCTCTTACTCATTTCTAGACAAAGCTACAAGGACATATTTGCCTTAATCTCTAATTTACTCTCATTTCCCCCCAAAAATTCTTAATTTCCTTAATGTGAGAGCAGGAAAATTTGTTAATATTTCATCTTGGCAGTGCTAAAGAATTGTATGCACATGTGGATGAATACATACAGCACCTTGCCTAAATCTCTCCACTCTCCAAGTGCCTGGGATCTAGAGCTGTGTCATTGTTCATGTTGTTCATGAGTCTCTCTTGTCCTTGGTTGCCATTTGCATGGACAGAAAAGCTATAAATCCTTTGCCAAGATGCTCCTGCAGCAAGGATGCAATGAAATTCTGAGGCCAGATATGCTGACAGCACTCTACAACACAGTCCTGTGGAGCCAGGTAATGTGCAGAGCTCTAGGACACCTGAGATGCCCTCTGCAGCTGCTTGGACTTGGCATTTTACTGCTCCCTCTATTTCCATGGGCTTCCCAAAGCTTCCTCAATGTGCTCAGTGCTGGCTGTGAGAAAATAAAACAGAATATCTGAAACTGTATTTGCTCACTTGGACATCTCTCAGCTCAGGCTGAGCTTGCCCCCATTTCCTCCTTTATAAACAATTTTTTTATTAAATATGATAAACAGTTGGTATGGATTTCACATATTTGTATCAAAAAAGCAATTTTCCATTCATTTCAGATATTGGATGTTAGCTCTTCCTGGTATTTCCCTAACCCAGTTCTCATTCTGACACCATTTCCTGGCCTGGCCACCTTTGAAAACCCCTTAATTCAGGAAGAAAATGATGGATTTGCCAGGGAGATTCCAACATTTGCCTCCCACTGTGCCCAGAATGGAGTCAGACGCAGAACAGTTATTTCTGCTCTGAAATCACAGCTGCTGGCAGCCAGCTCACCCCTTGCAGGAGGAAAAATAATTCTTGATAGTGAACTGGGAGATAAATGATAGACTGGAAATACAACAGTGAAAAACAGTTCTGTCAGAGGGAATTGTGATTCTTTGTTATTGCCCATGCCAATAGTGATAGTCTTCAGTAATAAATTACTGAAGGTCTTCCAGATATTTTTGTTCCATTTTTCTGTGGTTTTCTATTCTTTCACTAAAAACTCCTTGCAGGTAACTGAGTATGTTTGAATTAAAAAAAAAGAAGTGTCTGACCTGCATGTCCCCCTGAGTTCACTTCATGTTATCATTGATTATTTGTTCATCATTTTTCATATTTTGTCTGTCGCAATCCCATTTCAAATGCATGGTTTTATTTTCTGATAAAGGGTAGAGCATGAAAGTTATTTTTTTAAAAAAATAATTTCTAACCTTTTCCAGCTGCCTTGAGGCTGCCTACAATGAATTCCCATCCTTGGTGAGCCTGTTTTCACTGAACTCTGTGAAAAAAGGTTTAGAAACCAGAGCAGGGCAAGGTGATTTTTAAGAAAATAATTACCAAGGCACAAATCCTGCTGCCAAAGCCTTGAAAATATCCTGGAATTGGGATATATTTGGTAATGTTTTTATCTCCTGCTGTGTGAGATGATTTACATTTCACTCTGATCACAGAATCATTAAGGTTGGAAAATACCTCCAAGATCACCAAGTCCAAATTTAGGCTGGATATGAATATTTAAAAACGAGATATTGTCCATTGTGAAATGTAAAAGTCTCTGATCTGCAAGGATTAGTTTTTTTAGCTCAGTCCTGGAGATTTTATCTTGAAATAACCATAAAATGGATCAGACAAACAAACAAGCAGCCTCCTAGGCAAGGAAGGGCTTTGCAACTCAGCTCACCGAGCAGGTTCTGCTTTCTTTGGCTTTGTGGGAGGGTTTTGCAATTTCATCCAGGGGTATAACCCCACCTCTGGAAAAGGTTTTGTCCTGCTCTGAGACTGACTTAGAGGCTTTCCCCATGTCCAGATTCAGTACAAGAAGGACTATGAGAAGAAGAAAGACAAATACACCACAGTTCTGGACACTCCAGAATATTTACGGACCACAAAGGTCAACAAACAGATCAGCGACGTAAGTGTGGATCCTTTGGGATGGGATCATCACCCCCAGGGAATTTCCAGCTGGCACCAAGGATTCCAGGAAATAACCCAAGCCCCAATTTGTCCCTTCAGATTATTTACAAGCTGGAATACAACAAAGCCAAGCCCAAGGGCTACACCACCATCCAGGACACGCCGATGCTGCTGCACGTGCGCAAGGTCAAGGACAGGATCAGCGACGTGAGTAAATCAAAAACCACACCAAATCCACCTTGAACCTGACAGCCAATGTTTGTCACCCCTGTGTAACCCTGTCAGTGAAAATCAGCACCTTCTTAGACCATCTTGGCCTGTAAAACTCTGTCTGCACTCGGTGCTTTTGCAAAACCCAGGGAGTTTTTCATAAAATTTTCTTCTGGAGCTGTTGGAACATTTTTTGCTGGGACAAACCACCCCTCACTAGAAATAAAAGCCATGAGCTGGAAGTGATCTCTAAGTCATTAATTTGGAGAGGTTTTTTCTGTTTCTTTCTTCCTCTAGTGGCCTTTTTTTTTTTTTTTTGAGGCTTGAATATAATATTTCATGTATTGCTGTGTTTATTAATTTCTTATATGGCTGCTGTGAATATGTAAGGTAAATATTCCGATCTAAAATAAATATGTTTTGATTTTGGGGCAATAGAAAAGTAAGAAGGAGAGAGAAAGGAAGAGAGAGTGGAGAGAATAGCACAGAATTTAGGACTCCTGCTCCTAATTCCTTCTCCTGCCCTTTCTCTGTGCTCTTTGTTTTGTTGTTCCTTAGGTATCCATAAATGAGGATACTGAAACTTCTGAAACTCAGTGTAGTACTGTCAGAATAAGTAGCCTGAACCTCATCCAGATGCTCCATGGATTGCTACATAACTAGTAAATCCAGGAGGAAAAATAATATTTTTTTATCCAGATACTAAACTGGATCATTGAGAGACAGAGATGTGAATTGAAGGACATTTTTAAAGTTCCAAACTGAGTGCTGAGATTTTCTGAAGAAGTTTTCAGTTAGTGTAACTATCAAAAAATAAGTTTCTTCAAAGCATTTCTTTTGGCTGCAAAAAACTAGAGATATTCAGAATTACTGGTCATGAGTAGATTTTGTTTCATCTATTAATCTTAGTCTGATTTTAGTCTGTGCCTCGTGGTGAGTTAAAACTGCCACATTTTCTATTTAAAGAGAAGTGCTGCTGGAGAAGATATTAAAAATTCCTTCAGGCAGGTGCTTGATATCAAGTTGAGTCTATAGAATTTATTTTTCATGGAATCCCAGAATTATTTCCCAAGACCATCAAATCCAAGCTGTGCCCAGCCCTCACCTCATCACCAGCCCAGAGCCCTGGCTCTGATTTTCTAAGTGCCACCTCCAGCCATCTTCTCCTATTAAAATTTTATCCAGACAGGAGCAATTTTAATTAGGTTTTTCCTGTTTGGATGCTTTTCCTGTCGATGCTGATGTGATCTTTGTAAACAGTTTTACATCTTTGTCTTTCTTTAGCTGAAATACAAAGAAATGTATGAGAGGAGCAAATCTCGCTGCAACGTCGTGGCAGACTCAGTTCACATCAAAACTCCCAGACATGCCTACAAACTGAACAGCAACGTGAGTCCTGTCCTGGTCATGTTTTAATTTTATTCTGGAGGGTGTTGGGAGCTCCACAAGGAATTATTTCCACAAGAAATTATTCTACAAGAAATTAAATTCCGCTGAATTTTTTGGGCATTGCTTCTGATCCTTATGCTGCTGGAATAAAATGTGTTTTATTTATTTCATACTGAAGTGCTCACTCTGGTGAGTTGTCCTTGAGGTTCTTGTATGTCACACATCCCATCCTTCCAGCTGTCCTCTGCTTTCCTGGCAGAGACACAACTGTCCCAGGAATTCTGTGGGATGATGCTGTGGGAGCAAAGCAAAGCTTCAGGAAAACTTCCCTGTATTTTCTGGTTTTGGATCCCAACACCCATTTCAGCAGGAAGGATCTGAAAGCTCTCCCCTTCTCCAAAGTCAGGACATAATTTCAGTGCTTCAAATTCCTTTCTCCACCTTCATATTCCTTTCTCCACTTTCATATTCCTTTCTCAACCTTCATATTCCTTTCTCCACTTTCATATTCCTTTCTCCACATTCTTATTCCTTTCTCCACTTTCATATTCCTTCCTCCACCCAGCAGTGGAAAATCTGCAGTGTCTGGGCTGTGCCTGACCCAGAGAAAAGCCCTAATCTGGTGCAGATTCCTTTTTTTACCCCTTCTCACAGACTAAAAGAGAGTTCTGTAAGTTGTGTGCAAGTACCCAATTTCCAGTGAACTCTTCCTGTTTGTTTTTTCCCTGCACACAGCTGGATTATAAGAAGAAATACGAAGCAGCCAAAGCCCACTGGCACCTGATTGCTGACAGGCCCGACTTTGTCCAGGCAGCCAAGTCCTCTCTGCAGCAGAGTGATGTAAGAAAATCAGAATTCACTAAGTATTCTATTTCCCCATCTCTTCCATCCAGATTTTTTTAAAAATTGGAGAAGATCAGAGACTCTCTTACTTAATCTTTTATTTTTGTTTCCTGCAGTATGAATACAAACTGGACCGGGAATTCCTCAAGGGGTGCAAACTCTCTGTCACAGATGATAAAAACACAGTGTTGGCCCTAAATAATGCCATCCTGGCCAGTGATGTAAGCACTGAACCCTCCTTTCCTCTCCCAGTTCTCTACTAGCACTTTACTCACTGCTTAACTGTTCTACTGCAAATATAATTGGATTGACAACAAAGCTTTGAACAGTTGTTCTCAGTCTCACTTCATTATTTGATTTATTTAATGAACAAATTGACTGATAAATTGAGAATTTATTTGGTCTTGTAGAAGATCCATAGGTTTAATTAATATTCAAAGTTAGCATGGCCTGAACACCTCTGGACCTTACACCCAGGTGCATCTCTACATTCCTGATATTGAAATGGAAGTGTCTGGAGAAAATACCTGGGAATAGCACAAAATATCTTCAATCATAACAACACAAAATATCTTTAATAATTACTAACAGTATATTAAAAAAATTCCACTGAGAGCCCTAGGAATTAGGATTGGTATTAGTATGGATTAGGCTGTAAAATGTCAGAATATGGGATTTTCTGCAAAATTTTGCACTAACAAGCAAACACAACTGTACTAATTACTTTTGATTCTGCCAGAAGACAAAATGCACATTATTTAAACTGATACCTTTCCTTCTGCTAGATAAAATACAAAGAGAAGCACAACAAAGCCCGTGGGACCTACCACGTTGTTCCAGACACGCCTCAGATCCTGCTGGCTAAGAACGTCAGCTCTCTGGTGTCTGAGGTAATAATTCATTGATTGATTGATTGATTGATTGATTGGATTTGATGCCATCCTGGAGCTGCTGGGTTTTACCTGCTTTTCCCCTGTGCTGGCAGAACAAGTACAAAGAGCAGAGCAAGAAGCAGCTGCCCCATGGCTCTTTCACCACCCTGCCCGAGACCAGGGACACTGTCCACGTGAAGGAGGTGACCAAGAACGTCAGTGAGGTGAGTTTAGACTCAGCTCATCATCCCCAGAGCTGAGCTTTTCTAATCCCAGCCCCAAAAACTGCAGCCAAGACATTTGGGGAATGAGGTGACTCCTCTTCATCCATCTACTGCAGTTTCAAGGGGTTTTTTTTTCCAAATTTCTGTAGCATTTCTCTTTGTGTGATATTAAAAATTCACATGTGGCCCTTGTTGTTCTTGACAGACAAACTACAAAAAGAAGTTTGTGAAGGAGAAAGGTAAATCCAATTATTCTGTCATGCTGGAGCCTCCTGAGGTGAAACATGCCATGGAAGTTGCTAAAAACCAGAGCACAGTAAGTTTGCCTCTTTCCCCATTAATTTAGGTTATGTAAGCAAACTCTGCTGGAAAAACCAGAGTTTATGGATTTCTGAATTTCCTCCCAACCTCCATGTTCAGGTGTGATTTTGAAAGATAAAGGTACAAATCCTTACAAATATGAAATTGCACTGAAATAAGGGATTTGTATTTAAATCCCATTGTAGGATTTCAAGTTATCTGGTGGAAATCACATCTAATAATTTTTTCATCCCTTCAAATACAGGCAGAATTTCCTATATTTATTTCTTCACTTGTAGACAACTTGCAAAACCAATTCCCAGATCCATGCCTTGTGAATGATTCCCAAAACAAACCCATGCACTTTCTCATGTTGCTGTGTCCTTAAATGGTGTATTCCCACTGGATCAACCCCATTAATTTTATCTTTTTCCATGGATTAGATTGAATACAAGAAAGATGCCAAATCCAAACTCCACTACACACCTATAGCAGATCGACCAGATATTAAGAAAGCAACTCAGGCTGCCAAATTAATCAGCAATGTGAGTGGTTTAAAGCCTTCTGTATAATCCTTTAGCATTAATTTAATTACAAACCCCAGCAGAATAATTAAAAGGGGGTTTCCTCACTCCTAAAGGATTTATTTCTTTTATTAGATTGAATATAAGAAGCGTGGAGCAGCAGGTGTGGGTGTGACCATGCTGGGACGTCCAGACATTGAGCTGGCCAAGGAGGTGTCCAAACTGACCAGCCAGGTAAGGGCAAAATGAAAACTTGGTGAAACTCAAAGCAGTGAGAGAAATGAGACATGAAACTAATTTACAGAATCATGTCATGATTGTAATTGAAATTATTTCCAAATTAGGGGAAAAGGGAAAGGAAGGGAATGTGGTGAAGTAAAAATTAAATAGCAATACAAATTTGTATTTCTTTGTTAAACATTTCTGCTGTTATTAATGGAGATATAAAACCTTCTCAAGATGATGCTGTGACATAAATGCTGAAGCTGAAGTGTTTTCCCTGTTCTTTTTTAGCTCTTTTGGGTATTGGCTTTACCTGACTCTTATTTTCCATCCTTTGAACAGACACGTGGCTTCTTGCAGCCACTTTCTTTTTTCTTTGTATCTTTAAAAGAATCTTGTGCCAGGACCTCAATCCCTCTTGGTTCCTTCTCACTCCTTCATGTTTGAATTCTGGATTTTTGCCTTTCTGACCTTGCTTTCTTGCTGCTGGTTGTAGGCAGAGTACCTCAAACAACACATGAGAGGCCATGGAGCTGCTTCCTATGACACCCCCTGGATGAGAACCTTTAAGAAAGCAAATATGCTAAGTAGTCATGTAAGAGAATTTTAATTAACTGCCATTAATGCCGTTGTTGTGCATCTGTCTCTTGCTGCCATAATTATCTTGCAATTCTGCAGCACCACGTGAAGCTTTAAATGTCATTCTGTCTTTCATAATGGGTTTGGAGCTTCCAGTTGGTTTTTTTATGGAAGGTTTCAGTGCACTCACATAATGTGAAAAATCGCCATTTCCACCCAAAAACCTAAAATTTGAGCTGTTATTGTCCAAAAATGAAAAAAAAACCCAAAAAACAAACCCACAGGGAAATATATGTGTAAACATATGTGCATGACCAAGCTGAACAATGGTGCTGGTAATTTTCAGTGAACAGTCACCAGAACTTCATCTTAACTCTTCAAACTTCTATTAAAACTTCATTTAAACTTTAATGAAACTATTTTATTGGCTGGAATTTCCTAATGGAAGAGCAGGCTCTGACTGAATCAGTCCCACTGAGAAGTGCAGCCTGCACCATCAATGTTCCTTAGACTTCTTCCCACATCAAAACCTTTGGAAAATAAAAAACCAGAGCCTGGATTGCCCATTTGGAAGTGGCAGCAGACAGGTCTGTGCCATTTCAATTTTACACATGTATTTCCAAGTGGGAAAAAAAAAAAGGGATTTTGTTTTTTGTTTTTTCCATGTCTGGCTGTGTCTGCTGCCATGTTTGGATGTTGGAATGTTCACCACGGTGTCTGCAGGAAAACCAAGGATCTCCTCAGGAGAGCCAAGCATTCTAAAGTCATCTACAAGAAAAAGAAGTTTCTAAACTGATCTGCCACAAAAAGAAGTTCTGTTTGTGTCAGTGATGAGATCCTGGTTTTCCATTCTTTTTCCACTCGTGGTCTTTTAAACATTCTTTGCTGAGATAATTTTGGTTCTGAGGGGAAATGAGCTGCTGGAGGGGCAGTGGGGGAGCAAAGAATGGTTGGCATCATCTTTAACAGTTGTATTTTCTCTTGGACATCTCATAAACTTTGTAAAGCATCATGTCCACTTTGTTTGTCAGCTGAGTTTTTTAGTTGGATTTTGTCTGTCTGGCTTGCTTGCTTTTAATTTTGCATTGATCTCCCAGCAACTCTTCTTTTGGGTTTACAAAACTCTCATTCCTGTCAATATTCCTGTGCCTCCAGGCTGGATCTGCTGGAATCTGATGGCTCACATTGCTGTGTTTGACTTGGCTGAAGCTGATGTGGTACTAAAACTCTTGTAGAATCTAGTTAATTAAATTAGTTAATTAATCATTAGTAATTGTGTCACTGCTCTGTTTGTGATCATTAATCCAGGCAGAGCACACTGTGTGCATAACAATGGAAAGAAAAGTATTTGATGTATTGATATCTTCAGTGCTCTGAAATCTTGAGGTTTTTAAATCTCTTATTTCTCCAAGAAGTGTACAAAAATGTCTTCTAAACACTCTTTCATTCACTCTTACATTATTATATTTCATATAATAATGATATAATTTTCTTGTATTTTACTCTTATTATACCTGTCTCTGTCTTTGTGAAACATCTTAAATCAATGGGCTGTTCCCATCTGTGAAAAACTCTTCACCCCCAAGGTGAGAATTTTGGCAACACAATTCTCTTACCTCTTTTATTTTTACAGTGAGGAGATGTGACCTTTGCATTGGAAGAAGAATCTTGTAAATGTCAAATAGATGTCGATTTTCTTTCCATGTCAGGTCATTTTTTGAAATAATCTTTATTCCAGTGGACACCTTCAAGTTCTGCACTTCCATTCTTCTCCCACCCAGCCCCACTGCAGCCACACCAGTGAGTCCTGCAGGGCAGCTCTCACACCTGGTTGTTCTCTGTTTAGGTGAAATACAAGGAGAACTTTGCCAAAGAGCTGGGTAAAAAGCCAAAATATGATTTGAAGGAGGCCAAAATCTACAAGACCCTGAAGGATGCCCACAACATGGCCAGCGAGGTACGTTCACCTCCACTTCTCCTGGGAGCAAATCCCATCCTGCTCTCCCAAACCTTCCTTTGTGTGGTTGGAGCCTCCCCCAGGCCAGGCTGTGTGGAGGGAGCAGAATTTCTGTAGTAGAGACCCTCTCTGAGTCCCTGGAAAAGGCACCATGGAAGACAATATCTTAAAATAAAAATTGTTTGCTTGGAGTGACTGATACCAAGGAGCATCTCACCCCCCTGTAGACCCCTGTGTTATCTTTCTGTAATATTAGTGATTCATTTTCCTCTTAGATAATTGGTTCCTTTTTCCCCTAAAATCCTTTATAGATTGGTTAGTTATAGAATTCCTTTAGTTATTGGTGCAAAATACAAACCCCTTAAACCCTACATTTCTGAAGCAGAGACCCTCTCTGAGTCCCTGGAAAAGGCACCATGGAAGATGATACCTTAAAATACAAATTGTTTGCTTGGAGTGACTGATACCAAGAAGAATCTTGCCCCCCTGTGTTATCTGTCTGTAATATTAATGCTCCATTTTCCTCTTAGATAATTGGTTCCTTTTTCCCCTAAAGTCCTTTATAGATTGGTTAGTTATAGCATTCCTTTAGTTATTGGTGCAAAATACAAAACCCTTAAACCTTATAAAAAGTCCCCTTAAAACCTCACCCAGTGGATTTGCTGGACTGGACCCCCTTTGTAGAAGAAATAAACTCTCTATGGAATCATCCCATCCTCAGGTCTTGATCTCAGAGGCACTTTGAGAGCCTGAACTCTATCCAGGCAAGGCTTGCAAGGAGCCTCGTGCTGAGAACTGCTGGGCAGTTTTGGGGTCTCACAGAGGCTCCCTTTTCTGGCAACAAGGCTGGAGCAGCAGGGCCCTGTCCCGATGGGAGTGACCCTTTTTCCCTGCAGGTGAAGTACAAGGCTGACCTGAAGAAGCTGCACAAGCCCGTGACGGACATGAAGGAGTCTCTGCTCATGAACCACGTGCTGAGCACGAGCCAGCTCGCCAGTGCTGTAAGCTCGGGGTGATCCCACACTCCCAGGGGTGCAATTCCCAAGGGAATTCTCTGCTAACTCCTCCTGTAACAGCTGCTGCCTCCATGGGCATCACCTGGTAGTGATCTCTTCCTCTGGCTCCTCATGGTTCCTCCTTAACCAGCATTGTGCTCGGGGAAGGGAAATCTTCATTACTGCACCACTGCTAATGTTTTATACACTCATCACTTTTGTTATATTGGTCCTTGATCCCATTTTAACTGATTGCAGAACTGCTAATGTTTTATACACTCATCACTTTTGTTATATTGGTCCTTGATCCCATTTTAACTGATTGCAGAACTGCTAATGTTTTATACACTCATCACTTTTGTTATATTGGTCCTTGATCCCATTTTAACTGATTGCAGAACTGCTAATGTTTTATACACTCATCACTTTTGTTATATTGGTCCTTGATCCCATTTTAACTGATTGCAGAACTGCTAATGTTTTATACACTCATCACTTTTGTTATATTGGTCCTTGATCCCATTTTAACTGATTGCAGAACTGCTAATGTTTTATACACTCATCACTTTTGTTATATTGGTCCTTGATCCCATTTTAACTGATTGCAGAACTGCTAATGTTTTATACACTCATCACTTTTGTTATATTGGTCCTTGATCCCATTTTAACTGATTGCAGAACTGCTAATGTTTTATACACTCATCACTTTTGTTATATTGGTCCTTGATCCCATTTTAACTGATTGCAGAACTGCTAATGTTTTATACACTCATCACTTTTGTTATATTGGTCCTTGATCCCATTTTAACTGATTGCAGAACTGCTAATGTTTTATACACTCATCACTTTTGTTATATTGGTTCTTGATCCCATTTTAACTGATTGCAGAACTGCTAATGTTTTATACACTCATCATTCTTGTTATATTGGTTCTTGATCCCATTTTAACTGCAGAACTGCTAATGTTTTATACACTCATCACTTTTGTTATATGGGTTCTTGATCCCATTTTAACTGATTGCAGAACTGCTAATGTTTTAAATCCTCTGATAATTTTTACTGGATTGGTTCTTGATCCCATTTTTAACTGATTGTACTACACTAACAAATACTTTTTTTTTTCCTTTTTCTTTGCTGATTACTATATTTATTTTTTTTATTTTTATCTGTTGGGGTTTTTTTTACTTCACGTTTGTTTAACACTCCCCTGTTGTAAATCCACATAATTATACCTAACAAAATAATTGATAATGAGAAATGGCAAAACCTTTATTGCCTTTTCATTACCCACTGTGTTTTCTCTTTTTCTTTTTCTTCTTTTAATCCTGGTTTGGACAAAACCTTTGTTACAATCCAAATGACCATAAAAAAATAAGTATTCCCCCACACCTTTAACCCCCAATATCCATTCTAAGCTTCTTGCTTTTTGTTTTACTTCTTGCATTTCTAATTTCTCTCTGATGTTCCGTTGAAATGTTGCTTTGATTGGACCTAAGAAGTAAATTTGCTGAGGGATTTTTATTTTTTGATTGAGATGATTTTTGACACCTTCCCTTCAGTACCAGTACAAGAAGCAATATGAGAAGAGTAAGGGTCACTACCATGTGGTGCCAGATAATCTTGAACAGGTTCATCTCAGGGAAGCCTCAGAGCTGCAGAGCCACGTAAGTTGGACGTGTGTTTGTCACCATCCCACCTCACTGAGCTCCAAATTCCATCCAAATCCTCCCAAATCCTCCAGGCTGGGACATTCCCTGTGCCCCTCTGCCCCACCAGCACTGCACACCTGGGGAAAGCTCCAGGGAGCAAAAGCTGCACATTTCCAAGCCCAGAACACATAAAATACACAGATAAAATCTCTGTGTGATTCCCTCACCTCTGCTCTACGTGGATCTCTTTACACAGGAAAAAACATTTATTATACATTTATATAATTTATCAAATACATCTATCAGGGGGACTTATCTCTGGAGGAAAAAAAGGACCTGGGAATCACAGAAACTGGGAACTGAAGGAATTAGGGTTGCTGCTGACAGTGGATTTCCCACTGCTTCATCCATTCCATGATCCAAAGGAGAGCTCTGCTGTCCTTTCCTGCATCCAAAATGGCTTCAACCAAAACTATAAACATGCCTGCAGTTTTTCCCTCTGGAATAAAACAGTGGATCACTCCAGAGAAATTCCCAGTCTGGTTTGGTCTCTGATCCTCTCTGATCCAATTATTTATTGGCTGTAAAGCAAGAGAGGAATTGCTGCAAGAACACCAAGGGTCACAGCTGATGTTCTGCTGCTTGGCACAGAATTCCAGAATGGTTTGGGGACATTTAGGATCATCCAGATCCACCCCAGGTTGTCCCAACCTGGCCTTGGAAAGGCAAAAAACTCACATAAAGGACCATAAGGAAATGGTTATTAATCAGGTTGCTGTTAATGAGGTTGCAATTAATTTTTAAGTCAGTCCTTGTTGTTCCAAGGATCAGGCTCTGACTTGGCCACAGCATTAATTCATTGAGCACTCTGAAAATCTGAATAATAGAACTTGAAGCAGGAATCTCTTCATTGATATTTTACTTCCTGGACACCAAATTTTGCATTTGCTGATCAATAATACAAATTTCAGGAAAACAAACTGCATTAGACACTCAGTTTTTATCACAGAACTGTTGATAGTAAACACATAATTAGGTCTTTGATTATTTAGGAGGGTGACTTTCTGTCTTTTTTTCTCAGGTGAAATACAGAGAAAAATATGAGAAGGAAAAAGGAAAGCCCATGTTGGACTTTGAAACTCCCACATACCTGACTGCAAAGGAGTCTCAGCTCATGCAGAGCGAGGTAAAATCAATGCTGATAGGGCTGAAAAGATTATTTTCTTATTTCTAAAAGTTTATTTTAAAATTTCTATTTTAGAATTAAACTTAGGGATTTGACAGGCAATTCTACTTGCACCTTGTGCACGCTGATAGACTGAAAAATTATAGTTATTTCAGATTTCTTTATGATGGTTGTTAAATGCTGCATTGAACATTCATGACACTTTCCTGTCATGGAATGAGTTATCTGTAATCTTTTATTGGTAAATGAAGCTTAAACAAGTCTTTGAGTAAGAAATGTGGTACAAAATTAATTTTTACAGGACACAAAGTATTCTGCTTTTTTTTTTACCTCAAAACTCCATTTTTGAGAAACTCTTTTACTCCCTGTGTGTCTCTGCTGTCACAGGTTCTCCCCTGACCTGTCATTTTCTTTTCTTGAGCCGTTTTTTTTGTATTTATTTGAAGTTTATTCCTGTTCTGGCCCCGAGAGGCTGCCAAGCAGCTGTGTAAGGCCATTGTAGTACCTTTGAATGTTTTCTCTGCATAGATAAATGAGTAGAAAAATAAAAAATAAAGCCAGGATCAGGTCCTATTTCCATAGAAAGCAAAGTTTTAGAGGGAACAGGATTTAGGAGCCCATTTAGCACCACCTGTACCCAGTGACATCGACACCCTCCCAGCTTTGCACATCATGAAAATATTGTAATAAATATTTGCTGGTTTGCTTTTTTTTTTTTTTTTTTTTTCCTTGTTCTTCTTGCTCTCATTAGAAAGAATATAAGAAGGACTTTGAAGAGTCCATGAAGGGCAGGAACCTCACTGGCCTGGAGGTCACACCATCCCTCTTACATGTCAAATACGCCACCAAAATAGCGAGCGAGGTACCAGCTGCTCTGGGCTTCCTTCCTCTGCCTCCTGCAGCACTTCAGCATTCCCAGTTCTTCTTCCCCACCCACACTGAGCATGTTCACACCCATTTTGTGCTGTCAGCTAATTTGCCATGGACATTTCTTCCTTGTCCTTTAACCCTATTCCCATTTGCTGCCCCTCTCTGACTTCCCTCAGCCTAACTGGTCCATATGTGTGTGCCTTGGCAATTTATCTTCCACAATAATCCCTATCTTTTGTTGGAGTAGTTTTTCCATAACCCTCTACAATATTCTTTCTTGTTTTCCAAATTTTCCTTTTTTTAAAATTTCTTTCTTTCTTTTCTTTTGGAGCTTTTGGAATTCTTTTTTTCTTTCATTTTCTTTCATTTTTTTTACAACGAAGTTGGCAGAGTGTAAAACTCCATTTGGCCTGGCTTTGCAGTGTTGTTCCTTCTCCTTCTCCTGCAGAAAGAGTACAGGAAGGATCTGGAGGAAGGAGTGAAAGGGAAAGGACTGACAGCCTTAGAGGAGACTCCAGACATGCTGAGAGCCAGGAATGCCACTCAGATCCTCAACGAGGTAAGGAAGAGCTGCTTGGAAAATTCCTGAGTGGATGGAACAGCCTCCAAATTCCCTGGGCAGGGAATTGCACCATCCCAGGCTGCTCCAAGCCCTGTCCAGCCTGGCCTTGGACACTTCCAGGCATCCAGGGGCAGCCACAGCTTCTCTGGGAATTCCATCCCAGCCCCTCCCCCCACTCCCAGCCAGGAATTCCTTCCCAGTATCCCAATATCCCATCCATCCCTGCCCTTCAACTGCTGTGAACTTCATCATTCCCTAGAAACTCTTGAGTAGAGGGCAGGAAGGAACATGGATGAGGGAATAAGGATCAAAGTGGACTTTTAAATGAGTTTTTTCCTGGGTTCACAGTCACTGTCAGGAATTCAGATGGGAAACAGGAGCTGGATCAGCAGTCACTCAAGGGACTCATTAATTAATTCATTCATCAAGGGACTAAACCAAGATTTAAGTCCTGAAGCACAAACTGATATAATCTGAAATTATATAATTTGTGTGCATAATTATGAGTTGATATTAGAGATGTTCCTGGTTGGGATGGATGGTATTCCTGGTTTGGGATGGGTGCTATTCCTGGTTTGGGATTGGCACTGTTCCTGGTTTGGAATTGGCACTGTTACTGGGTTGGGATTGGCACTGTTCCTGGTTTGGGATTGGCACTATTCCTGATTTGGGATTGTCACTGTTCCTTATTTGGGGTTGTCACTGTTCCTGGTTTGGGATTGTCACTGTTCCTTGTTTGGGATTGTCACTAGTCCTGGTTTGGGATTGTCACTGTTCCTAGTTTGGGGTTGTCACTGTTCCTGGTTTGGGATTGTCAGTGTTCCTGGTTTGGGATTGTCACTGTTCCTAGTTTGGGGGGTGTCACTATTCCTGGTTTGGGATTGTCACTACTCCTGGTTTGGGGTTGTCACTGTTCCTGGTTTGGGATTGTCACTGTTCCTGGTCTGGGGTTGTCACTATTCCTGGTTTGGGATTGTCACTGTTCCTTATTTGGGGGGTGTCACTATTCCTGGTTTGGGGTTGTCACTGTTCCTGGTTTGGGATTGTCACTGTTCCTGGTTTGGGGTTGTCACTATTCCCAGCTGTGACCGGGCCTGTTCCTGGTGTGTTCTGTGACCTGAAGCTGTTGCCTCCTGTTCCCCTGTCCCCTGTCCCCCTGTCCCCTGCTCCCTGCAGAAGGAGTACAAGAAGGCCCTGGAGCTGGAGATCCGTGGGAAGGGGCTGAGCGAGCTGGCGCTGGAGACGCCGGATTTCGTGCGGGCCAAGAACGCCACCGACATCGCCAGCCAGGTCTGTGCCCCGCCTCTCTGGGCTCCTTCTCAAGCAAAATCCAGATTTTTCTGGCTAAACCCAGCGTGAGTTGTTGTGCAGAGATGACCCAGGCCCCTAAACGTGAGCTTTGCCCGACAGATCAAATACAAACAATTGGCAGAAATGGAGAAAGCCAACTACACCAGTGTTGTTGATACTCCAGAGATTATTCATGCCCAGCAGGTCAAGAACCTTTCCAGCCAGGTATCTTGAGTGAAGCAATTAACTCCAGGAAATACTAATTAAACACCCAAATAACCACCTCTCACAGCCTTCAGGAGGCACCAGGGAACAAATCTTTCCAGAGCTCTGGAATTCTACGGCAATAATCAAATTAATTTTACTGCCGTGTCGAGTGACACAATAATTTCTCTTGCTTTGCAAAGCTAATTCTTTTTTAAGCAGATTCTTCTTAATTTTCTACTCCTCAATAACCTGCTGTCTAAAATAAACCTTGCACAGAGGCATAATCTCAATTTCTGTCAGACAGAGAAGAACTCACATCTCCACAAAAATGGCACTACCCAACAAGGAATATTTGTTTCCTGCTGGTTTTGTGTTTTCTGTTTTAATCCATTTGGGGTTTTCCATCAGAAAAAATACAAAGAAGATGCAGAGAAGAGCATGCCCTACTATGTGCCTGTGGCTGACACACCAGAAATGCAGCGGGTCCGAGAGAATCAGAAGAACTTTAGCACGGTAAGTCCAGAAATAAATAAAAAAAACCCCATATTTTTCTCATTTTTGAAGAAAACTGTGGGAGAATTTGTACAGCATGAAGTGAACTTTTGAAATTTTTCCTTTTTATAGCTTCAGTATCAGTCAGACCTGCAGAACAGTAAAGGAAAAGTCACAGTGGTTCAGGACACCCCAGAAATCCTGAGGGTGAAGGAAAACCAGAAGAATTTCAGCTCGGTATGGTCACCTCTGTCTCCACTCCTCAGCCCAAAAAATAGACTTTAATATCTTTAATAAAATTACAATTTTTTGGTGCTTCTCCTACAGGTACAGTAGATTTAGCTGGGCTTTCTAAAGTGTTTTTCCTGCTGGTTTGGTGGGGTGATTGCCCTCTTTCTGTGACAGAGTTGAACAATCCCTCATTAATTAATATCATTATTATCCCTTTCCTCTGTGCTGTTCCCATGCCAGTCCTGCTGCCCCTCGTGCTCTGTGTGCCTGAGTTGTTGCCCAGTTCCTGTTGCCCTCAAGTGCCTCAAGTCTTGTGGCATTTTGCCTCCAGCACCATTAACAAAGTGGAAAATATCTGTATAAATCAAATTAGAGCAAATAATGATCTTCAATCCTAAACTTAGCCCACAAATGTTTTTATTATGGAATTATGTAATGGGTGGAAAGGACCTAAAGCTCATCTTCTTCCATCCTTCAAGTAGCCCAGGAATATTCTACTGAAACATATTTGATAATTTGATTTATTGTATAAATTATGTTGTACTTAAAAAAACATTAAATACATAAAATCAGCTATTTTTTTCCACAAATGGTGCTCACTTTGGACACCTTCAGAGATGCAGCAACCAGGGTGGATCCTCTGGGCTTTCAGCTGCTCTGTTGTGTCCAAATTCAGTGTCTGGGAGCAAGGATGTTGTGTTTTGGATGCTTAACCTTGTTGTCTTCATTCTAAACGTTAAGATTTTGTATAAAGAAGATATTGGAACTGGAACCACAATTGAAAAGACCCCAGAGATGCAGAGAGTTAAACGAACCCAGGATAATATCAGCTCGGTACACAAGGATTGATTTTTCATACTCACTCTACTGCTTCTAATTCAACTTGAAATAATTTTTTTTTTATATTTTTATTTTCTTTACATCTGCTAACAGTGGTTTGGCAATAACACACCCAGTTAAGGGTGACTTTCTGAAAGTTTTTTGCCCATCCTTGTTACTTTAACAGTAACCTCTCTAATGATTAACCTTCCATTTCTTACTCATAACCCATTTCTAAACTGTGAAAGCTCTTGCTGTCAATTTGATCTCATCCCAGACAGAGTTTGGACAGAAAAATAGAAATATTTAGGTGGGAAGGGATGTGTTGAAATCATCTATTCCAACCCTGTGGCTCAGCTTTAGGATGAGTTGAGTTTTGAGTATCCCACAGGATGAAGATTCCACAACCTGTTCCAGGGTGGGACCATCTCCCAGGAAAATCTGTTTTACCCTGCTCAGACTGAATTTTCTGGTGGCGATTTTTTGGTTTGTTTTGTCCTGGCAAACTTGAATGTTATCTAAAATTGGAATAATTTTACCTATTAATTTTATTTCAAAGCTCCTAAACCTCCTCCATTCTTTTTTTGAATGGTGATGTCACTTAGTGTCATGCACTAACACTGCAGCCAGTTTGTTCATGCAGAACGTGCTGAAAATGTTAAAAATGTTCTTGTGAAAGGCTTTTTTTGTTGTTAGCAAAGCAGAAATGCAATGGCACCATCACTGCTGAAACTTTGTGTGATGATTCTCACCTCTGTTAAATAGGAGGGGCTCTTACACATCCCAAATTCTCCTTTGGTTGGTAGAAAGGAATTTATAAAACCCTTTCAGTGCCATTCCCAGTGACTCAACAGCAGAATTGCCTTGTCACAGATTCCTCGGGAAGTGGGAGGAAGGTGGTGAAGCCCTTTAAACTTTCCAGAGATCAGGATAAAGCTCTTCATGAGCCTTTCCTGTGCATCCTTGTCCTTGCCCTAATTGCTGTGCTCTGCAGGTGAAGTACAAGGAGAGCATTGGCAAAGGAACTCCCATTCCTGACCTGCCGGAGGTGAAGCGAGTCAAGGAGACCCAGAAGCACATCAGCTCGGTAAGGTCCCTGTTCCTGCACATCAGCTCGGGAATGTCCCTGTTCCTGCACATCAGCTCGGGAATGTCCCTATTCCCTGTATATCAGATCAGGAATGTCCCTGTTCCCTGCACATCAGCTCGGGAATGTCCCTATTCCCTGTACATCAGCTTGGTAAGGTCCCTGTTCCTGCACATCAGCTCGGGAATGTCCCTATTCCCTGTACATCAGATCAGGAATGTCCCTATTCCCTGCATATCAGATCAGGAATTCCCTGCATATCAGCTCGGGAATGTCCCTGTTCCCCGCATATCAGATCAGGAATGTCCCTATTCCCTGCATATCAGCTTGGGAATTCCCTGTTTCCTGCACATCAGCTCGGNATTCCTCGGGAAGTGGGAGGAAGGTGGTGAAGCCCTTTAAACTTTCCAGAGATCAGGATAAAGCTCTTCATGAGCCTTTCCTGTGCATCCTTGTCCTTGCCCTAATTGCTGTGCTCTGCAGGTGAAGTACAAGGAGAGCATTGGCAAAGGAACTCCCATTCCTGACCTGCCGGAGGTGAAGCGAGTCAAGGAGACCCAGAAGCACATCAGCTTGGTAAGGTCCCTGTTCCTGCACATCAGCTCGGGAATGTCCCTATTCCCTGTACATCAGATCAGGAATGTCCCTATTCCCTGCATATCAGATCAGGAATTCCCTGCACATCAGCTCAGGAATTCCCTACTCCCTGCACATCAGCTCGGGAATTCCTTGTACATCAGCTCGGGAATTCCCTATTCCCTGCATATCAGCTCAGGAATTCCCTGCACATCAGCTCAGGAATTCCCTGTACATCAGCTTGGGAATTCCCTGCTCCCTGCACCCTCCAGTGCCCTGCTCCACCCTTTTCCTCTTGGGAAAGCTCCAGCTCTCCCAAATCCCTGTGGCCAGCAGCAGGAAACTGAAATTCCTGTTTTACAGATTATCCCAATCAGTCCTGCCTGTGTTTCTTCTGTGGCCTTTTCTGAACACACAGCTAGGAACAAAAATTACCCAGGTTATGTGTGGAAGTTTGTCTGGGGAAAAAAAGGATCAGGAAGAGAGAACTTGGAGGAAAAAACCTGTTTGGAGCCTTTTTGTATGACAATTATAAGGGAAAACAAAACCTTCCCAAGTCCAGTCAAAGTATAAAGTTGACAGCTCACTTATGGACAACTGCATTGTTTTTCCAAATTATTCTTCTTTTTCTTCTAACTTTCACCACAAGTTGTTTTCCCTTGCTGTAATTGATTTATTTGTTTCAATGACATCAAGCACTGAATTTTTTTTTGTTTGTTTTGGTACAAGGATTTTCCTACTTGCAAGAAGAGCTGTGAGTGCACTTGTCAGGTGTTCCCACATTGTTTGGGCTATTCCACAAAAATCTCCTCTCTTGAAAAACACAATTTTTAAAAATCAAATAACTACAGGTTAAATCAAACCTCCTAACATGAGTAGTGGTACTCAGTTGTGTTTGTTTCCTAGAGATTTAATACAAAGTAAAATAGTGGTGAAAACAAACAGAAGTGAAAAATGAATAAAGCCCACAACAAAGTCTTTGTGCACTGAACAATTCCAGAAAAGGTTGAGATATTTATTAATCCCACAAAGAAATTCTGACTGCCTGTAAAGTAATTCTATTGTATTTCCTAAACTGAGATGAAAAGTAAAATATCCCTCTCAGGGTGGGGTCAGCAGAATATTTTAATTTGTGTCCTTTAGATGAAGACACATGGAAGGGAAATGGTGCTGATGAAGCTCCTGAGGGATGTAAATTGTGTTTTTATTTCTGTGTAATCTGTTTTTAATGGCAGTGAACAGGTGAGGGGTGTCCCAGGGCGGCTCTGACCCTGCTGGTGTTGTGTCCCACAGGTGTTGTACAAGGAGGAGCTGGGCACAGGCACCCCCACGCCCGTGACCCCAGAAATGGAGCGAGTCAAACGCAACCAGGAGCAGATTAGCTCGGTATTTACACCCTGCAGGAGTTATAACAACGAGCTGTTGTTATAATCCTGTGCTTGTGGCCCCCTGACCTTGTTCTTCCTCAGGGGTTTAGTGCTGCCTGTGCCCTGGCAGGGTTTTAACTCCTTAATCTTCCACTCTTTGTGCTTTTGGGGGATTGACACCTTCACGTGCTTTTCTTCTAAGAACAAACCTGCCTGAAAATAATCCTGGCTAAGCTGGGCAGCAGAACATCCCTGTGGAGTTGTGCTGTTTCTCCCCACGTTTGTTTTACCCCGAGCCTTTCTCTCCTCTCTGCAGTGACCCATTCCCAGAATAATCCACCACAGCCTCTTCCTTAATCCTTGCCTCTGGAGCGAGTGTGCGGTGAATCCCGAGCGCTCCCAGCTCTAACCACCATCCCATACCAGCGGGGTTTGGTGGCTCTGGCCTGTGCTCAGGGGGGTTTTGTGGCACTGCTGTTGTCCCTCACAGGTGTTGTACAAGGAGGGTTTAGGGGCTGGCACTGCCACGCCGGTGACGCCGGAGATGGAGCGGGTGCGACGGAACCAGGAGCACATCAGCTCGGTACTGAGGGACCAGCCCACCCTGCTGCCCTTCCAACCCCATCCCTTTAACTCCTCTGTCTCACATCCTGGCTGTGCTGGGAGCAACATTTCCTTCATCAAACCCCAAAAGCCTGGCAGGATCCTGATGTTTTCATTTTCCCCTCAATTTAACTCATTGCTGCCGATGGAAGATTTTCAGGAATTCAAGCACTGGAGCAGGGCTTTGTTTTGCTTCCTGAGGGAATATTCCTTGTGGGAGGGTGTACTGGTTTGAAAGCAAAACCAGTGAGAGACTCCAAGTCAGTAATACAATTTTAATAGGAAAAAAAGAGAAAAAATGAAATCCATGCAATAATACAAAATAAAATCACAGCCAGGTGAGAATGCGAGCTGCCCCGTCAGTCAGTCAGGGGTGGGGCAGTGCCATGCCATGGTGTCCATCCTCCTGCAGTGACAGATGTGGCTCTGCTGCAGCAGTGCTCCTGGAGAAGGGGCAGTTTTCCTCCCCAGGCCCAGGGATGATGTGCAAGGCTCTGCTTTTCCTCTGGGATCCAGTGGGAAAAGGCTGCTCTGGTGTTCCCAATGCCAGCTTGGATCCGGGTAGGAAATGCTCGGCTCCTCCCCCTGGCTGGAGCATCTCCCCATGGGATGATGGAATTTTTAATTAAATTATTTTTTACAATAATTAATTAATTGGAATAAATTAATTTGATCAGCCATGCCCTGGCACTCCATGGCCATGGACAGGAGAGATCTCCTGGAGGAGGATGAGTTTGGGAAGGATAAAGATAAAATCCCAGCTAGTTTTTAACACCCGGCCCATGAACAGCAGAGATCTGCACAGGGATCAGCATCACCACCGCCCCACATTCCAGCAGATGGTGATAGAAAACACAGTTTAACATTGTCAGCCAGGACAGGGGTGTGTCCCTGCTCCTCGGGGACAGAATCCACCCTTCCAGCTCCTCCAGCCAATGGAGGACGGGCCCTGAGCCCTTCCCAGCCCCTGGGATCAGGGAATGTCGGGCTGGGAGCAGTGAGATGTCCCTGCCTGCTCCTGCCCTGCTCCGTGGCCTGGGGAGGAGCCCGGCTGCCATTCCCAGCTCCTGGCAGGGAAGGAACCCCAGGAACATCCCGTGCAGATGGGAAAATGGGAAAATGGGAAAATGGGAAAATGGGAGAATGGGAGAATGGGAGAATGGGAAAATGGGAAAATGGGAGAATGGGAAAATGCGAGAATGGGAAAATGGGAAAATGGGAAAATTGCTGCAGGAGGCTGGGATTGCCACTCCTGACACATCCACTCCAAAGGGCCACCACTTCATTCTGGAGTTGCTTTGATTTGGTTTGTGCCCCATGGGGGGTCCTGTTGGGAAGGATCAAGATTTGACAGGAAGGTCTCACAGATGTGTGTGTACAACACAAAGATCTGTGAATGGAGAAGCTGAAGAAGGAATAGAAATCAAACAAGTTTTGATATAAAAGAAAAAAATTGCTGAGCAAAAATCAAAATTCTTTTTATTTTCACACTTTGCACTTTCATAATATTCAATTATTCTCTTCTCCTCTCTGTCCTCCCCCTTCCTTCAATTTATTTTATTTTATTTTATTTTATTTAAAAATATTTTAAATTTAT
>VXBI01002376.1:11402-26253 GCA_013397375.1 Toxostoma redivivum | reverse complement strand
TTTAGATTTGGTGCTTTTTATTCCTTTGGGTTTGGTGCCTTTTTTTTCATTAGATTTGATGTCTTTTCCTTTTGGGTTTGGTGCCTCTTATTCCTTTGGGTTTGTGCCTTTTCCCTTTGGGTTTGGTGCCTTTTTTTCATTTAGGTTTGGTATCTTTTCTTTGGGTTTGTGTCTTTTCCTTTTGGGTTTGGTGCCTTTTATTCCTTTGGATTTTTGCCTTTTCCTTTGGGTTTGGTGACTTTTTTCATTTAGATTTGGTGCCTTTTCTTTTGGGTTTGGTGCCTTTTCCTTTGGGGTTTGGTGCCTTTTTTCCATTTTAGATTTGGTGCTTTTATCTTTGGATTTTTGCCTTTTCCTTTGAATTTGGTGCCTTTTCCTTTAGGAAATGTGGCAGGGATGCACTGGAATTGTTCTGGGGGTGTTGGAATGTGTGGAAAGGTCAGGGAAGTGCCACTAAAAACAGGAGAGCACTAGGAATTATGTATTTTTAATATATAGTATGCATTTAAAATAGATATATAATTATGTACAAATTTATTAATATATGTATTATATAATTCTATATAATAATGATTTCTATCTAAATATAAATTTATATTTTTTCCAATACCCCACCTAAATCCACCCTCCTTCAGCCTCAGCCATAGCAGAGTTTTAAATGAATTTTTTATTCCCAGGGAATTTGAAACCCAGGACGTTTCAGAATCCCCTCTGTGATGCTTTTTGGTGCTTTTTGGTGCTGTTTAATTCTGGTTTTTGCCCCTTGCCCCACAGGTGTTGTACAAGGAGGAGCTGGGGACAGGAACCCCCACCCCTGTCACCCCCGAGATTGAGAGGGTCAAACGCAACCAAGAACACATTAGCTCGGTATTTTGAATTTCAAATGCCAAAAAAAAAAATCCCCTTTAATCGATTTTTAAATACTTTTTAACCAACAAAACAATATTCTTGTTTGCTTATACTCAACTTACCCAAAAAATAATATCCTGGTTCCTCTCAGATTTTTTTTCCTTCTTACATTGTTCTTTTTGCCTTTCTTTTTAATTAGATCATTTTAGTAATTGAATCCCACCTTTTGGAGTGTGACTGCCTTTATTTTAACTCTTAAAATCCCACCCTGTTTTCCTTATTTAGTCCCAAAAAATCCTTTTTTAAACTCTTAAAATCCCACCCTGTTTTCCTTATTTTGTCCCAAGAGTTCTTTCTTTTTTAACTCTTGAAATCCCACCATATTTTCCTTATTTATTCCCAACAATCCTGTAAAAACCCACTCTGATTTCATTATTTAACCCAACAATTCTAATTCTTAAAAGTCTGTTTTCCTTATTTAATCTCAAGAATCTTTTTTTTTTTTTAACTCTTAAAACCCCACCCTCTTTTCCTTATTTAGTCCTAAAAATCCTGGATTTTTTAACTAAAAACCCACCCTCTTTTCCTTATTTGGTCCCAACAATTTATTTTTTTAACTCTTAAAAACCCTCCCTATTTTCCTGATTTATTCCCACCTTCCCTTGCAGTCCGTGGAGTGAATTTCCCTGATTTTCCTCAATTTCTATTCCAGAACTAAACCTTGGGGAGAGCTCGGTGGGATGTGCTGGGCTGGGAGGGGAACCAGAATTCTTTATTTAGTTTTTTGGGGGTTGTTTTTTTTGTGTGTTTTTGGTATTTTTTTGATATTTTTTGTTTTGATCTTTTTTTTGTTTGTTTGGGGTTTTTTGTTTTTTGGGGTTTTTTGGTTTGTTTTTTTTGTTGCTTTTTTATTTTTATTTTTGTGGGTTTTTTTTGTTGTGTGGTTTTTTTTTTTTTGTTTTTTGTTTCACAGCTTTTACCACCCTATTTTGCACCCAAGCATTCAGATCAGGATTTCCTTGTCCCTCCCATCCCAGATTTCCGTCCCAGCCCCATATCCCGATTTTCCCATCCCTGACCCCGCTGTTCTCCGCAGGTTCTGTACTGGGCTCATTTTATTTTTTTTTATCTCTAAAATTCTCCGTGCTTTTTAACCACGCAAGAGGGAGGGTGTGACTCCTCGGGGGGTTTAAAAGCTCCAATTCCGTTGGAATTTCCTGGATTTCGAGGTTCTGATGGGTTTGGATGGTTTTTGTTGTGCAGGTGTTGTACAAAGAGAGCGTGGGGACAGGGACCCCCACTGCTGTCACCCCCGAGATGGAGAGGGTCAAACGCACCCAGGAGCACCTCAGCTCGGTATTGTGGCAGCAGAGTTTTCCCTTCACCTCCACCCTGCTCCTTAATATTCCTTAAAAATCCACAATTCCTCGTAATCCACTCATGAACAAACACATCCTCTCTCCATCCCTGTGTTACTTCTTCACTTCTGCAATTATTTACAAATATTCGGAATTATTTACAGATATTTACGTTATTCGGAATTATTTACAAATATTTATGTTATTCGGAATTATTTACAAATATTTACATTATTCTCAATTATTTACGAGTATTTGCTTTATTCTAAATATTTTTAACCGTTTTGTTCCCTGTTGTGACTTCCTTTTATATTCTTCCTTTCATTTTTTTTTTTAATATCTAAAATTCTCCGTGCTTCTTTTTAACCATGCAAGAGGGAGGGTGTGACTCCTCGGGAGGTTTAAAAGCTCCAATTCCGTTGGAATTTCCTGGATTTCGAGGTTCTGATGGGTTTGGATGGTTTTTGTTGTGCAGGTGTTGTACAAAGAGAGCGTGGGGACAGGGACCCCCACTGCTGTCACCCCCGAGATGGAGAGGGTCAAACGCACCCAGGAGCACCTCAGCTCGGTATTGTGGCAGCAGAGTTTTCCCTTCACCTCCACCCTGCTCCTTAATATTCCTTAAAAATCCACAATTCCTCGTAATCCACTCATGAACAAACACATCCTCTCTCCATCCCTGTGTTACTTCTTCACTTCTGCAATTATTTACAAATATTCGGAATTATTTACAGATATTTACGTTATTCGGAATTATTTACAAATATTTATGTTATTCGGAATTATTTACAAATATTTACATTATTCTCAATTATTTACGAGTATTTGCTTTATTCTAAATATTTTTAACCGTTTTGTTCCCTGTTGTGACTTCCTTTTATATTCTTCCTTTCATTTTTTTTTTTAATATCTAAAATTCTCCGTGCTTCTTTTTAACCATGCAAGAGGGAGGGTGTGACTCCTCGGGAGGTTTAAAAGCTCCAATTCCGTTGGAATTTCCTGGATTTCGAGGTTCTGATGGGTTTGGATGGTTTTTGTTGTGCAGGTGTTGTACAAAGAGAGCGTGGGGACAGGGACCCCCACTGCTGTCACCCCCGAGATGGAGAGGGTCAAACGCACCCAGGAGATTTGCAGCTCGGTACTTTGCCAAGAGAAAAAATTTCCCTTTAACTCTTTAAACCCAGAGTTGAAACCTTTTTAACTCTCTCTGAGCCTTTTTTAACCGTTTGGGGAAGGATTTATCCCAAAATAACAGAGCAGGGCTCACTCCTCACCCGTGGCTTTCTCAGGTTGAAGTGTTAACTCGGTTCAGCTGATCTCGGTTTTAAGAGTGATTTTAATGTCCTGATCTAATCCTAAACCCGCTCAAACTCCTTCTCCTTTTTCTCTGCAGTGCTTTTGAAAGCTTTTATTTTAAAGCAGTTAGTTTGTGCTCCTTGATGCAGTGCTTACCCCATTTATCACCAGCACTTCAAGCCAGGCTGCCAAACTCCTCCTCTACTAAAACAGCGCCCAGGACCTGCTTTAAAACCACCTGGGGAACTAAATCCAAGGAAAAAAAAAAATTAATATTTTGGGAGAGCTGTTGCTGACTGTGGCTTCTCTCATCCCGCAGGTGTTGTACAAGGAAAACATAGGGAAAGCCACCCCCACCCCCGTCACTCCCGAGATGGAGAGAGTCAAACGCAATCAGGAGATCATTAGCTCGGTATTTCCACCAGGGAAATTCCTAAAAAACCGGAGTGAAGTGTTTAACCCGGCTGGAGCATCAGCACCCTGTGCTTATTAACCCCTGAGATGCCTCTGCCCCGAGGCCCCGCCCGTGCTCACACACAAAACCTTTAATTTCTTCTCTCTAACGCTGCCCCAGGCAGGGTTTTACTAGAAAAAAATCTCTTTTTGGGGATGGGTGCTGTCCTGATTGTTTGTTTTTTTTTTCTTAACCCTTTCTTACTCCAGCTGTGCTCTGACACCGATGATTCCAGCCAGGGCCCATTCCTGCATCCCAAATTAATGGCAAAGCTCCAACTGCTCCTCCTGTGCCCCACCCTAACTCACTTTGCTCTGCTTTTTTGGTTGTTTTTTAAAACTGGTTTCCTTTTCCTTCTCAATGACTTTTGGGTACTCCCTTTGTATCCTGTAGGTTTTGTACAAGGAAAATGTGGGGAAGGTGACCCCGACCCCCATCACCCCCGAGATGGAGAGAGTCAAACGCAATCAAGAGATCATTAGCTCGGTACCTTCCCAGCGATTTCTGCTTTCCTTTGTGCTCCAGCTTAATCAAGTAACACCTAACTCCCACTCAGAGCTGGTTTTCATTTAAAAACAGACGAATTTCTTTATTTCCTGCACATTAATTTCTCCTTCTAAACCCAAATTAGTTCGGTGTTAACGATGCGATCCGGAATTTTAGGCATTTTTTACAACTCGGTTTGTGCATTTGTGGGTTCTATCCAGAGCATCTCAAGAGTTTGGATCCCTTGGTGGGGATCAGGGAATGTTGGGTTGGAAGGGACATAGAGTTCATTTCATCATCTCCCACTAGCCCAGGTTTTCGAGGGATATTCAGGTTTCTCTCTGTGTTTAGTGTTTCACCTTTCATTGGATTTGAGTTCAGGGAAAAACAGCCATCCTTGACCTCATTATCATCATTGTCATTATCTGGGGCAGTGTGGCAACAAAACTTCCACCTCCCTCCCAAAAAATTCAGCAATTTCTTCAAATATAGATTTAAAAAATCAGATAAAGCATTTCTTAAAGAGCTTTTTATAGCCAGAGGCAGCTCCCAAGCCTCTGGAGCCCCCTCACCTGGATAGAGCCCTTAACCCCAAATCCCAAATTTCCTCTCCCTGTTCCTCACCCTCCTGGCAGCACTAAACGTGTGAGGTTTTGAAATCTGCTAACAAAGTGATAATTTCTATCCAAACGCGGCGTTTGGGCGCTGTTGAAGAGCCAGGCTCGCTGTTTGTGTCCTGCAGGTGTTGTACAAAGACAACGTGGGGCAGGCGACCCCCACGCCCGTCACCCCCGAAATGGAGCGAGTCAAACGCAACCAGGAGCAGATCAGCTCGGTATTCCCCCGGGAAAATCCTTCCCAAACCTCCCCAAACTGCAGTGCTTAACACCACAGAGCCCTTCTGAATAACCTCACTCTGCCTGGTTTTACTTAACCCTCTCATTTTTTATTTTACAAGCCACTCTCGAGTACTGTAATCCTAAAGGATTTTTTTTTTTTTTTTGTGGTTTAACTCGTTAATCCGATTTTTCCTTTTGACCCCCCTTTGCTAACGGCGGGTGTTGAGTGTAAACGCGGTGCCACGCCAGGTGTGGGGTTCTGCCCCGGTGACTGAGCTCTCTGTGGTCTGTAGGTTGCATACAGGGAAGGTTTAGGGAAGGCCACTCCCAGCCCGGTCACCCCGGAGATGGAGAGAGTCAAGCGGAGCCAGGAACAAATCAGCTCGGTACTGCCAAGCACTTGTGTCAAAATAACCATCCTCAGGCAAACTCCTCCTAATTCTGCCTTATTTTCCCAGTTTTCCTTATTTCTGCCTATTTTCCCTTTGATTTTTTTTTTTACCTTTTGCCAATAACGTTCCAGCTGCTTTGTTTCCCCAGATCTTCTCCACTCTGCAGGGCTGGGTTTGCTTGAACATTAACCCCGCTCCCAGGGAAATCCCGCTGGAATTCCTGCAGCCTGAGCTGTGTTTGTGCCCTGCAGGTGCTGTACAAGGAGCACATGGCCAAGGGAACTCCGACCCCGCTGACCCCGGAGATGGAGAGAGCCAAACGCAACCAGGAGAACATCAGCTCGGTGGGTGGAGCACGGGAAAAGCACATTTCAGCCCCGAAATCCTCACTCAGACAGCTGCTGGGAGATGGAAGTTTGACAGGAAGGTCTCACAGATGTGTGTGTATAACACAAAGATCTTTGAATGGAGAAGCTGAAGAAGGAATAGAAATGAAATAAGTTTTGATATAGTAGAAAAGAATTGCTGAGTTTTACTGGGTAAAGAAGGCAAAGTGAGTTGGAAGGGTTTGTGTGGCTCAGAGCAAAGGATAAACCCACCCCAAACACAAAATGTTTTCACCAAGCAAAAAAGCAAACAAGATGTTGCAAGTAGAAAAAAGAATTTTCCAGTGCAAGAAAACTGGAAAACAACTTCTGGCTGAAACTGTGACACAGTGACTGTGACTGGAGAGCAGTGACATGGGCACGGCAATGTCAGCAGCTCTGCCAGGCCAAGGGAACAGCAAAGGCACGGATTGGTTGTCACGGGTTAAAAGAAAAGCACAGAATGCATTGTCACCACAACTGGAGCGGGGCAGGTGATCCTGCAGGTGTGGCTGACACCTGTGGGCTGGGCTCTGTCACCCAGGAGTGGGAACTGCTGAATCCTCTGGGTACAATGAGCAGAGTTTTAATTAATAAATAAATTGCTGTATCCTATGGACACAATAAACAGCATTTAAAATAATAAATAAATTGCTGTATCCTCTGGATACAATAAACAGCATTTGAAACAATAAATAAATTGCTGTGTTATATGGACACAATAAACAGCATTTAAAATAATAAATAAATTGCTGTATCCTCTGGATACAATAAACAGCATTTGAAATAATAAATAAATTGGTGAATCCTCTGGATAAATTAAACAGAAATTAAAGATCCAGTGGAGTCCCACTTCCCTCATTTCAGCTCTTACAACAGGAACCACAGGGAATCCTTTAAAACTTTCTGGTGCAATCAAATGTTTCTGTGATGAGTTGGGTTTGCTTGGGGGTTTTTAAACAGTTAAATTTCAAATTACCGCCGTAATACTCTGTGGTGCATAAAATTACGGTTCTTCAGCAAGAATCACACATAAAAAAAATGTATAAAAATCTGGGGGTGGCCTTTCTGCAGGCCCTTCTTTGCCAGCCTGGTGCTCCAGAGGTAATTCCTGCCCTCCTCCTCCTCCCTGGCAGGTTCTTTACTCCGACAGTTTCCGCAAGCAAGTGCAGGGAAAAGCCGCCTACGTGCTGGACACCCCGGAGATGCGGCGCGTGAGGGAGACCCAGAGACACATCTCCACTGTAAGAGCCCTTCAGAGGTGTCCTCCTGGCAGGGGAGTAAATACCAGAACAACCCTGCCTGGCTGCGAGGACAGCGTGTCCTTGTGTCCTGCCAGCTTTGGTTACCCAATGCTGAAGCGAGTTTGGGATTAGGGCTCTCCAGGATTGGGAAGGGCAAAGTTCAGGAGTTGTCCGTGCTGGGAATGCCCCCGGGGGAAGCTGGAGTGACAGTCCTCGGGAATGACGATCCTCTGGAATTGCAGGTGAAGTACCACGAGGACTTTGAGAAGAGCAAAGGGAGCTTCACGCCCGTGGTGACCGACCCCATCACGGAGCGCGTGAAGAAGAACATGCAGGACTTCAGCGACATCAGCTACAGGGGCATCCAGAGGAGGGTGGTGGAGATGGAGAGGAAGCGAGTGGACCAGGACCAGGAGAACCTCACAGGTCAGCACACCTGGCACAGCTGTTGCAGGAGGGGTTGAGTTTAAGCTCAGCCACATCAATTCCAATTTATCATCACCTGGAGATGCTTTCATCCAATTGTTGAAAATATTCTCTCCCACCAGGTGTAAATCACCTGTGACCTGCTGTCCCCACCTTGACAATGTCACACTGCATTTATGCTTCTTGCTTCTATTTTGAACTTCATCTCTATCTATTAGAGAAATACCTTAATGTAGATTGATTGTAAAAAAGCCAAATTTGTGCTGCAGAATTGAGATGCACTAATTTATAAAATAAGGGTGACTTCTCAAAGAATTCCAGGCTGGTTTGGGGTGGAGGGACATTAAAGCTCCTCCAGTCCCACCTTCCACTATCCCAGGACGCTCCAAGCTGTGTCCAGGCAGGGCTGGGGAGGGCACAGCTCCTGTGCTGCTGTCCAGGCCAGGCTGTGCTGCTCAGCCCCTCCTCAGGAAATTCCATTTTCCCTGCAGGGCTCCGGGTGTGGAGAACCAACCCCGGCTCTGTCTTCGACTACGACCCCGCCGAGGACAACATCCAGTCCCGGAGCCTGCACCTGATCTCAGGTGTGTCCCAGGAGAAAATGGGATTTAGGCTCCTGCAGGGGTGCCAAACAGAGCTGAGACACCCCAAGGGACACAGGGGACAGAGGAGAAATTGGCTGTAGCTGCTCCTCACCAGCGTAGCTTATGTTCAAAAAATACATTATTAATCTTCTTATCATAAAATGATCCAACAGAGGCAGCAGGAGGAGGATTGTTTATATGATCCACAGTTGCTGTGATACAACCTGTGCTTCCTTCTGGGATTACTGAACAGGCTGTTCTCAGTGATCTTTTTTATAACTTCTGTCTGAGAGGAAAAATACCTGGATGGTAGAAAATCATGGGGATGGTTCAGTGCTGTGTCAGGAAGAAAATGACAGGATAATTAGAATAAAAATTTTGGAAGCAGCCAGGATGAAGGAGAAAGAGGCTGGAGAAAGGATCAAATACTGAGAATATTGAAGAGCATGGAATACTTAAAAAAGCACTGGGAAATCCCACTGTGGAACTATAGAACTACACTGGGAAAGTTGGGCTTAGCAGGGCTGGGTTCTGTGGGGTCTCAGCTCTGGGGTTGGTGACTTTAGGAGCCCCAGGGTGGTGACTGAGGGCCCCAGGATGGTCCCTCTGCTCCCCGCGGTGCTCTCTCTGTCCCCCCGATGCTCTCTCTCTGATCCCCCCGGTGCTCTCTCTGTCCCCCCGATGCTGACTGTCCCCGCTGTCCCGTCCCCAGTGCAGGCGCAGCGCCGCAGCCGGGAGCACTCCCGCTCCGCCAGCGCCCTGAGCATCAGCGGCGCGGCCGATGAGAAATCCGAGCCCTCGGAGGGCACCGAGCAGCGCCTGTCCTACTACAGCAACGGGGGCTTCTTCAGCGCCACCGCCACAGGTACGGCCACGGGGACAGGGACAGCCACGGGAACAGGGACAGGGACAGGTACAGCTACGGGAACAGGGACAGGAACAGGTACAGAAACAGTTAAAGGAACAGGAAGAGACACAGGTACAGCCACGGGAACAGACATAGGGACAGCCACAGGTGTACAGGAACAGGGACAGGAACAGGTAAAAGAACAGCTCCAGGAACAGGTACAGGAACAGTCACAGGTATACAGGAACAGGTACAGGAACAGGTAAAAGAACAGGAACAGCTCCAGGAACAGGTACAGGAACAGTCACAGGTATACAGGAACAGGGACAGGAACAGGTAAAAGAACAGCTAAAGGAACAGGAACAGGCACAGGAATACAGGAACAGGGACAGGAACAGCCACAGGTACAGCCTACAGCTACAAGTACAGCTCCAGGAACAGGTACAGGAACAGTCACAGGTATACAGGAACAGCTACAGGAAGAGGTACAGACACAGGTACAGGAACAGCTAAAGGAACAGGAACAGGTACAGCCACCCCTGGGCTGACAGGGACCTGCTGCTCAGGGGAGTGTTCAGATATCCCAGAGCCAGGGAAAGCAGTGCACAGCTAACAGCTACAGTGACATTTGAAACTGATCTGGAAACGTCCCTGCCCTTTATCCTGAACAGCTCCATCACAATCCCATAACAACCCCACACAATCCCATAATAACCCCACACAATCCCATAATAACCCCACACAATGACCTTTATCCCGACCAGCTCCATCACAATCCCATGATAATCCCATACAATGATCTTCATCCCATAATAACCCCACACAATGATCTTTATCCAGACCAGCTCCATCATAATCCCATAATATCCCCACACACAATGATCTTTATCCCACGTCCATTAAAAAACCCTATAATAATTCCACACAATGATATTTATCCCATAACAACCCCACACATTGATATTTATCCTATAATAACCCTACACAATCCCATAACGACCCACACAACAATCCTTATCCTGACCATCTCTATCACAACCCCATAACAATCCCCACCATCCCATAACAACCCCACACAATGATCTCTATCCCATAACAACCCCATCTCATCACAACCCCACACGATCTCTATCCCATAACCCCCATCCCATAATAACCCCACACGATCTCTATCCCATAACCCCCATCCCATAATAACCCCACACAATGATCTCTATCCCATAACAACTCCCATCCCATAATAACCCCACAGAATCCCATAACCACACAATGATCTTTATCCCAACCAGCTCCATCACAACACCATAACAACCCCCACCATCCCATAACAACCCCATACAATGATCTCTATCTCATAATAACCCCATCCCATAATAACCTCACACAATGATCTCTATCCCATAACCCCCATCCCATAATAACCCCACACAATGACATTTACCCCATAATAACCCTACAGAATCCCATAACCACACAACGATCCTTATCCCGACCAGCTCCATCACAACCCCATAACAACCCCACACAACGATCTCTATCCCAAATAACTCCTCCCCATCCCATAATAACCCCACCCCATGATCTCCATCCCCTAAAAACCACCCCCCATCCCATAATAACCCCGTTTTCTCTCTCCCAGTGGGTTACAAGCAGGTGAAGACCATCGAGCTGCCGCAGCAGCGCTCCTCCTCGGTGGCCACCCAGCAGACCACGCTGTCCTCGGTGCCCTCCCAGCCCTCCACGGCCGGGGTGAGTCACCCGCGGGCCTGCAGGGACCGCTAATTAGCCATTAATTAACACTAATTGGTAGGGAATTAACACTCCAGTCCGGGGGGGGGCGGAAGCTCTGCATGGAACCAGGTGAAGGTGGTGCCATACTTGAAAACTTTGAATTAGCACTTGGAAATCTTGAATTACCACTTGGAAGGTTTGCACTTGGAAATTGTGAATTGGCACTTGCAAACTGTGAATTAACACTTAGAAATCTCGAATTAGCACTTGGAAATCTTGAATTACCACTTGGAAAGTCTGACTTAGCACTTGGAAGGTTTGCACTTGGAAATTGTGAATTGGCAGCTGGAAATCTTGAATTGGCACTTGGAAAGTTTGCACTTGGAAATCTTGAATTACCACTTGGAGAGTCTGAATTAGCACTTGCAAGGTTTGCACTTGGAAATTGTGAATTGGCACTTGCAAACTGTGAATTAACACGTCACCCAGGAGACCACTTACTTGGAAATCTTGAATTACCACTTGGAAAGTCTGACTTAGCACTTGGAAGGTTTGCACTTGGAAATTGTGAATTGGCAGCTGGAAATCTTGAATTGGCACTTGGAAAGTTTGCACTTGGAAATCTTGAATTAGCATTTGGAAACCTTGAATTATCACTTGGAAATCTTGCACTTGGAAATCTTGAATTACCACTTGGAGAGTCTGACTTAGCACTTGGAAGGTTTGCACTCGGAAATTGTGAATTGGCACCTGGAAACCTTGAATTGGCACTTGGAAACTGTGAATTAACAGTTAGAAATCTCGAATTAGCACTTGGAAAGTTTGCACTTGGAAATCTTGAATTAGCATTTGGAAACCTTGAATTATCACTTGGAAATCTTGCACTTGGAAATTGTGAATTGGCACTTGGAAACTTTGCACTTGAATGCTCTGAATTGGCACTTGGAAATCCTGAATTGACACTTGGTAATCTTGAATTGGCACTTTGAAACTTTGCAATTGGAAATTGTAAATTAGCACTTGGTAATCTTGAATTGGCACTTGGAAAGTTTGCACTTGGATACTCTGAATTAGCACTTTGAAATACTTAATTAGCACTTTGAGATCTTTAGTTAGAACTTTGAAATCTTGAATTGGCACTTTGAAATTGTGAATTAGCACTTTGAAACTTTGCACTTGCAAACTGAATTAGCACTTGGAAATCTCGAATTGGCACTTGGACACTCTGAACGAGCTCTTCTTCCCACTCAACCCTTGATAATTTCGGAGTGGGAAGGAGCCTCATTCAGAGATTGGCTCTGGATAAAGGACGGGGGCAATGGCATCGCCTCCAAATCTGCTGGGAGGGAACAACTAAAGGGGACACTTGGAGCTGGGACCATGGTGTGACCATGTCCCTGGTGTCCCTGCAGAGACATTCTGAGCTATGTCAGGGTCTGACCATGTCCCTCCTGTCCTTCGTGTCCCTTCAGAAGACATTCCAGGCCATGTCAGGGTGTGTCCCTCCTGTCCCCTGCAAGGCTTTGACCGCGTCCCTTGTGCCCCTGTGTCCCTGCAGATGTTCAGAGCTATGCCAGGGTGTGACGGTGTCCCTGTGTCCCTTCAGAGGAGGTTCTGAGCCATGCCAGGGTGTGACCGTGTCCCTGTGTCCCTGCAGATGTTCTGTGCCATGTCAGGGTGTGACCGTGTCCCTGTGTCCCTGCAGAGGAGGTTCTGAGCTATGTCAGGATGTGCCCATGTCCCTGTGTCCCTGCAGAGGAGGTTCTGAGCCATGCCAGGGTGTGACCGTGTCCCTGTGTCCCTGCAGATGTTCTGTGCCATGTCAGGGTGTGACCGTGTCCCTTTGTGTCCCTGCAGAAGACGTTCCGGGCCATGTACGATTACACGGCGGCGGATGCGGACGAGGTGTCCTTCAAGGACGGGGACACCATTGTCAACGTGCAGGCCATTGACGAGGGCTGGATGTACGGCACCGTGCAGAGAACCGGCAAGACCGGCATGCTGCCGGCCAACTACGTGGAGGCCGTGTGAGCCCCGCCTGGCCCGGGGCTGGGACAGGGCCCTCGGGGGCTGGGACATGTCCCTCGAGGGGTGGGACATGTCCCCCTGGGGCTGGGACACCTCTCCCAGCACCTCCTGGCCCCCTCAGCCACATCAGAAATAACTGCAGATCAAAACACACCTGGAATATTTCACCTCTAAGCAAAACACACCTGGAATTTTCACATCCTTTCTCCCAATGTCAGACACTCCCAAATGCTATCTGGGATTTCCAACAATTCCATTACTAAAGACTAACAACACATTACCTGATATATTTTCCTAAAAAGAGAATTTTTCTGGGCTGTTCTAAAATGTTTGAATCTCTTCCCTTTTCCATTTAGGCTTTGTATTTCAAACCAATTTATCTGGGGAGAGAAAAGCAACCAACCCCTCTCCTCCTGCTTGCTGAGCTCTCATGAATGTGTTCTGCAACTGTTCTGGGGGCAAAAGCTGAGATTTCTTGTAAATTAGTGATGAATAAAGCTGAGGTTTCTGCAGTATGGATGGATTCTGTGGTGCTGGAAAAGGGAATTCATCCCACAAACTGCTGAGGAAGGGAAAGACCCAGATCTGGGGTTATTTCACACTTTGAACATTTTTTTTTTTTGCTTCATCTACTGCACACCTGGTAGCAGCCACTCCCCAGGAAAGGAGGGAATAAAAATCCCTGGGTTGTGTCTCCCTTAGACTAAATCCAGTTGAACAGCAGGGCTTGGAGCATCAGCCCTGAGGAATTCAGAGTTCAGAGGGAATTCCCAGCAGAGCCAGCCTGGAAGGGAAATGTCCTTGCCCAAGGCAGGATCCAGCACTGGGAGCTGGGATTCCAACCCTTCCCCTCCTTACCTGGCCAGGGCAAAGCTGATCTCTCCTAAAGGGGCAGATCTGGAACCAAAACAACTCCTCAGAAAAGCAAGAAAAGCCCCAGAGCTTCTTCTTGTAGCTGCAGGCTGTTTGTCCTGTCCCCCTTCTCCATGAGACACAAACAGGGCAAAAAATGCTCAGAGTTTTGAGGACCTGCACTGATGACATTCCAAGGTCCCTCCCAGCCTTGGGAATCCAAATTCCAGGGGAAGCTGGAGAGAAGAAGCTCAGAAACCACCAAACCATGAGGCCACAGCCAAGTCTGGGAACTATTTGCTCTTTTATTTGCCCGTGTAAAAGTTCTAAAACCACCTGCAGCAGTTCCTTCCAATAAACATCCATCTGGACAGCTACAGTCCAATATATACAGATCAGAATTCCAGAGGGAAAACCTGGAATTCTGGCTGAAGGTCTCCAAGCAGCAGCAATGCAGTCCATGCAATTAAAACTCCATAAATTATTACCCAACATCTGCTGTGAGTCTGTACACAATATACAAAGAGCTCTTGTCCAACTCATCCATTTCCCCATGGAAAAAAAAATAAATTCTTCCCACGAGGAGAACTGCTGCCAGCAAAGGCCATGGGGCAAAGCCTGGGGGGCTCTGCAGAGTCTTTCTCCCACATTTTCCTCAGCACTCCTCATCTTGAGTTGTACAAAAATACATGGAAAAATAGATCCAGTACAAATCCCAGGCTCCTGCTGGAAGGAATAAAGCCCAGCTCAGCTCACACCAGAGTGCAGCAGCTCCAGAGGAAGCAGCTGGGGTAGGAGGGGGGCAGAGCTGGAAGCTGCAGCTCTCACCCCACAGCAAGAGTTTGCAGCAGTAAGAACACTTTGGATTTGAAAAAATAATTTAATTACTCTCTTGGTTTGGTTTTTCACAGTCTTTGCTATTGCACAGCTTTGTCAGGTTTAGTTTCACTGCCTGAAAGGAAGATGCATAGCAATCCCATAGAAACACCTCTGCCAGGGAGGAAACAGTCCCACAAATTAAGAGGGGAAAAAAACCAACAAAAAAATTAAAAACAAAAAAAAAAAAAAAAAACAAATTCATGGAGGGGTTAAAAATATCC
>VXBI01002375.1:1193459-1263097 GCA_013397375.1 Toxostoma redivivum | reverse complement strand
GACACGCTCGGCTCGCCGCGCCATGGTTCAGCTCGGCGGTGGCCGCCGAGCCCCTCCAGCCCCGGCCGCCCCGCCGGCCTTCAGCATCGACAGTATCCTGCAGCACGGCCCCCGCCGCCCGGCCAGGGAGCAGGGCAGAGCCCGCTGCACGCTGCCGGAGGAAGAGGAGGAGGAGGAAGAGGAGGGAGAGGGGCCTGAGGAGCAAGACCCCAGTAAAGGCTCCAGCGACTCGGGTACGGAGCCAGCAGCCGCCTCAGGCTGTCCCGCACGTCGGGTCGCGGTCCGGCCCCCACCCAGGCAATACCTGAGAACCCGCAGCGCCGCCGGGCCGGGCCGGGCCGGGCCCGCGCACACACGGACACGGACACGGACACACAAATACGGACACGGACTCACAAATACAGACACACGCGAACGCCGTCACAGACACCCGCAGACACAGACATGCACGCACACACAGACACACGCAGATACAGACACGCACACACAGAGAGACAGGAGGACGCAGACACGCGCACGCAGGCACAGACACACACGCACACGCAGGAGGAGGGGAGGCTCTGCGGACAGACGCGGGGAGATGCCGCACACGCACCAACCTGCTTCCAGAGTGTTGTGACCCCCTTCTGGGCTGTCTGTCCCGTGCCCAGGAGCCCCTCACTTTCCTGACATACAGCTGGCAGAGGGATTTCCTTGTATTCTTATGGAAGCGCCTCACCCTTCTTCTCCCCTCTGGAGGGTGTGGGACCGCGGCCAACCCTCGGCAGCCCCCTCCCCATCCTGTCCCCCACCCTCTCCCTGCGCTCCGCGGGCCGTGCGTGCATGCGGGGCGGGGGCGCGGGCTGCGGCGGGGACTGATGCTGTGCTTTGCCCTTGCAGGCAGCGAGCCCCGCCGGCTCCGGGCAGAAGGGACGAGCCGCGGCCTTCGCCCCGAGGGCGGCGATGCGGGGTCCCCGCTCCCCACGGAAGGGCTACGCGCTCCCCGGCAGCCGCCGCCGCGGGAGGCCGGGGGCTCCGGCGCGGAGAACGGCAGATCATCGGCGGCGGGCGGCAGGAAGAAGACGCGGACCATCTTCTCCAAGAGTCAGGTGTTCCAGCTGGAGTCCACCTTCGATGTGAAGCGCTACCTGAGCAGCTCCGAGAGGGCCGGGCTGGCCGCCGCGCTGCACCTCACCGAGACCCAGGTGAAGATCTGGTTCCAGAACCGCCGCAACAAGCTCAAGAGACAAATGTCATCCGAGCCCGAGGGCCAGGGGCCGGGGCCGGCCGAGCCCCCCGGGGAGCCGCAGCCCCCCACTGCCGCCTCGGCTCTCTCCTTCCTGTCCCTCTACAAGGACAGCCCCCTGCTCAGCCGCTGCTTGCTGCCGCTGCCTTTCCCCCTGCTCTGCCCGGGCAGCGCCATCCCCTACCTCTGCCTCCCCGGGCCGGGCAAACACTTCAGCCTGCTGGACGGGGACGTATAGCCTCTCCCCTGGCCTCCGACCTTCCCTTGCCGGGGGCCGTCCCGGTTTTATTTATGACTCCGCCGTGCCGGTGGAGTGTCCGTCTTCGGCACAGCCGCCACCCGGCCCACGGAGGGGCCGCCCGGGCTCCCCCCACGCGTGTCCGTGGCTGCCGACACGTCGCTAAAGCTCGGAAGGGCGCTGCCAACCCGCTCTCCCTCTTACAGCGCTTTTTCTGTGGTCAGGACGGAGGAGTAACACGGAGCCACCAAAGAAACGGGGACGTGCTCTGCCTGCCTCTCTTCCAAATTACCCCGTTTCGGTATTACAGGAGGGCCGATGCTCTGCCTCAGTTCTTGGGGACTGTGTCCCCGCGTCTGTCCCAAGCGCCGTGGCGATCGCTTTACCATGAACCGAGTCACGTTTCATACAGATTGGTAATGGCGAAGGCCGCTCTGTGCTTCTCTAGCTCAAACTCTCCACCTCTAATATCCCTCAAAGCAGTTTATCCCATCTTTCAGATTATCAAAATTTAGACACCTTTCCTCAGATCTGGTTTTTAAACTGTGACTTTCCTGCTCTTTTCCCCTTCGGAAGAAACCCCCCAAGATCTCTCTTACACATTTTGTGCTAACTGGTTTTCAGACTAGGGCTCGTGTGATGTTTTTACAGAACAAGACAAGCTGTCTCTTGTGCTAATCCCGCCCCCCGAAATCTCATGGGACGGTTTTACCTGCTATCCTAGGTAGGATAAGGAAGTGGGGTTTTAAATTTTTTTTATATTTATCTACATATAAATTTACAAATTCTTTTGTCGTCCTTTGGTTTCTAAGTTCACAAGCTTTATAACCCGAGTTTGGAAATAAACTTTTTCAGAAAGTTGAAACTCCTGCCTTTTCAATAGTCACTACTAGGTAGTATCAAAGGAAAGATATTTCCTAGAGCGTGTCGATGCTTTTTATTTTACAAATAAAGACTACAATTTAAAAATAAAAACACAGTCGTGGCATTACAAAATTCACCCTTGCATGCGCGAACGGCAGCTCATCGGTTTTGTCAGTGGGGGAAAAAAAGCACTATAGTTGTTTCGGCTAGATAAGAAGGGGTTTTCTTTCCTTTTCCCACTCTTCCCTCTTCCCGTTTGTCTTTCCGTAGGCAATTGATACAGATGTGCAAAGACCCCGCAGCCCAGCGAGGGGACCCCGGCGCGGGCGAATCCCCGGGGCTCGGGGCGGCTGCCGGGGTTCGCTCCCGGCTCGGAGGCGCCGCAGCCGCGGCTCCTGCAGCTCCAGCCGAACTCGGGGAAACGCTTTCCTCGGCTCTCTCAAGTTTTCTCGCCGCTGCGGTGATCTAGGAGTGTTGTTTGACCTCTCCTCTCGCTTTTTAATCCGTTTCGAATCAGTGTCAAGTAGCAAGAGGTGTCTCACAGGGTCCCCTTGCTGTGAAAAAAAAAATAAATCGCTGCTGTGGCGAGGGTGGTGAGGACAGGCTTAAGGAGACCTGCCAGGTGCACTTTATAGCTCAGGTTTCCCCAAACTGCCGCTCCCAGGAAGGTGCAGGCGACAAACTGACGGTCTGGACCTCAGGACTCACGTTTCTTTTCTCGTCTGAGTTTATAATAATAGTTAAAGAAATTAAAATCCTCTGAGCCTGCGAGTTGCTCCGTGGCTAAAAACCACATTTCTCAGAGTAATGATCTATGGTTCCTGTTTGTCTATGTTTCATAACTGATGATCTGTATCGGAATCTACCTTTGGTTGTTCTAATATTTTCTATGTCCATACCACCTTACCTGACTACTGTCACCAGACTAATTAACACCAATAGAAGCAAATCCACCTTTTTCTAAATCCCTTACTTACCAATGGAAGTTTAGTCAGAGGCAACAGCTATACACTAAGGTACCTTTTTTAGTTCTTTAACATGGAACTAAACTTTATTTAAAGACACTGTCCTTCCACATGACTGCAGCCTCGGATGTCTCCGTGGTGAAAAAAAACCACATAAGGAATCGTTATTCTGCAATTAATCTACTTTTCACTACATTTATCAAATAATTTTCAGTCTTCTCCCCGTTTTATCATTTTTCCTTTCAAATTGTTGCTGAAGTTACAGAAGCAACTGAAAGAAAATACGAACCCACGAAAACGGGGAGAGGGTTTCTTTTTTTTTTTTTTTTAAATAGAAACAACGGGAAGAGTAGTTTTGCAGACAAGAGTAGTTAGTACGAGGTCAGGTTTCACAAGCTGCTGCCCGCGGACCCCAAAGCTACGATGGTTAGGAGTTAATGAACAACGAAAGCCCGAAACACCCTTGTAGCCGGGCAAAGTAAATAACTACCCCAAAATGTTCATTTCCCATCAAGGTAAAAGTGGGAATTCTGAGAGTACTGGCCAAAAGTATCATCCAAACTTTTGCTACACAGGGTAACACGGCCAGTGGCAAGGAGCTTTCTCTGAAGAAAATCAAGTTCGGGATGCATCGGGACTCCCAGCCGAGCAGTCAATGCTGATCACACTGACATAGTTGACTTTTCTTTTGCAGCCCAAAACAATTATTTGCAATTATCAACTGCTCCTTACTACAACAGGAGATTGCTACAAGCCATTGTATGGCTAACCTGTTGATGGGAGACTTTAAGGAATGAAACAGACGACAACAGAACTAAACAAGAAAACAGGCAAACAAACCCCAAACAACCCCTCCACCCTTCAAACTAACCAATCAACCAAAAATTTCCAAATTTGAACAAAAAAAACCCCAAAAAAACCCCAAAAAAACAAAAAAACAAAACCAAAAACCAAAACACCAAACGACAACAACAACAACAACAAAAATCCCAAACCCCCAAACTTTCAGATCCCAAAAATCTCTGACAGAGTTAGCAAGCAGTTTGCGGAAAAAAAAGAAAAAATCCAAGCAACCAACCAGCCAAACCAAACTAAATCAAACCAAACCCAATAACCAACCCCAGCTCCAAACAGTGCTAGAGCTGATTAGCTGCTGAAATTGAGATTTAAAGACATGCTGTAATGGTTTCCCACATTGAAAAGAGGTAGTGCAACTGCTTGAGAAGTGTGTGTAAGACAAAGTTCTTCCATACTGTCTATCAAAAGCTCATATAAATCGATTTTTAAAATGATTATTAGAATAACTAGAAGCCCTGCCTGTGCTGGAAGATCCCCTTTTGTTAGGCATGGCACATATGTACCAACAGGTTCCCTTGGAATTCTCTATAAACTGAATAGGAAAGAAAGATATGGGCAAGACCTGGTGTCTGAATCTTCAAAAAAAGGATGATAATTAAATATGACACTTATCAACAAGAAAATATATTTAAAAAGCAGTTGGATAAATACAAAAATGCATTGTATGCAAACACAAATGCATTGCTCATTGAAAGAGTGCAATAAAAATGCTTAAAAAAATCTCTCTCTTCCACCTATTCATAAAAGCCCCACAAGGCTCATTCAAAGTGCAGCAGCTCCAGAAAACTTGATTTTCGTATCACTGGCTATGCTGTAAAATTCCTGGAGTTTACAATGATCAATCACACTACTTTTCTTGTATGAAAGTGTGCTGAGAATTAGAAAATTCATTTTTTTTCCAGCCGGAGAGTAAGCCTTCTCACTTCTCTGCTCTGTTGGAAGGTTTTGGAAAACTCCCCTAGGACTGGTTTCCCACTGGAGTCTCCTAATCAGGAGGCTGGAGCACGCACTTGTAATAATTTTGTTTTGTTTTGCTTGGTTGTTCTCTAATAATCACATACATATACACCTTGATGGACCAGCACAAGGACACTGCCAGCCTTGTCAACACTCCTGCTGTTTAGATTTCTGTTCCTGACCGGGCTGGGGCTCACCTGCACGAGGTGAGGGAAGGTGTGCTACAGACTAGAGGGAGAAGAGTTCCCCAGCATAGCTCTGTGGCCTTACTAGGTGTTGATCTAGAATATGAAAACTTTCCTGCTTCTACTCTTTTCAGGGATTTTTTTTGTTGTTTTGTTTTGTTTTTTTTTTCCTAACTTGAAATAATAACTTTTATTAAAGTTTTTATTACTAAAAATAGGGTCTATTAAAGAGCATAATCGCAGGAATATTTATCTTTTGTCACATTCTGTTTTGCAGTACCTGGGAAATGCTCTGTTCCTAAAAGAAGGAAGCCTTTTATTTCAGAGAAGAGTTTAGCTCCAGAGAAAAACCAGTGAGTTCTGGAATGGGAAATGGTGATTGCAAGGTAATCAGTTCAGAGGGCACAATTATATCTGTCTCTTCTCTGCTCTCCACACATCAATTACATTGGTGCTGGTCTTTATATAAAATCCAATGGAGATCAGAAAACATTACCAGACATTCTAGGAAAAAAAAAAAAAATTAAAGGAATGTCCAGTGTGAACACAGCATAGCATTCCAGCTGTACCATCAAAATCAAGTTATTTAGCACAATAAGCAATTTAGAATATACAAGCAGAGAACATCTGCAAGATCAGAAAATCTGCAGTTAATTAGAAGGAGCAGGAGAGAAAGATATGGACATGCCTGTGGCTCCAAGGAGGGCAGAAGCACAGCAGCAGGTAAGAGATTTTCAAGCAAAATTTTGTTCTGCTCAGCTGTGAGATTTTTAGGCCCTAGTGGGAAATGGAGGCTGCTTTTATGAGTAGCTCTGTGATCAGAGTATCAAGAGCTGTATCTGGACTCAGAAACCCAACAAACCAGTTAAAAATCATGAGTCTGCCAGGACATTTGGATATTGTGCCAGACCAGAGATGGGGGGACTTTGAGGACAAATGTAGTGGCAGAACACTGTGTAAAACCTTATTGCACTGATCCACCTTTGAATTTTGGTTCCTCAGTCTGCTGCAGTCATGTGTGTCCTGTGGGACAGTGATTTCTGAACTGTTCTGGTTGGAGCAGAGGCCCCCCTACCCTGCTCAAAGGTTTTTCATCAGTTTGTGAGTTGTTACACAGAAAGAAGTGACACTTTATTTAACAACAGATCCTCTCCCACAGTTTTGATTTTTTCATTACTTTCACACTTAGATACAGAGATCAGAAGTATAACCTTTATAGAGGATGCATCATATGAGAAATCATCTGGGGAAACTATTTTTCATGGCTGTCTTCTATTTTGAATTAAATTATTGAACCAGCATGGCTCTTATCAAGTGGGGATGTAATTTAATAATTGATGAAGATCAACACTTGATTGAATCTGGATTAGCTTTCATCCTGGCTGCTGTCCCCAAATCTGCCAGATCCAGTTCCTCATTTCTTTTAACAACCAGCTATAGGGCAGCTACAAGAAACTCTGTTCTGCCTATAGATTTTATCTGGGAACACTCAAAGTTTTATTTGTGACCACTAATGAGAAAAGCAAAGTTACACACAGAACCAACATGACTGTGAGATTGGTGTGAACTCTTAGTTCTTTCCAAATGTCATGAACAAAAATATTTTGCTAGAAAATAATCACTATATGCAGTTATTATATCTTTCTAAATTAACACCGATTCTCAAATCAGAAAGGAGATTTGTCTGCCAGTAATCAGAATGTTGTCTGCATTCCAGTCCTCTGGGAGATGTAGATCAGCCTACACATGTATAGCCTATACTCACTGTGAGATAAATACACTTCTTAAGTTACTCCCGACAATGTAAATGTTCCCTTTTTCTCATTTTTGTAAATAAATGACAAGTTTGGATCTATTTTGCAAATAAGTAGCTGGAACACATGGATAAATGTCTTTCACTCTTTCCTTGGAATGGTTGCAATGTCTCTTGAATCTTTCACTCTCTTACTGAGTTTTAGTGAATCCTTTGTATGAACTGATAAAGATCTGAACATCCTCATGTTTTTTCATGCAAACAGATTTATAATATCTTTAGACTGATTCCCAATTATCAGTTGAGTAAATACCTAGTGCTCCTGTATTTTCAGGTATGTTTGTATGTGCTTTAGCATATAATAAAACACCGAAAACTCTACATGGTTAAAAAAGTTTTGTTTTTAGCAGTCTCCCATGTTTTGTATGTGTAGGATTGTTTGATGACTTCTGTGTCCTATACAGTGTCATAACTCTGCCTCTTTGTGCAGCACAAGGGAAGCAGTCTGGAGCTGTTATGGTATATTATGTGTAATTTCAATGTTTGCTTAGAGAGACATTAATGAGAAATTAAAAAGGCAAAGAACCCTAATTACTCTGTAGGAAATGTTATGTGGTAGGATGCGCATGTGTTTTAAAAACATGCTGCAATTTGTGGATTTGTAACTAAATATCTGCATTCAATTTCCATTATTAAATAATTACTTCACATATGTGTTTGCTTCCCTAGACTACCAAACCTGACATTTAAGTGGGTAAGGAGAATGGCACTAGTTTGTATATCCTTGTGTTAACAAGCTTTTAATAACCATGTGATAAAGTTGTAAAACTGGGATACAGGCAAAATAGATGAAAAGATAACAGCTAAATTAAAAAAGAAGTATGCTCAGCATTTAAAACTTACAGATTGCAACATAAAACCTGTGAAAACTTATCTGGAAAATTCAGTTATATTTTAATATTAAGAACTAAAAACATATCAAGCAGCAGGCTGTTTTCAGATGGTTTCTTAGCATTTCCATGGTGTTATTTTGCTAGCAGAATATTGCAATAAAATAAAATTTTTTTTTGAAAAAAAATGATTTAGAAATGCAAAATATTTTGAAAATAGGCATTAAAACTAGCAACTCACTTATTAAGACAAATGTCACCTTTAATGAAACTCAATCTCTCAGTCATTTGGTTGTCTCAAGGGAGACAGGGAGTCTATAAGCATTGCTATCAGAAATAGCAGATGACTGATACAGTTAAGGCATCAGTCCCCTTTGTCATGTCATTGGACTCTGATCTAAATCAATGGGGAAATGTCCCCTAATATGCCTACTTGTCCCTTTATTGAAAAATCTTTTGCCCTGGGTCAGATGCCAGGATCAATGAATCCTCATGTTTTCTGTTGAATTCTCTGAGTTCACGTGTGGAAGGGGTTACTTAGGATGCTGACAGCAGTGGCAGGGGACAGCCCTTGAACTGAAAGCACCTTCCACAGTAAATCTGGCTGGGGATTGCTGTAAGCAAACCCAGAAAGTGAAAGCAATTTGAGGAGAGCCTCTGGCACCTTCTGAAAGGCATGCATATGTAAATGTGTGGCTTTTCACTCCACAGCTGTACTTAGAAGAAGTGCTATTGTCAGGCTAGACTTGACTACTCTGACCCTCACAGATCTGCTTGGGGGCTGAGCAACTCATCTGGCAAACTCATTGGGGTATAGATACCAAAGTAAGTCAAGTGGCTTCAAATAAATATTTTTTATTTTTATTTTTTTTTCTGAAAAGAATATGAGTCCTTCTCTCAATAAAAATGTTGGGAAACCCATGGTTTAATTTGCTGGGTGCAGGACCTGAGATGTGTGGTACACTAGGCTCTTAGAAATGGCTAAAGAAAAGGAGAAACTCTTGCATCTTGTGAAAGGTTGTGTGTGCTAATTTTCCAGCGCTGTTTCTGCTTTCTGCTACAAGGATCAGAGCAATACACGATTTATATTTTCAGTTTTATATATTCAGATTATTCCAGACCATCTTTTATAAAAAGGTACAATGAAATGTCAGATTCACAAATCAAACATAACACACTTTCAGCATGAATGAAATGAAGGAGCAGAGACATCTTCAACAGACTTTGCAGGTCAAATTCTTTCCAGTGTCACATAGCATCAGCTTTGCAAAAATTAAAATTAACACAATAATATAAAGAACTGTGAAACACGGTTGAGTTTCATTCCTAAATAGATTATATATGGCTTTTGCATATGTTTGAGAGTGTGTACCTTCCAGTTTAGTTTATAATAAAATTAATACTTGCACCTGGCACCACTCTTTTCTAGTGGCGGTGGAACAGATCTATAATTGCAATTATTCTCCTCCTGGGTGATTTAGTTCAACTCCCTGTGCCATGTAGGATATTCCCCTACATTATTTCTACTACTTATCTAATCTATTATTGAATAGTTCTGGTGATGGTGCCTCAATTACCTCCATTACCTCTCTCCCAATGCTTAACACTCTGTCTGACATGATTCCCTCCTGCCCCACAATGAGCAGCTCAGATTGTGTGACATAGTTTTAGGCTATATTTCCTGGTTTGATCATTTTCACATTCTTAGAATCCCCCAATTTGAAAAGGTTTACAGTATCATCAGGACTTGAGTAGTTTCTTCCATCAGGCTTGTGAGCTTGGATCCTGTCCAATCCTTCTTCCATTGATGTAGCTTTTCTTTACCCTTTCCTGAAGAATTTCCAGTGTATGTTCTGCCTTGTTGTCTTCCCAAATGCACAGACAGAAATGCCCATACTGCAGTGAGGTAGTACCTAAGCTGGTGATGTATAAATTTTAAAAAAAGTTTCCTATATCCCTTTTTCTTCATACTTCAGTGACAAAATACACTGCATATGATGATAATTCTATTATTTTTTTTCAAGGTTTGTGTTTTAATATGTTGCTTAGATTTATTTATAGAATAAATCTTCTTATCAACTCACCTATCTACCTATTTCTACACCTATCCACCTCTTGTCTGCCTGTCAATGTATCTCTCTCACTCCTGGTGTGCAGTCTCTCCACAGTATATTGATAGCACCACAGATTTTGCTCACAGAAGCAGATCTGTGGCTCCTACCCTTAATTTGGAGTAAGCAGCACTTCTCTCAAGAGCATCTGCCAGTGATGCCACTGCCCTAAATATTATGTCCAAGGGAAAGTGCTAACAAAGAAATATGGTTTATTATGTGTTTAGCATAGGAAAATGGGACCCATCTTGGCTGTGATCTTAGTGCTGACAAACACAAATGTATCACACATCAGTGATGATGCTGATGGTGTTGCTAGGGATTCTCTGCTGAGAAAGCATGAAGTAACTTGAAATCTACCTCAGTTTTCTCAAAGTGTGTGCTGGAGAACAAAGCCCAGTTTGGGAGGTCCTGGATGTCACCACACACAGATATGTAAACCAGAACTCTATTCTACCCGTGAAGATTCCCAAGATTTCCATGGATACATGCATAATCTCTATTACATCTGCACATAATACACTCCTGAGCATTTTGCTGTGCTTCTTGGTTATCTGTGACCAGATGGGAATGACAGGAAGAGCAGCATAATTCCTTAGGGCAGAAGGTGGAAGATAGATGTGAAGGGAGCACTCACACCATTAGGGCTTGCTGATCTGGAGTGTGGACTCAGATTTGTGCCGTTTCCTTGTGTCACTGCTGTGGGAGAAAAGGGCTGTCAAATCTAAAGTGCATAACCTGTTCACCACTCAGGGCTGGTGCTGCTGCCCTCCACTGCTTCTGACCAGCAGATCAAATTCTACCAGGATCTCAGGGCACTTCAGGGGTTAATTTGGCATTATATAATATATATTGCCTTGCCACGCATTTAGTAGGCAATATTTAACCAGGGATGAAAAAAACTGAAGAGGGGAGAATTAAAGAAGAGAGATAAATTGCCAAGCTGCTCAGGGGTATGTGGGAAATCTGTGACAGGGTGAAGATGATATCCTGAAAGGTGGAAGACAATGTCTAGAATATCAAAGTTCATGTTTCCTTTTTATTATTTTCCCTCAGACAAGGAATACTGGCTATAGATCTGGCGAAAATTCTTTCAGCAAAATATTTCTTTAAATGTAAATGTTGATTAGTCTGAAATTCATCATGGAAAAGGAAGTATTTGGCTGAAATTATTGGCTCTTGGTCATTCTGGAAATACTGCAAAATCATCAGAGTTTTTAGATGCAAGATTTTCAAAGTGACAAGTGTTAATTTTGGGATTTGAAACAATGCTTTTTTTTTTTTTCTGGAACAGGAAAGAGAATTACAGATCGACTGAATGGAACTTCAAATGTTTGAAGTAGAAACAAAATGTTGACCAATTAGAGAAACCAATTTTTAAATATTTGTGATTTTTTTCCCAATTTTTGACAGATTTATTTAAGGATTAAATACTAAAAGGATTAAAGAGGAGCAAAATTCAGATCCTTCTGAGCATTTTTCTCTAATTTCACTATTCACAGCAGTGTTTGGTTCTTGGATTTAAGGCTGTCTTCTTGTTATGTTAGGGGCCAACCCAACTCAAAGTCATGCTTTGGGTTCTCAAGTTATCTAGATACCCGCAAAATCCAGACCCCACAACCACATTTTACTGCACAAGGAAATGCATGAAGATTGTTCAAGCAATATTTCCAATGGTGAAATCAATGTTGATTTTAATTGTGCTTTGGAAGTACTCCATGGATTAACTCACAAGAAAAAAATTGAGGAGGAGTTCAACATTACATGTACAAGTGTAAGAAATGGAATCTCACACAACCAGCAAGAAACAGCTCTGCATACCCAGCTTTGTGCACTTTGAAAGACCTCCATGACCACTCTGGAGCATGAAATAAAGGTCTTGACTGCAACTCTGTTAAGAGTGTTCCTGTTTCATCATACTTTGGCTGTCATTCCCTGAAGAGAGTGAGAAATCATGCCCTTTCTCCATGACTTAAGCAACCCTGCTGAAGAAGTAGCACACACTCACATTTTTAATGAGCAGTCGAAATAAAGTAAACTCTAGAGAACTCTGAATGCAGAAACCTAACAGAGCAGTCTTCACACTCCTGGGGAGGAGACTGAAACCTGTTTCAAAATATTTTAAAATCTATAAATATCAGATTTGGTGCCATCAAAATTCAAATTGTAGATCCCGAGAGGACAACATGTTGTCATTGGAAACCATATCCCTTTAATAGTTAAAGGCTCAAAGCTGCAAGTTCTCCAGATGGAAGAAACTCCTATTGGAGTAATTCTGAGAAAAATCTTCCAGAATTGGGACCCTGCTTGCCTGAAAAACAAAATGAGTACCAATGGCATGAAAATTAACTACCAATAGTGCAGTAGTTATTATGCCAGGCACCAAGTAAACGAGTTCTGAAAAAAAAAGTCAGTAATTCAAAGTTTTAATTGGCTCTGTATGAATGGAAAGAGAACTCAAAAGGAGGGAAGGGAACAGCAACATTCTTACAACATTTGGAGAAAGATTCAGTGAAAGTTACCAGTCTGCATAACCACCAGTGACATTTCTTCCCTGTTAGATTAAAATGTGTTTTATTTACATTATAACTTACGTATTAGATGTTATCAAAGGTGATATTCTGGTTTTAAGTTAATGTGGTCAAAATAAGGTCATTAAACCACTATCAAAATAGATGTTTGTATATAAAATAGAGAGCAGGTCAAACTGGCTGAAAATGTGTGAAGTGGATTAAAGTTGATCTCAGTGTAGTGGATGGCCACTCATGATCAGGTGTAAGGATTTAAAGCTTTGGTAACTTAGTAAAGCAATGTGTCTGTTCATAAGTTATGACAGAAGGACTCACACCACAGTCTGGAGTTGCAGAGGATTCAAACTTCATTTCTTCAGGCTTCATGAACAAATGACAGAGCTATGAACTAGATCCTATGTAAATAATTAAGCTTAAGTGATTAGAACATTTGTGACATTAGTTATAGATAATTTAGCGTCTATAATCTCATCTGATTTACTAATGAACTCTTGATTTAGCATCTCTTGTTATCTGACACGCCTGGCTGAGTTTTTTTAAGATTTCTGCTGAGGGAGGGACCAATAAAATTCATACAGCTGTCATACTTATGTGCTTGTTTTACAGACTAATGATTGATATAATCAGCCACTATACTCAGATTGTTTTTTCTGTAGAGAAGAGACCTTAAAGGGAGTTTCATTGTCTGTCTGAAGACTTTCTGGTGAAAGAAGATGTGACTTTGCCCTTCAACATGCTCTACCTGTTTGAAGTCTGAACTCTATAGGAAAACAATCCCGAGGCTTCTCTAAGTAACAGTGCTGGAGAACTGGTCCTTGGTCACATCTTGACTTAGTGAGGACATAAGATTGACTAACAAAGATTCTGTTCTGTACAGGACATGTTCAAAAATTGTTCTGTGAAAATATATCTGGTAAGATTCCTAGCTGAACATAGCATTTGCTCAAATTATTCATAAGTCAACCAAGGAATCCACATATTCTTCTAATCTATCCTTATAAAAGTATTCAGTAAGTACTTACAGGGAAGAAAACCCTGCTGAGCTAGTTAATCATTATTTTGAGAGCAAAGAAAAAGGAGAGCTAAACTATAATTATAACCTTGGTGATAATGTATGTAGGAATCTTTCTTAATCCAGGCTAATCTTGTTCCATGTTCTTGCCTACTATAAAAATCTGAACGATTTTTGACAAGATCCAAAGTTTTGTCAGTTGTTAAGAATTAATTGAAAAAATTACTAGAGCACAGCAGCCATTTCAAAGGGACTGACCCAGAACCAATTAGAATTTTGTAACAATTGACCATTCACCACAAAACAGTTATCATGAGCTTTGGCCTCTGAAGTGTGGTGTTGGGGGTGGGGGAGAATCAGATTAAAGAAACTTTAATTTTTCCCCCTTTAACTAAAATATCGTTAGTAGCAGCTTTCTCAACACAACTATCAATCAACTTATCTGGGTTTTAAAGGCTATGCTCAGCTTGCAGGAACAGCAGTACAGAGTATAATGGATGCTTATCCCCTGGCTTTAGATGATACACAATATAGGTTACTATCTTGAAAAAACAGGTCAGACATAGGAACATTCTTTATCAAATTGCTGTTGACAGCCCAAACAAGAGATTGAAGAACACCACAAAAAGGTTCTTTCATCTAAAGACAACAGAGTTTATAATTGGTCATTCTTTCGTCCTTCATCCTCTCCTCAGCAGGAAAAAGAAAATTCCTAGTGCAGTTTCTTGAACATGGTCAGCACGAGGGTAGGCTGGTGTACACTGAGAAATAGGTTCAGTGTTCAGTCTTTTCTCTTAATGTTCCAGCTACTGATTGGGCAGGAAAAGCCAACAGTGGTTTTAATTTTAAAAAGGAATGAGAACAAGCTTTGTGCAGGATAATCAATATTTTGGGACAACAAATTTGTGGTTGCTTTGCAACAGGAAATAAAAGAAAAGGCATAAGTATTTGCCAGATTATTCTATAGTAGGTGTAATATTCTGTTTCCTGCCTTCAGTCCAAAGAAAATATATGTAGTAGGCATGCAACATAGAAATACGTTGTATACATGAATAGAAATTAAATACATTGAAATATGTGTGTGATCACATCATATGTTTTACTATATACTGCATATGTGTACACATATAAGTATAAAAACATAAAAACGTCAGATTGAAAAGGATGCGAGAGTCAAATATTGTGCTGAAGACTTTTTCCAAAGGATCACTACATTTGAGATGAGAAAGAAAACGATTCTGATTTTCTGCCTGTTTCAGGCTGTTAAATTTTAATCAGTTAACTCTCATTAAAGTTGCCTTGGACTGGTGATACATATTTACAGGATGTATTTGCAAACTTAAGTTGAAAATACCAAAGACTGAAACTTTACTGTCCCCTTTGGTGTTTCCCTCTAACAGTCAATCCTTCATGAACAGCTAAAAAAAAAAAAAGAGATCAGAGCAATTAAATCACTGTCCCACAAACACTTACACTTTTGCTTACCCTGACACATGTGAGTAGCTCCACTGAACTCAATATAAAGAGAAATCAATAGAACTGGTCATGTGTAACAAGTTAAATATATGAATAAATGGGTTTAGATTTAAAGCCTGAAATAAGCTTAGAAAAGTCTACAATAATATTTTTATGTATTTTATAAATGAAATTCATCCAAAAGAAAATTCATCCGAGATATTCATAGAGTGCATGAACAGATCCATCCATTACCCCATGAAAAAGTTCAGCTCTGATCATGTTCCTTTAGCTCTGGATCAGTGTTCTGACTGGCAATAGCAAGAAAAGCCCAAACAAGACAAAGATCCAAAGGGACCTGTAAGCATGCTTCCAAAAGGAGTAACAACCATAATGGCTAAATGCCAGCCAGAAAGGCAAAGCCCCTCCATTTGCTTATACACCTACATAAAGTACCTGTTCAGGAACAGAGTTTCATTTGTAGCACTCATAGAATAAAAACACTTGCTATAAGGTTTAGAGAGGGGGAAAGGCTGTTTTGTGCTTTTTAAGAATATATAAAGGCCTTTGCTGACAGGGGGACCTCTGTAGGGAAACTCCCTGGGTTGGAAGGACAAGACTGCACAGCCTCCTTTGGTAAGCAAACCAAGACCTGGATGATGGGAAGTTTGCTGATGGAGATTCTTTTTTAGGGTGACTTACAGTATGAGGTCTTCCCATCTTTCAGCTGCAGGATGATATTGGTAGTTGCTACATGGGAATAGCTAAAGAGAGAAAGTTTGTGACAAATCAAGGAATCTAAAGGTGCTTTACTTCTTTAGGTTTCTTGCATACAACTTAGAAAATTTGCAGACTGTGTTCTATACTGTTTTACTGTACATGGCTTTGAATAAAATAATTCTAAGATAGTAATGAATCCTATCATCTCATTCCTATGAAATTCAGAGTGTTTAAAGGCAGGAGAGGGGATGAAATGTCATTGGAAGTAAAGCTTTGACCGTTCTTAGTGTTACAGCACTGCCCAAACACCCTGATGGAGCAGGGGAAAAGGAGATCTGCAGAACAAGGACCTCTTGGCTTCCTGGCTTATGCAAAGAAACAATGTGGGAGTCTCACTCGAGCTTGGTTTCTAGATGAGCATAATTCCAGACACTTCAGTAGATTTATTTCCAATTCATTTAATGTCATTGTGAAAAGAAACAGACACAAAGTTTGCTTTGGCACTGCACATTGTGTTGCGTCACTGTCTAGCAAGCTTCCCATTGCATGTTTTTTCAAAAGGATGCATCTGCCAGCCCAGTACAAACAAAAATAACTTGCATGTGTCTTATGTTAAAGCTGAATGAAAAACTTGATACCACTTCAGTGTTGTCCATTCAAGACTTAAAGCCCTGTTGCCTCATAAAAGATATCAGAGACACTGTATGCATATTTTTTCCTTTCCATCTTAAACCATAAAGATTGGGATCAAATCCTAACAGGCTTTCATTCAGATAATTTTTAATTTTGCCTGGCATCGAGACCCTTTTGTACTATTTTGCCATACTCCTCTGCACAGCATAATCAGTCTTGGAATAATTTCTGGCCTTATTTCAATGGTCATAACTTGGTGGTAGTTAACCAGACAAATCCTGAAAATCTCGGTTTCCATGCAGTCTGGAAAAGCTGTGATGCTCCAGAGGTTGTGCAGTCTCCCTAGAGATCTTTCTATGATTTAAATATTTATTTCCCCTTCTTTTTTTTTTTTTTTCTATCTGATCTGCTTCACATATTCATCTACTAAGTCTTTGGGTTTGCATTGCTCTACTCATTCTTAAGTCTTAAAGCCATTGGATGCTCTCAACCAAGCTTTCTAGAAAAAATTCTATTGTATTCCTATGCTGGGGCAGAGTGCAGTTTGCAGGATTCCCTGATTTTGCTCTCAGACTCTTCAGTGCAGCCTTGTTAGTCCTGTCTTGAGCTCACCCTCCCTCTGTGTGAACTGGACTGTGAGCTCTGAGACAGGCCAGTAGTTGCTTCCCTGCAAGTGTTTCAACTGGAAAATTGATTCAAAACTCAACCTGCCACAACAGAGTGTATTTTGTTTGGCTAATTTGTCATCTGAGACAATATCAATGAAGTGATAGCTTGGTGGCATTCTAAAATGGATTTTACTGTTCATCACTGTTGATCTGAATAAGTGAGACAAATGTGTGTTTTCCTTAATGTGTAAAAGGATTGGGAATAAAGCAAATTTCTACCAAAACTAAGAGCTGAAACAAGCTCAGTAAATAACAAGTTGTGTCTAAATTCCCACTCTCATCCTTACAACAGTCACTTGTTGCTTTTCATGACTGCAGGAATAGACTCTTAATTTGGATTCCTATCTGGTCTTATCTCCCTTTTTCTGGGATTTATTATTCATCAGTAAGTTGAGAGCCTGTGAGGGCCCATGTACTCCATGACAAGCTGATGCTGTTGTGACATCTTACTATGTCACACTTCATGTCAGAGAGCAAATAAGATCTTGAGGAAGCATGGAACAAACAAACAAACAAACAAACAAACAAAATCACCAAAGAAAACCCCCAAAACAAAAACAACTCCCCCCCAAAACCATGAAACAATTTATCCATTACTCAAAAGTTACAGTCTATGTCTTATACCGTAATTTCTTTATTCACCTAGCAGCTTTCTCTAGTGCTAGTTTTTATTCATGTTTACCAGCCAAAACTGATGTTTTACAACCTTCATCAGCTTCTCTCTGTGACAGACCTCCTATCTGTAATGCTGACTGTAATGGCAAGAGCAGCAGTGAGTGAAACATATATTCCTTCTTCTGTTACTCTAAGGAAGGGATAAAATGGAGACAGCACCTGTGGGCTGATGAAAGTTGTAGCTGCCATTGTTGTCTTTCTTCTTATTCCCTTCTATTGTGATTAATACCAAGTTTATATTCTTTAGCAGTATATGATAAAATTTTTTTCCCATTTGTTTCTTCAGGTTTGAATTATGGGATAGAGTTGTAATGTACATTTACCACAATGTCTTCTTTATGTACTTCCAGTTGTAGCAGACAGCAACTCACAAATAACTCATGACAGTTTGCCATCTCCTTTGTATCAGAGGAACGTCTAAAAAGAGACCATGATTGCCCCAGTATTCATTGTGAGAAATCAGCTATTCCCATGTAAATAAACAGCTTTTGGAGGTTTTCAGTTCATGCATTGTGTTCAGCCCATGCTCACACAAGAACTCTCCACACAAGAATTTTTCATGGAAGTTGTTGATCAGTGGTAATTGCTCAGGTAAATAAGGTATTACTGAGCCCACGGCTGTGTTTGCCAGTGAAGATTTATGAATGCAAACAGGGAATGTGGCTCCTGTGAGCACTCGTGGTGAGTCTCAGCACTTTTTTTTCCCAGAGTGTCTCTGCTTATGAAACCTGAGGACATAGATCAATTCTGAAATATCTGGATATAAACTCACATGAATTTCCTACAGTACAAGTGAATCAGTGCAGTGACTGGAGTCACAGCACAGCAATGAAGGTTCACCTTGGATAGTCAGCTGCAGGGGAAACATTGCTGCTGGAGAGATGATAACTAGATGAAAATCGTGTGATCATACTCTGTACTAAAGGCTTGCTCAGAACCAAAGGAAACAGCAGTAGAAAAAATGCTGAAATGTCACCACCAAGCAAAGGAAATATAAAATAAAGCAAAAAGGAAGCTAACAGATCAACACACTCTTACCAGAATACGAAATATTCTGCAAATCACTGTAAAGCTGTAGTGTGAAGCATGAATGCTGCTAAGAGTAGTTTGAAATATCTGAAAGTGGAAATTAAAAATGAGAATGTTAAATTTTGCAGCATGCTAAGACCCCTGCCAAGGTGCTGAGCACTCTTAGCCCTTGACTTACTCAAACAGTCCTAGGGATATTTACAGCTTTGCTGCCTCAGATTCCTACAATGTCCATACTCAACTCATTGTCAGGTCTGTAGTAGAGATACAGACAGTAGAACAAATAGCAAGTTTGGGTGTAAGGGGTTTTCCTTCCAGTTGATTGATTTTTTGATCCATGCTAAATACAAACAGAGAATACTCTGAAGATTGTCTCTGGGAAGAAAGGTATGACTTGGCAGATGTCAGAGAGTTCTGGAGGTGGGAGGCTGGAGGCAAGATCTGTTTCTGCTGCTGACTCTCTGCCTGCTATGGGGAAAGAGAATGAATTGCTCAGGTCCTCCTCTGCCTGTCCACAGGTGAACAGGCTCCCCATGGCATCCTCTGAAATACCCCTCAGACACTGAGGACAAGCTTTCTCAAGAACTTGGACCTCTGCCCATCCTACCTTCCTGACTTCAGTCTGAATGCCTGGTGTGAAATACCCCTCCTATGCATTATGACCAGACTACAATTGCAAAAATATATCAAAAAGTGCCTCAACTTGCCTTTAATCCAAATTTAAATTGGAGGCCATGATGGTAAACAGATTAGAGAGATGAACCAAAAAGGCAGCTTTGAATAGCTAGGATAGAGCAAATGTCACATATTTTGGTTGCTTGGAGCAAAAACAGCAAGACTGTTTGTCCCTGAGTGTAGGATGAGGTAAAGTTCACCCCAGTGCTCAGCTGTGTCTCCAGGGCCACCCACACAAACATATTCGGGATATGGGGTGCAGTTATGGAGCTGTATGGGAGAAAGAAAAGGAAGGAACACATGTGGGCAACCTGGAAGTTAGAAAATGAGCCACAGTGTTGGATGGAGAAGATAGAAATAGATTCATTTCAGTGGTGTGGTGCTTTCCAGGTGAATTCATTAGACAGTTTGAAACTGTTGTTCCTTGTATTTTCCCCACAAAAAAGTGAATTTTCTGCATTATAAATATGAGGAGAGAGATTTGTAACTCCTTTTTAGTTTTGATCCAAGTAAAATGAGGAAGTTTGGGTTGAATAAGAATGAGAAAAGTTTTTTTTTTCATTCAGTCTGGATATCTGCAGAAAGAAAATTTAAATAAAATACCACTTTGTTTTCCCCTGAGAAATGTTTCAGTCAAAATAATTGAGATAAAAAATTTTGTGCATCACTGACATAAACCGAGAAATGTTTGTCTTAGAAACTCAGAAGGTGACTCAGCTGTATTTTTCTCATCCAAATTAAAATCTGTTGCACCTGGGCTTATTCCTTTACTTGGCACAAAAGGCATAGCTGTAAGCACTTTGACAATATAAATGAAATGAATTATGGATTTGTCATGTCAGAGTTAGGAAATCTACTTATAGGTACACTCGGGTCACTTGGCATCAAGTCTGGGCTGAAGGGTTTGATGAGAATTAGGAGGCTCCTTAAAAGGTTCAGTCACCTTGGATGATGCATCAGTTTAAGAAAGTAAAACTCTTTGTCAATATCATAAGAAAAAAATAAAGAAGTTGATCCTTCAGCAATTATTTTTGGCATAGAGGAGAAAAGAATACGAGTACTTGTGTAGCTGCAGTTCTGCCTGTCCTTGGGGCAGCTCTCCAACAGGATGTGGTGGTGGGAGCACCTCTCACATCCCTTGTTTCAAGAAGAACAGCTGAAAAAAACATGCTGGGTGTCTGCCTTGCACTCAAATGTTGAACAATTATAAATATCTTTGGTGTGCTTCTATGAGTCCTTTGGATCTTGTGTCTTTCTGGAAGCTCGTAAGAGCCTGTCCCTGGAGCTGCACCAGCACTGAAAGGGCCAGGACCTCTACTCCAGAGGAATGCCCATTGCTGCTCTGCTTCCTTCAACAGTCCTAGAAACCTGTCTTTTGGGATGTTCTGGGTATGAAGAAATCTCTCACTGTATTGCAGCTACTTTCTCTGGTTCCTCCTTCAGCAGGAATATGTTAAAAGGCATTCGTGGAGAATAACTTGGAAAAAAGCCCCAGAAGAAACACAACTGCCTGTTAGGAACATTTTTACAGAACATGAACTTGTACATTTTTGAGTGGTCTGGTCAGCACACGGATGGCAAAAAATGCAGACTTGCTCCCATATTTTCTCACTGTGTCTTAACCAGGCAACATAATTTGCTCAAATGAAGTTCCCCATCACTTCCCCAGCTCTGTGTTATTTGCTGGCTTTTACTTTTACACATGATTTTTCCTGTTTAGCTGATATATGGTCAAGCTGGGTGTGCTCAAGCACAGGAGAAGGCAATGCAAAACACCCAGTTATATGGTTGCATGATATGACCAGTTTCCAGATGTCTTGAATGTGTCAGAGCTATGCAGAGTTTGAACCCTCAAACTACTCTGCCAGCAGAGTGGGCTTCAGGAAGCAACTGCTCCCTTCAATACTGTGGGGTTTGAACTAATAACCCTATACACTGGATTTGTCTTTCTTTTCTAAATAAAATAGTCTACATCCAATAAAATTTAATGCAAACTTAAAAAAATTAAAAATTCAGATACATTTTTCATGTGGATGAAATATTTGGATTCTTCATGTTAGGAAAATAGCTGATTAAGGCAAGCTGCTTCCCCTTTTACCTTAATTAGCCCAATGTTCACAAAAAGTCATTTGATACTCGAATCTTAGCCAACTTTGGCTATTATTTACTTTTCTGGTGGAATTAGTGGGCACCTCAGAGATCTGAGAAAGGATTCAGTGAAATCAGCAGAATTAAATATCCTCTGGTATTTTAATCTAGCTGTGGTGACCACTCTGTGGATTTCAAGCTCCATATTCTGCTTCTTGGAGGCAACGGAGTTAAGTACATCTTGTCTGAACCAGGGGGGAGAATGTTGTTCTGGTGCACTCTCACCTTTCAGAGAGAATCCTTCCCATCAGCTTCATTCCTGCTTGAAGCTTGCAAAGCAGGTGAGTGTTCATTCATGACCTATTTCTTATCTTCCTGCTGTGCCCAAAGGAAAGAGGCAAAGAGCTCTGGCTGTGCCTTATTTTCTTACCTTCTTGCTTTCTGAAGCCCTGAACCAGCAGGCTTCCCCATAATTTCCAGGGGAAACACTCTCCATAAAGCTGCACAGCCTGCAGTGCCAGCTGGGAGCCCAGAGCAACGCTCGGAGGTGAAGGGAGACAAAGATGGTGACTTTCCTAATGAGCTTCCATTAATGGATAATTTATAGTGTGGATAATGAAAATATTGATTTGGGCTCTTTAACTCTGAAATATTACATTTTGCTTGGGGCAATAAAGACTGTTTTTTATAGTCAAGATAATGACACTGTGGAAGCAGAAATGCTTTTTGTCATCTATGGGTTTCCACACAAAATGGGGAAAAAGTATTTTCAAAAGTCACGAAGTTATGAAGGGCAAGGGATTGATTTTTATAAGAGAGAAATTATGGTATTTCTAGAGAAATCCCTTACTCAATGGCATTTAAGGATAGGAATAGTGTCTCAAACACATGGCAGTCCTGAGCATCAAGGCCATAAGTGGTGGTACAGACACCCTCTGGTGAAGGCTGGCCTCTCATTTGGAAGAATCATATCCATTTGTAGATATCCTGATTTGGAAACGAATGTTAGGAACCGAGGAGTCTCCAGAGTCTCTGCCTTGTGCCTTCAAGCTGACAGATGGCTTTGCCAGGCACTTCACTGTCTGACTGTAGAAAATCGAGGTGTGCCATAAGCTCAAATGCAGGCTGCTGTCCTTGGAAAAATGGATCCTTCTGCTTCTGTTTGCCAAAAAGCTGAGATTGTCTCTCTAATTTATTTTAAAAGGCTGCTGGGAAAGAGCATCCAATGATATTTGTAAAATGATATTTCGGAATTGAAGCAGCTACAGTTTGCATTGAAGAGAAATATTTCTATGAAACTTACTGATATTATCAGAAGATGAATCTGAGTTCTCAGTTATTTTCTCTACATGACATATAACTTACTGATCAGTCTTTTTCAGCTGTTTCCAAAGCGTTCAACAGCTTGTCATGGCCTGTATGTGAAGTGCTGCAGCATCTGACACTGCTATGGTCCCACACTGGTGGAGAATGCTGAAGCAGACTGTACACAGATAGAAATAGTGCTGGCTATTAAATGGGAATAGCTAGATCTATTTCCATCATTCAGTCTCCTAAAGTTTTGACAGCTTGATCAAACTAATGAACACAAAAGTGACAGACTTATTGGTTCACTAATATTAGGTTACCAATCTTTGCCTTAAACGCCCATTAATGCTTCTTCCCTTGCCTGCTAATGTGAGGATAACAGATAGCAGCCAGACTTTCTGGCTCTACCCATGTGCAAAACTTCTAAACATTGGGCCATTTTTGTCTCCCACTGCACTCTGCTATAAAACCACAAGGTTAACACGACCTTCTGGCCCATTCCATTTTGTGCCTTATTTTGAGTTGAGTTTTGTTAGCGACAAAAATCTATGTTATATTCCATCTGATCAAATACTTCATGCCATCTGTATTCATTTAGCAATATCTAAGACTAGAGAGCATTACAGTGGTATTTTGTACATAGTATTGATTGCCTTCATTTGTAGCTCTTACAGACACCAGACACTATTCAGTTTTAAATTTGAGCATCAGATTTCCCATCTGCAATCTCCAGGTGCTTTCTTTCCCACCCTCCTCCTTACACAGAAGTTTTCAAAGACTCTGTTTGAACTATCTCCCCTTAAAATGATTGAAATACTGTTGCATATTATACATTGCAGTTATCTTTTCATAATTTCATCTGTTGTTATATTGGTTAGTTTCGCAATGTCTGCAGTGGAGAAATATGTTTAAATCTATGACTTTATTCATGTCTCCAGATACACCTCTTTGTGCTTGGTTGCTATTTTTAGCAGTAGCTGTACATTTTGTACCACTGGAGAGTGTTGTTATGGAGGAGATCCCTATCAGTTTAGCTCTGTATTTTTGTTCTGCTTGTATTCAGCTCCTGCTTCAGAGCTGGCAGCATGGTCACAGACCTGTCTTGTTGCATCTTGGTATGAGTAGGTGCTCAAAGTCAGCCTAACTGACAAGTAATTAGATGAGTTCTGGCCATGGAAATACATGTCAATGGTAAAGGAAAAGATTACTGAAGCATGGGGTATTTTCAGCACACATGGATTTTGCACTTCAACATACCAGTGAAAATGTAAAGTGTTTTCCTACTTAAGCCTAAGAAGATGAAACCAACTGGTTTTGTTAAAAATAGTACAAAAGGAAAAAGTATAATATCATTGAAAAGATATTAATTAACATTATTGTTTCTGCCTGCTACTGTTTAGCAGAAACTTCTGCAAGGGTTAATCAGAGTGTAGGCTCAGCAAAGCATTTAAGCACAAAATCAGGTTTAGACCTGTGGATAGATGCATTTATCTTCTGAAAAGCAGACCATCACTCACATCAAGAAAAAACATATTTGGTCCATTAATATCTGTCTAAAATTACAAAATATCCTGATAAATCTGTCATGAAAGCTTGGAATGGCAGCATCCATGTAATCATAGACAGGATTTCTATCACTGACACTGGGGGTGATTTTATGAGCTAGCAAAGACTTGGAAGGTGCTACTGTGAGAGCTACTGTACAAAACCAGGGGAAAACAGAAACAATTCCCAATAGGAATAGGAACAAGTGGATGTCTTCAAAGTGCTTTAGAATATGAACAGCCCTGTCCTTCTAAAACTATTAAAGGAAAACAGTTTGGGGTAGTAGTTTTTTATTCTTAGAATCATATCATGGAGCCATAAAAAGGCTTGGGTTAGAAGGGACATTAAGGATTGTCCAGTCCCAACCCCCCTGCCATGGACAGGATGCCACCCTCTGGAGCAGTTTGCTCAAGGCCTCATCCAACCTGGCCTTGAACACTTTCAGTTTGGAGAACCCACAACTTTACTGGGTAATGACTTTGAGTGCCTCACCACGCTCTGAATAAGGAATTTCTTTCTGACATCTAATATAAACCTCTCCTTTTTTAATTTTAAACCATATCCTCTTGTAGTGCTGATGTACCTGCACTCACCTTGCAAGCTGCATTGCTCTGTCTCTGGGGTGAGAGCAGAAATGGGAGGTGCCTGTTCTCTCCATGTGTTTGGCAGATGTGAGATGGTAACCATGTCTGTAAATCTGCTGCCTCTAATGCGACTCTGGGGAGTCTCTTCTGTAGCATCTGTAGAAGACCCCATCCAAAAATTAATTGTGGATGTTGTGCAGAGAGTCTCCTCCTAACCCAGGCTCCTCGCTGCCATCCATGGTTGATTAAAAACCTGCTGGAGTACGAAGTAGAAATGTCTAGATCTCTATTTTTAATGGCTTGAATGAACTTCAGACTTAAACAACTTAATTTTCAGAAAAAAATGAAAAAAACAACTGAAAGATTTAGTGAAGATTTGATTTATTAATTATCAGACACCTGGCCTGTAAAATGAAAGGTACTGCAGGCAGCACTCAACTGGATGAGCTGTTTGGGTGAAAGCTGTATCTGGATAAGAGCAGAGATGTTTTCATTGCTGTTCTTTAAAGGATTTTGGATGGTAGAAGAGCAAATTTGCAGCAAAAAGTCATTGCTACCAGTATATGTTTTAATAACCTTTAATATAATAACAATAAACTCAGGAAATAGATCTTCAAATGCCAATGAAAAGATTGATTATTTCCGTAAGGGTGCTGCCTCATTCTGTAAAGGATAAAAATGCATAGGAAAGATTTGGAAAAGACTATTCCCTGCAAACAGACAAAATTTATCAAGGAATGTCTAATGATAATCAAGCAACTATTTTGACATAATTGATTTCAACAAAACATAAGTCATTGCAGAAATGTAAACGTCTTCCCTTTTATTCCCTGTTTCTTCCTGAATAAATGAGCCCACATTTCCCTAATAAAATCCTTCATAACCACTGTTCCCATATGTAGGGCAGTACTGAAATAGTGATATGATTGCTCATCACTTGGATTGCTCACACTTCCCCTCTGTTGAACACCAGGAATAGACTGCTCTAAAAAGCATTAAAAACAAATGGCTGCCCCACTTCTAGGGCAGGTTCATTCAGCGAAAGAGAGGCATTGAACATGTTAAGAAAGTTAACTTTAGAAAAAAAAAATGCTCTAAACCATCTCCCAAGTATTGCTGCTTTGCTGAACTTAAGTCTTTGGCTGAGAATCAGCATCCCTGGAAGTGTTCAAGTAATGACTGGATGTGGCACTTAGTGCTGTGGTCTAGTTGACAAGGGGGTGATGAGTCAAAGGATGGACTCCATGATCTTTTCCAATCCCTACTGATTCTGTGGCATTGCAGCAGAATTGCTCAGTTTGCTGAGTTTTATCTAAGAATGGTGCACTGATTGGCTCATCCATGAGAAGCAAGATCTGGGCAGTGTCATGGGGCAAGAGAATTAAATGAAACCTCAGTACTGCACGTGAGACAGCAAAACAAACTGTCTATGCTCACCTGCCAACTTCCACAATACCAGGGTGTCTGAAAAAGGACTTTGTGACTGCTGGAAAACACGAAATATAACATTGCAAACTTTTTTTTTTTTTTTAAACATGGAACAATTAAGGTGCAAGTTAGGAAGCAGCTTGTGAACAACTTGCAACATTTTAAAAATACAGGCATTACGTGGAAATGCTTCCTGTGGAACAATTTGTATGCACTTCTAGGTAGTTAGGACCCTGTGATAGAACAAAGTGCAGTTTGTGGTCAGGAGTGAAGAAATGTGTGTGTATGTGCCAGGGAATTTTGGAGGACGAATGCATGCCTTGGTCTGCAGCTTTAAGCAGCAGATTTGCTCAGTACTTTTGCATTCCTCAAACCTCATATTGAAAGGGATAAATGAGATCAAGAATTTCTCATCAAGGAACTTTCCAGAGGCCTTTCAGTGTAGTGTCACAGTAGTTGAAATATTCAGAAGAGGTGTTTGAAATGTGTAACCAAGCTCAAGACATCTCCAGATGTGGGATGGTCATTTGCAAGGCTTCAAGCACAGGAAACTGGCCCTGGGAATGCTTTCCATAGTGTAATAAAATGTCAAAAAAATCATGGCTGAAGTAGATATATTATCTATTTTGTGACTGTGATATGTGTGGTCTAAAAAAGGCACCTGAAAAAATTAAGACTAGAGGAAAAAAAAGCTGTCATAATTTATGTAGCTCTGTTAAAATCTAGAGCTATTCTATAATATTCCATAATTCTGTCACTATCAGCTGAGGGTCTTGGCCTTGGGGTCAGGGCCAAGTCTCCTGGTCCTTCACAGCAAAACCTAATGGCACTGTTTACACTGGATTTTACACTGGTCTTAACAGAGGTAGAATTATGTCACCAGTGCCTCATTTATCATGGTATTTATATTTCTGTGGTAAGATGCGGTGTTTTTGCTTTTTTGCAGTGTGAGGTGTGTGTGAGCAGATATCAAAAGTGCCAGAAAAATAGCAAATCTCTGTTTCCCTGAGTTCCTGTATGTTTGTCTAAAACATTTATGGACAGTGTGAGGGACAGTGCAGCACAGACCCTGAACTTTCAGAAGTTTGTCACCTCTTGGAACAAAAAAAACAATGGGGGAGGGTAATTTTGTCTTTACATTCCTTGATTCTTAGTCTTATATTCATCTTTGTCTAGTTCCCACAACAAAACTTCAGTGCTATGATTATAATCACTCCACATTGACATTAATGTCAAATTAGGGATGAATTCTTTGCATTGTGTCCAGAACTGAACATCATGATTGCATGCTTGATCATCCAAACTATGAGAAGGTGTGGCACATTTAAAAATACAGGCAGATGAAATGGATGGAAATGACAGCAAGTAACTTTGGGAAAAAAACAGGGGTGTAGGCTAAAGGTACCCTCTGAATTAAACAAGTTGGTTCCATGCTGTTGACCTATGTGCAAAAAATGTAATTGTGCCAAGCATTAGAAAAACAAAAGAAACCACCAAAGAAAATAGCATTCATCTGCCATCTAATACTTTTTAGGACATGGAAAGAGGTCATCTGCTTTCACTTCACTATTATTTGTTTGTAATCATTGAGGGATTTTTAAAGATCTGGCTGAGAGCCAGTTTTCCAACAAAATGAGAAATGAGGGCAATTAAAAAATGGAAGCAGATGATTGCCTGTATATTAAAAATCAAAGGAAATTGAGAACCTTGTCTTTGAACAATAAGAAATATTTTGGCCCAGAGTGTGGTATTTAGCTTGGTGGAGACAAAAAGCCACTTCATCAATATTAGCTCAGTGCAGTGCTTTTGGCAAAGACCTAACATGTTATCAGCTGTTATCCTCTGTGGTGCTGGGGGGGAAGGAGACATTTCACTCAGGATACAAATTCATTTCTACATTGCCATAATACAAGTCCTCTGTTTCTGATCTGTTTTCCATCGTTTCTCCTATTGACTGGTTAGAAATTGAGAAGTGTGTAATAGGATAAAACATGGCATTGAACTTCAGGCCTTTTCACCAGTTGCTTCAACTATCTGGATTCTGAGACTGGTTCTTCGAGGCACATTTTTGTGCTGACACATGTATATAAATGACCCTTAGCACTGGAGGGAAGGGGGTTACAAACAGCTCTCTTTAAAAATCTGGCCAGACACTCATTATATTCACTGTACTTGGCATCATGTCACTTGTGATCTAGTGGGCTCCATTCAACTTCCATCCTAAGGCCTCTGCATAAAGAGTCACTGTGATTGTTTTTAATGCTGTGGCAGGAACAGATGGCAAACATATTTTAAAGCGCTAAAAATATGGAAGGACAGTAGAAATCTACATGGCAGACATCTATTAAGCACCCATAGCTGTGACCAAATTTTTTTTTTAAAATAATAATAATAGATGTAATATATGCAAGCCCAGTCCCTAAAAGGAAAATCTCCCTTGAAATCAGTTGGCATTTTGGATTTGCCTGGGTTACAGCAAAGGACAGGATAAACTTCCACTTGTACTTTCCAGTTTGTCTCAGTCATACTAATGAAAAGGAACAAGTGAGTGTGGAGAGGGACAGCTGAACCCCAAGACACTGTGGCACAGCAGCATGCAGAGGGCAGCCCCTATATATCACTGTCTCACAGGCACTGTGTTTCCTCACTCGATGGCTCCTATCACAAGATTTTTATAGCCTTTGCAGATGTTTCGAGTTTCTGCCCGTCTATCACACTCTGGGAGGATGAATTCTCTCAGAAAATGCCCTGTGGCTCAAGCAGCAATCTGCACACGTAGCTGTCAGGCTGAAAAGGCTAACGCCCATCCACTCTGTCACATGCTGTCATCTTACAAGTGCCGAGACAGAAACATACAGAAAAAATGCAGGCTATTTCTTAATGAGTTGCTTGTCACAGACTAATGACAAAGCTGAAGGAGGAGCCTCAAGGCCAGAGTTTGGTTCTTAAATTTTGCTGAGGACCTATTTCCTAAGAGACTAAGGAGAGCCATTAAGAAAGAGGAGCACTGTGCCAGTGAGAGAAAGGTTATTCTCAGCAGAGAGGGTGTAGGGGGTGCCACTCCTGTCCTCCTCAGTGCTGGCAGCTGGTGACTGGTGACTCATTTCTGAGTGACATCAGCACTGAGGCAAGCCCATCTACTCTCCCTGTGGGTTCTGTCCTGGGGGTGCCAGTCTCTCTGCACATTGCTACCATGGCAGAGGTGCTGGTGCAAAAGAACAGCCTGGGACACAGGGCAGGTCAGTCAGCTGCAGGACTGTGAGCTAGGCATGCTGCTTCCCACAGGGGTTAGGAGGCACTGTCTCTTGACAATCTTAATCCTGATGAGATGTGAGCTCTCACTGCTCCATAGCACACACAGTGCTCTGCTTGGCTTGCTCAGCCCTAAAAAGCCCTCCCAAAGCTATATTCCCACAGCAGTGCTTACTTCTGCTTGCGTAGCAGGCAACATCAAGAGATCTTCTGGCCGTGGCTTCCTACCAGCAACTCATAGCACTCAGGTTATTTGGGTGTTTGAGGAATGGCTATACACAAATTCTGTGCTCCCAAAACAGGACAGAGGGTCCTGTATCCAAATTCCGTCGTCCCAAAGCAGGACAGAGGGTCCTGTATCCTAGTTCCCAATGCAACCCATTGGGAAACCTCAGTGAAGGAGTAACACATCTATAAGTTTACAGGGTCTAATGCACGAGGTGTTTGATGCAGGTCTGATATGGTCTAATGCATCTGTGTCCTCAGAGAGACCTGTGCTGGAAAAGGTTTTGGAAATGATCCCGTGGACACCTTTGATTTGATGTGTACTGCCACCCAGGTCAGACCCACATTGCCTGAAGGCAGTGACTGCCTCACAAGCAGAGTTGATGCTTAAAACTCTACTGTGCTGAAGGCATCACCTGGCGAAGGGGTGGAAGGTGTAGACCCCATCTGTGCTCCCCCAGGGGCGCTCAGGACACTGCTGCAGGCTGCACTATACCTGCCCCAGATGTGCCATGGCTATCTGAGAGTTTGGACCTTTCTGAAGTAGAACCCCTTGTTTTTTATGGGGCAATGCTAGATGTGTTTGTGTTAGTACTCTTAAAAACTGAAGCACTAAAAAAATTTTGAAATTCTGGCCTTTTTGCTCTTTAATGTCACATTCAGAGTTTTCTTCATGCTACATATTCTTCACAGGGAACCAACAGACATTTTAAATCAATTTCCCCTCTAGGAAATCAAGTCAGGAATACTTTTTTCTTTTTCTGTGCAAGAAATAAAGAGGACAGGATAAAAAGAGGAGGGAGACTTCAAGGGGAAAATTATCTGAGCTTGGAGTGCCAGACTGCAGCTTTCAACTGCAGCTGCCTGTTGCTCACAGACACACACACACATACACATACATATGGCTCAGGCTTGATTTAGTTTGGCTCAGCCAATAGATCTCAACATGTACTTCAGGAACCCAGCCCAAACAAAACATGCTCTTATCAAAGCAGAAAGCAGAACGCCTAGCCCGGGAAAAACTGTACAGCTATTAACAAGTTATTTATAAGCAGCCTGAGCTAAGAGCCAGCATGTGGCTGGCTTTGGCCCAGGGATGCTTGCTGGTGTTGGGCAAGGACTAGGATGAGCTAGACCTCATAATCCTGCATGTCTGGAGGCAGGAGCTCACTGTGCCTGGTGACCCAGCAGGGGATGGTGGGCAGCACAGGCAGACTGCTGGTGCTCTGTATGGGATGGCTGGAAGGCTGATGGAAGCTGCAGGGCCAACATGAGCCATGCTCTGAAACACAGAGGAGTGAAGTGATATAATTAACAGGTATGCTACCCTAAGTCTTCAAATATTATTATTATGGGTGCTAGTCTAAGTTTTCAGTGGTATAATGTTAAAATGAAAAAGTAATGATAATAGAGATGCACTAATCTAGCCAAAGGCAAAATATAAACAATTTATGCTACAGTTATTTCCAGGACAAGATTTTCTTCTACCTTTAGGCTCTGTTCTGCAAACACTTGACATAAGTATTTAATTTTGCATAGATATATAGTTCCACTGAATTTGGGCAGGTGTTTAAAATGAGCAAGTAAGACACTGACTACACTAAGAATGCCTTGCTGTACAGGAACTTAAAATCTTGGGCAGGTAATGCTCCTTTTCTGCTGGTTCAGCTGTGGTGAAATAAAGCATTTAGCATCAAAATGCCAATAGAGTAAATACACCCCTGAAAGCCAGACAAGCTCAGTCACAAAGGCAACTATTGATGGCAGAAGTTTATCTAAGCTACAGGGAAAGTCTTAGATATTCTGGTGCCCATTGTTTTGTCCTTTTGCTTGAAAGTTTAAAGACAGCAAGATGGAGATGTTATCCACTTCTCTTGCTCCCTGCCCCTTGCTATGGCCCTGACTACAGTATTTCAGTGCTGCTCCTCACATCTCTGACCATACAGCAAAGCAGCCTGGAGTCTGAAATCTTGGCTTTGTGTACATACAGATGATTCCTTCATCTCATTACACAAAGAAAACAAAAGAATGTATAGACAATTTTATCTGTAAAGCCTTTACTGAAATTTTAGATAGTCACTCTCTGGGTTCAGCTTATCTCTATCACAGATTTTTAGGGTGGAAATTTTTGCATCTGATTCTGAGCTGTGTAGTCCATAGTGTGATTGAGCCTTGTAGTTTTCTGCCATGCAGCCACACCAAGACTCTTTACATTTAGAGTACTATGAAACCCTCATGAAGTATCATAACATAAGCTTGGTTTCAGTGCTGATGGATTGCATGCCACTTATCTCTTCAACAATGAAATGGTTTCTGCCTCTTAGAAATTTCATAACTGAACTCAGACATATCCTTCAGATTGTGATATTGCCTCCTCTTCAGCTGCAATATTCAGCATTTACATAGTGTTGTTTTTTTCCTGCCAGTGAACCCATTGGGAACAGCATGTGGGTAGCGTAGCCAAGACAGCACTCAGAGACTTTAAACAGCATGGCTGAAGTCCAGGCCCTGTTGAAGAAATGGCAGCACTCCCACTGACTTCAGCAGAATCGGGATTTCACGGCTGTTGTGTGAAAAAGTTTTCCCAACACCCAGTATCTACAGATTTAATTTACGGTACAGCTTGAAAAAAGGCATAAAAATACTGAGATCCTGTGAGTCTTGGCTCATATAAGGCGCTTAAAAATAAACTTAATTGAAGACAAGATGAGTCTCGCTTGTCTCTTCATTCAGGGTCAAAAGGCATGAATTTCATTCACTAAATTATCAACACTTAAAACTTTTTCTGCATGATTAGACTATTACTAAGAGTCAGGACAGCAGAGATCCTCCCACTGCATTGACCTGTGAACTTTGTTAAATCTTTTGACAGGGGTCATTGTCTATACCATGATAGTGAATGACTTTCCAAAATGGAGCCATTCATTCAGTTGTAACATGAAGCTGGTGCTCTTTTCTTATGGCTTGAAAATGTTAATTTGCATTGATGACATTTCTTGTCAATTTATGTGCCATCTGAATTTGCTGATTAGTCACAAATGATGATGTGTTGCTTGCAGACTGCTGTTATCGCACTTTTACAAAAAACTTCAGATGCTTCAAATATTTTCAGAATTAGAAATAACTCCTTTTCTTCTGCAAAATCTGTGTGAAATTTTAATCATAAAGTAACACCTAAAGAATGTGTTTACCAAAAGAATTCTCTGCAGGGTCTGAGTAAGTGGGAAGCGGCAAGTAAGTTCTAGGAAGAACTCATTTATACCTTTCCTCAGTAGAGGTACTCCACATTTCTAAATGTCTTGTAATAGCTTACATCTGTTGTGTACTTCCTTAATGGACATGTAGTTCTTCAGGATTCCCATGTTATAGTCTCCAAGCCTTTTAGTCTGAGCTGACAATTCTAAGACATCCTCATCCTCAAAGTCTTTCCCCACTCGCAGTTTCCTTTCTCCTGTGGTGTGTTTCTAATTTCCTGAAAGTGTCTTGCAACTCTGGGTGCAATCACACTTGAAATTGAACTTCTTTGAGATTCAAGGGTCCTTCAAGAAATTTGCCCAGTTACTCTCCTTCATATCAAACTTCCTTGAAACACTTTTTTCCAGTGGTGCATATGAGAGAAAAACTGGCACTGATTAGGTGACTGATATGCTGTGGGGCCATTTCTTCCCATGATCTTTCATGATGGTTTCAGTGGCCTCTTTTGTGCCTCGATTTGCACGCTGAAGATACTCGTGTTCTTCAAGCATAAATATAAGAGCAATGTGCTTTTTGCACTCCTCTTAGCTCTCAGATTATTTAAATGTGTTGTTCTTACAAGCTGAGACTTTAAGGCAGTCTTAGTAAGCCAAATTCTGCTTTTATATATATATATATACGTGGCTGAAATGAGAGAAACTTTACAGCTTTCCCAAGGTGTGAAGGCTGATCTTGAGTACTAGCAACTCTCCCCTCAAACAAAAGGATGGGTTACAGCCAACCATGCTTTTTGGATAATTTAGTGAATGTTCATGCTGGTTACTTATCCAGGGATTCCTGGCAGATTTGCAATGAATTACTATGGTCTCTTTCTTTGACAGTTCAGCTGTATACAGGACTTATCAGTAGTATTTTGTAGATAGCCTAATTTAAATTATGAATGATTGCTATGTATTATTGAAGACTTCTCTGTCTTATGTTGCTATTGCTGACACAAGTAATAACTGTGAATTTTTCTGATTAATGACATCAGGGAAAAGAGGTTGTGGCTGGACTGCATGTGGCCTGCTAACAGTTTGCAAAAACCTATGTGCCAAAATATATAAAGTGACTAAATCAGACTGGGAGGCTGAGGGTTTTCTCCGGCCCTCCAAGTCTTCAGACCTTGGTGGAAATAAGGACTGGGGAGGTAGAAATTTCTTCCTCTGGTGCACACAGAGGCCCAGCATGACCAGAGGGTACTGCTAACATGGCATTGCTGGTTAATTCATATCCCTGGTAAGGCTGCCATGGGACACAGCAGTGCCTCAGCTCAGCTGTACCCTGCAGTGACAACCAGTCCCTCCTGCATCTCTGACTACAGAGTGTGTGCTTTATGAAAATATGAGTAGTTTTGGTGATAGGGTCAAGAAGTTTCTTCCCTAGGGGAATGAGAACCTGCAGAGATAAAGTTACTCTTATAATAAGCTTAATAAGGGGAAAATCTTCCCTCAAATACCCTGTAAAAGAGGTTCATGCTTGTGAAGCATTATGTAGGTTTGAACATTAGTAAACCAATGAATTATAAGGTAGTGGTCCTGTGCCTTAGCTGTATTTAGCAAAACCTAGTTAATTTAGGCATGTCCTGGGATGGGCATCTGGGCTCCAAAATGCACATTTTGGTTAGTGAGTTGTTAAAATGGTCCATTCCACTCCTTAGGTACTCTCCACGCCAGTGTATAGGCACAAAGTATATATTTTTGATTAGGATGATTGACGCGGCCCACCTGCATCCACCACCTGGCCCTCTGGCCCTGCAGGCAGGTACCAGCGCCAAGAGTGGGCTGTTCCCAGGACACAGCTGTCCCGGAGATACAGCTAGCGCTGCGAGGCCCTTCTGGTAGTGTCCACGTCCGGGAGAGGCAAAGGACGAGAGGGAGTCCTTTTGTTGTTCCAGGGGGAAGGTTTATTGCAGGGTCCGGGGGAGGAGGAAACCCCAAGGAAGGGATCCAACAAAAGACAAAATCAAAGGTGTACAACAACTTAAATATGGGGGAGGTCCTAAGGGCGGGTACAACAGATCTACCAATCAAGGAACTCTGGGGGAGGAACATAAGGCGGGGATGGGTACACGGCAAACCAACGAGGGGAAACATAGGCGGGGAGCAACATGTTACAACAAATCATGACTCAAAGAAAAGGTAACTGACAGAGAAGCTTCTAGAAGGTTGGGAGGGGTTGGGGAGGATTGACATTGCCAGGGGAGGGGATTAGGGAGACTGATAGGGAACCATCTGGAAAAATGGGATGGGTCAAGGGCAGATTGATTGGGAGAAGGCGGGAACTTGGACAACTGATACCACAACGGGGGGGAGTTTCAACATAGGAATGAACCATTTAAAAATGGAAAACAGCAATAAAATAACACACTGCAACAGATGATTCCTGCAGCTTTCAGCCCTGGCTACAGGTAGACACTGAGATGTAGAAGAAAGCCTCAAATTTCTCATCAGCATTTCCTATACCCCATTTGTGTTACCCTGCGCATCCAGCTCCAAGTCCTTTAGCTGTGATTCTGCAATTCCGAGTAGTGGATAAGGATTTTTTTCTTCCTGTAGACCACTGTACTTTCCAGCTTGTATCTTGTCATAAAATGACTCGATACCTCAAAATTAAGGGTAATTTAAGAGTCCCTGGTAAGGCCAGCAGTGAGCCTGTAGGGCACCTGTATCAGTCACAAAGTGAAGGGAACAGTCAGTTCATAATTACCTGGAGAAGCAACGGGATGTGGCTGAAGCATTTTTGTTCAAGGCCAGAAGTGGGCAAGCAAAAAACAAGAGGATTTTGGCTGAAAGTGATGGAAATTACACCCATTAGGGAACACATGCTCCACAAATCTGTACTGAACAATGCTTTTAAATCTTGATGGTTTTGGATGTGTTTAATAAACTTAATGCCAAAATCAAGACTGATGATATCCAGACCAATCCAATGTTAGCTCCCCTTTCTTTTCAACTTCCCCTGTTGTTTTTTAAGTTCCTTTTTGGACTTTTGGACTCAAATAAAACTCCAAAAAATGTTTCTTAGTTAAAATTCTCTAGTTTCTTTAGGAAAGCTCTGAGAGTAAAATATGGCTTAATGTACAATAATTAGTCAGATTAACTTAGTTCAGAAATTAACTGATTGTTGTCCAAATTTTCATATGGATATCATTCATATAGATAACATTTCTGGCAAAATTGTTCTGAAAATTAGACAAATATTATTTCTAATTTAACAAAGAATTTAACAAAGATAATATTAGGCAGGAATGAAAAGCTGATGGATAATTAGAATGGAGGAATAGATGTGGAAATGATTTTATTTCAGCTATAAAAGCAATCTCAGTAAATATACATTGTAAATATATGACAGGAAACAATTTCCATTTTAGAATACAGAGGGGACTGGAATATTAAATAACAGATCCAATAATAGGGACGCTAAATGAATCTACCAATGGGATAACTGGAATGCACAAAAAATGTTTAAAAAAGGCAATTTTTGTGTGATTTTGGAAGGCATTTTGAAGAACTGCAGAAGTGGGAAGCCAAATGGAAGGTGATTGAGATGCAACATGAGTTTGCAAGAAGATTAGTTGGGTAAATTGACAGGCAACTTAATTTTTAGGCAAGATTAGATCTATCTTGTTAAAATAAAACAATGATTATGCACAAAATGATGCAAATTGGAGGCCAACTGACCCTAAAAAAAAAAAAGAGAAAACCTTCCAAAATTGTTAAAACAGCTGTTTATAGATAGCCCTATTTAGGCCACAGTTTTTCTTAAATAATGGTCTTCAAGCAGTCATTTAGTTTAGTTTAGTTAGTTAAACTAGTTTAATTAACTAAATGAAAATTGCTTGCAATCATAATTTTGTATTTCTTCAAAAAACCAAAGGAGAACAGAATGAATGGACTAAGAACTGTAGAAATAAAAATAAGATTAAATACAATAGTACAAATTATGTAGTCTTAAGCGTTCATGAAATTAATTTCTCTATCAGACAGGCACTTAAAATGGCAGACCTGGAGGAAGATTTTTCATCAACAAGCAGTTGGATGGGCTAAGGAAAAGACAAATGTGATCTCAGGGGAGGTGTTTCTAGCAGAAATAAGGATATTTTACAATATTATTGCAAAGTTTCGTTTGAATATTTCATCTGTCTTATTGTGCAGTTGCCTCTTCCTTCTTTCCCTTCTTTTCCCATTCACAGAGGGTGCTCGTGGGAGAGACCCCAGGCTTGTTGCTCATGTGGAACAAAATCTGACAGAGGATGTGCTGGTTCTGAGCAGAGACATCCAAAGAGGGGCAGCGAACAACTGCAGAACAGCCTTGGCACCAAAAGAAATGGGTATAAAATGACAGTGAGCAGGCTCTAGCTGGAAATAGGAGAGGGTTTCTAAGGCCTGGAGGGGTGTGCTGCAGGATTGCTCTCCAGGAGAAGAGCTGCAGCCAAGACTGATTCATTTCAGTGTGGAACTTCTTGTATCTATTATCTGTACCATGTAATTTCCTTTAGCAGCAGGGATTAAATTCATGGTGCAGGATGCTTTTTTTAATATTCTTTTTACACTAAGAGTATATGAGATATTTCCATTAGAGTATTATTTTAATTATTGCCATTGGACAAAATGGTCAAATTCTGATATTTGGAAAAAGATAATTTTAGCACATATACATTTAGTTTCCAATTTTGATTATCATGCTTCAAAACAGATGTTAGACCTCTTCAAAGAAGAGGTCATTCAAATATTTTGAAGAAAGACAGATGCTCATTTTGATGATACTTCTTTTTCCTTAGTCTCCTTCTTAGAGATATCTGAACTGCTTTGGTTACGTTTTTATCCTCAAAATTTTCAGGTTTCTGATGACATCTGACATGGGAAATATTTGCTTTAGGCATTAAAACCTGTTCAAGACATAAAGAAATAAAAGCAATCTTGGAATAGGTGACACTAATCATATATGGTATTTCCAAATCCTTCCTTTAATGCACTTATCTATGGCTATGGATACAACTGATGATATTTTTAGAGATATTCTTTATATAAAAATACCAAGAATCCTTGACCAGTGTTCACATAAAGAGAAACACATTAACTATAGGAATGCAGTTTCAGAATTGGAAAGTTTTTAAACCACTTTATATGCTAAAGCTCTTGAGAAGACTTTACAAAGGCCTGAGAGGTCACTGGATGATAGATAGATCTTCTTTAGAAATAGCTATATTTAAATAATAAAACATATCCAGGATTTACTTTTAAAAGAACAAATGAAAAGGAAAAAAAAAAAAGAGTGTTTTGGCATGCTCAGATTTTTTTTCCAGATCAATATATTCATTGGTTATGTCTGGACTGTGGCCAGGAATTTTTAAAAGTGTTGGCAAAACATGGTGTTGTACAAACTTCAAAGTTCATGTGAGACCTCATAAGCAAGCAGAGCGTGTGAGAAAACAGCTATCGATTTCCCAGTGACTAAACTCTGAAAGCGAACTGGGGAAAATTAAATATAGAAACCATCTTTTCTCTGAAGTGTACAAATAATGCAACTTTCATTTGAAAACATGCAGTTCTTGATGCTTTATTTTTCATTATTTTCCTATTCTAGAATTTATGAAGCAGCAACAATAGCATGTGTCTCCTGGACAATCCTAGCTATGGATACTGGAATAAATGGGGCAGGTTAGCTGTCCAAAGGATGAAAAAGTAGGGCAAATGGAGCAGACCTTTGCTTCAAATGTATAATCCCTAAACTTCAAATTTTGCATGGAAACTCTTTAGTAAATGTCCTAGAAGATGTCCTACTTCAGACAATGCTTTAACATTTGGAAAGAACTGAACTGTCTGACCTGCGCTGCTGTTAAAATGAGCAGTTTGACTTTTGAAATCCCAGAAATAGTGTTTTACTCTCTTCTTAGATGTGGATACTCATTTATGTGAACTGGTTGTTTCCCTGGTGCTGTGCTTATCTACCTCACTGGAGGACCCAGAATATGGTTTTCATCTCATAAAGTTGTTACCACAGATAATATGGCATTATTTTAATTGTATTTTAAAGAGAATGGAATTAGGCATGTTTTATTTTCAGTGTTTGTTTTTTGCCTTGTAGATAAGGAATAGATTTTTGAGCACAGCCTCTCACAGACACACATGCTCAGATTCTTAATTGACCTCATTACTATAACATTAATACAAAAAAAATAAAGTTCTGAAGTGATATGTGAAGCCTATTTTGATGCTGGGCAGTAAGCAAAATGTTTATCTTACTCTTGCTCAATATAGAAAAATAAATTGGTAAATTTATTTTATTCTTGTATGTCTTTAAACAATAATAACTTAAAAAGGTCATAGTAATACATTTACTCCTCTTGTGTTATGTATTTTTAATAAATTATTATTAGAATTATATTGAAATATATGAACTACTGTACAACTTAGAGGAAAACTTTTCATATTATTTAAGTCCAACAAAGCATCAGGTTGCTTAGTTGGAGTGTGGGTCATTCTGCCTATATTTCAGAGATAACAAAGTATTTAAGCAAAAGTTGTCCTCAAATTCCTTTATAATTTTCTGTGTATATGTGCTTTTAACTAGCCAGATGAAGAATGAACATATTTAATTAGATAAATAAATAGAAAACCAACTCATTATACTTCATTCAATCTGCTCAATAAAAAAAATAACTTTTCTTATCTTGACTGTAATTAGGATTTTAGTTAATTGTAACTTGTAAGTTGTCTAGGAAATTACCAGAGGTCTTGTTTTTGCTGTGATTCTGGTTCAAATGTCTTAATGGCTGCACCTTTTCTACAGGTGGAATAGATGCTTTATCAACATAGCTGATGTGACAATGGTGGGATGATTTTGTAGCATGAGGTGATTGACAGCTGGGGAGGATTGGTTCAGATCCTGATTGACAGCTTTCCTGTGTGACTCTGAATAAATCATTTAATCAGGTATGACACCCCCCCCACCACGTGTGCTAGAATACCTCTCTTTACACTCTCTATGTCCATCAGACCTACTAAGAACTTGCATTCCTATTTAGGAAGGGAATAAAAGGTATCTTCATGTTTGAGGGCTCCAAATGAAATCTCAAAGATGAGATTAAAGGAAGATTAATCATTAAGGTATCCATAAGAAAAATCTCATAAATTCAGGTGAGCAATCATTGCACAGACAAACACTCTGCTAAACACTCTGCTGAAAATAATGGGCATGTATAGATTAATTTAATTTTATAGCTCAGTTGTCTATAGTTAAGCTGCTCAGGTGAGTAAGGATTTTTCATATAGATAACCATCTGCCTCCCAGTCCCTCACTTATATCCTTACCACAATAATGATATAAAGACAAGCCTTCCAGGACATGTGAATGCCTCCTGTCAAATGAATCTTAAACACCATAATGACGCCCCTTATCTGGAAATGAAAACTAATAATAAATAGCAGCGAGTATTTCAAGAATGCACGTTCCACATTACAACTTTGTTTCAATGAAACTTTAGGAGAAAGTTTTACCAAGTCTAAAACATGGAAAAGCTCACCGATTATATGTGCCAAAAATAACAACTTAAAAGTTAATTAGAAAAAGCATTCAGCCTTATTCATTAGAAACAAACCAATTCTTAAGTATGATTAGAAGATCAGTTGCTAACTTTTAGTAGAAATACCTCAAAGCAGCTATTTTATGAAAAGTTAATCAATTCCAAACTTTCATATGTGGTCTATGAAAATATGAGCATGACCATCTTTATTCCAAAATGAAGTTTCTATTTCTCATTATTGTATCTGACAAGTTTTGGAAACACATCTCGTGCATTCTCTCACATTTAATGTAAAACAATCACTGCCCTATTTTTCTGTCAGATTCCTTTTTTCATTCCTAATAGCTCATGCACTTATGGGCTCTTCTGACAGCTATTTTTTCAGCAGAGCTGCTCTCTCGTCTGACCACTGACATTAATTAATCAATTGATCAATAAGTCATTTGAACCCCCCTTGGGAATGCTGAAATAGCCATTGTCCCTCTCAGATTGCTGAACTAAATGATTGTGGTGTTGTTGTGTTGTAGTGGGGAGTGTTATGGAGCTCTCCTTACAATCAGAGTATGAAATCTAAAGCACACTGGAGAGCTATTATTCGCTTTCCTACTGATGCAGAAAAGGTGATTTGCTCTTGAGAAACTGCTCCTTCTTGCAAATACATCTGTATGAGCTTAACTTAAGCATACCAACAGCTCAAGAGACTTCAGAGGGTGTGACACTCACGCGTAGAGATGTAGCACATGAAAAAATATTTTTTCATGAAACAGAACAAAGCTATGTATTTATTCTATTTCTCTTGGTCCAAGCTTTATGATGTAAAAACCCACAAAAGGGCTGCTCAAGGAAAAACAGGCTGGGCTGTTTTTTACTTTGAAGTTTTGGTATGAGCTGCTATTGTGTATAAATTGTTTTAGCTCCACTGAGGTTCTCACTTATCCTGAAATGAATAATTTTGCCCTTATACTTTCTGGAATGCATATTTATTTTCCATTTAAGTAAAAATTCTATTTCCCATATAGAGAAAACATAGTTGCTATTTTCCTGTAAGAAACAGTGGATGAGAGATAAGTTCATACTGTAAAGATCAAAACACAGCCAATAATATATTTGTAGTAGAAGCTCCAACAGGGACACAGAAACTTTGCAGATTCCAGATCACAAATGAAATTCAAGTATTATTTGGAATGGTGCTGTGCTGCTAATGTTTTGAAATGTAGTAAAATTAAATTTTTTGCTTGTTGCTCCTAAGGACAAATTATTAGATCTCCAAGCAGGCACAGAGCAGGAGAACAGCTCTATCTGCTTCGGAAGTCTGGTGTGGATTATGTATGAATGGAGAAAAGGCACATTTGAGAGTCTCTGTTTTGTTCCTGGGGAACTTCAGAAATTCATGATATTGTGGCATTGTGCCACCAAGTGCCACTACTGACTTTGGCAGTACCATAAAGAGCAGAACATGAATATGGCAGTGTCTGGAATATCAACAGATTCAGAGAAGACTGATCTTGCACTCAATGACAGCTTCCTGCTGCTTTTAAAAGGAATAGAGATGGAACTGCAGGAAATTTAAAGAAACATGTTCCCATCAACCTATGGATGAAACTGGGCCATGGATAGAAGGTGCTCAGGTGGATTAGAGCACTAGGAAGTGTGAATAGCCACTTGTCCTTGGGTAGCTGATCCCCAGTTAAGTCCCTCCCATCTGTAAACAACAAGTGATTGAGGAGCTGTGTCCTGGGACAGTACAACAGCAACTCTAAAACGAGGAAAATGAGCATTGAAAAAAAAGTAGGAGGAAGAAACGAGTAGTAGGCACTGCTTAAGGACATCTGGAGTCTCCAAGTAGCAGATCTGACCCAGGTAACACCACAAAAAATGTTAACTCCCTCTGAGTGGCAGAGGTCTCTAGAAGCTGAGATGCAAAATATTGGGAGAAATTTCTTCTCTCCCCATTAGTAAGATCTTAGACAGAAAGGTTGTATACCAGGAACAATAAAAAGCAGCATTTTCTACCAAAAGGGTAATAAAATTAGCAAAAGGAGGGGAGGGTTTCTTAACATCCAGAGAACTTGGCTTTGAATTCTCCCTCCTGGGAACAGAGCAACTACAGCATTGGTATTTCAGTCAAAGGTAAAATCCATCTCTACTGCCTGGTTTTCATCTGACTAAAAAAGAAAGAAAAGAAAAACGTTGGGCAGGGCTTATCTTAGTCACGCAAAAGCTTCAATTTTTGTAGTTTTATCTGTATGCTTTAAACATGAAGTATGTCTATAGGTAATATAGGCACTATAGGTAGATTTATAGCAAGTCTGTGAGGGCAGAAACAGACTCTTGCTTTGCTTCCACTGATTTCTGTGTGCCAATTAAAAGTGTTCTGTGTTCCAGCAAAGCACAGGCAGCTGAGATGTGTGGCAATGACCTCAGGAGAAGCTCAGCCTGATGAAAAGTATTTCTGGACTTGCAATGCCTCTATATTAGACACGTCTTGTAAAAAAAAAACAACCCACAAATGAACCCTTAAAAATTCAGACTGCAAGGACATCTAGTGATCCTTCAGTTATGGTAAGTACTACTTCCACTTGCAAAAAATAATCTTTGCCAGGACAGATAATAAATATCATCCGGAAGCAATGTCTGGACCTCTTGCAGAAATCACATTTGTGTCCTCTGCTGACCTTTGCAAATACATGTGTGCAAATTGACTGTATGTATTCTTTAAAATCAATAGTACTAACTGATAATACAGAAATGTGAGACTAATGGATGAAGAATTAAAATGCCAAACCAAAGGGTTAAAATTAATATTAATATGGACAGCTAAGGCCAAGTCATACTGCAGAACTGAGGGCAGCAGGTCACTTTGACAGCTTGTCCATACTTAATGGAAGTTTATTGACCCAACTGTGTGAAACCACAGTGAATATTGCATACCACTTTGTCACATGGAAAAGCCGCATTTATGGATTTCTGTGTCATCAGCAGGAGTGAAAAATCTTTTTTCAATTCCTTTTTCATTTTTTCAGATGAACATGGTCCCTTCATAAATTTCTACTGCAAGCATATCTGTTTATTTTCTAGTCTTAGACATCTGGAGTTTTTCTCATTTTAGAGAGGCCCAGATCATGAGACCCTCTCTGCAGGACCTTGCAGAAATAAAATCAGCAAGGAGTTGAGTCAGTGCAATACAAAATATTGCTCCAAGCACTGTCCAGGAAAACTTTCCATTGTCTTATTTCACACCACCAATGTATCATTTGGCTGCATTTAGTACTTGTGCACAAGGTAGTTTATAATTTTTTTGTGCATTAGCACCCTTGTGCTTGGTGATACACTAAACACTAATACTGGTTCATCTCTGTTGGTGAATTTTCATTGTAAATTGAGAACAGGAACAGGTGTCACACAGTGGTTTTACAGAAATATCATAATCAGCTTCTATAGTTAGTATGTGGCATCCATAATGTCATATATTGCATGAATGTAGCATAAGAAAAAATCCTTTGGTATCAATAATTAGGAAAAAACAGACAGGAATGTTTGAATTTCTGTACAATTTAGATCAAGATTAGACTGTTTTACACATTATTACAGAATCAGTCTGAAGTATAGGAATTTATATTTTAGCTCTACCAACTTATCTCCTGATTTACTGAAAACAGTTGAAAATCTGGAATTACTGATGTGATTTTTTAACATTTTCAGCTATTAGACCAACCAAACTAAGAAAATTTCAATAGCTGTAAGGATTTGTTAAATATCAAGAGAATGAGTGAAGATACTTAAATGTTGATTTGAAGTTTTACGGCACACAAGTTTAGTTTAAATTATTTTGAAATATCTATTTTGAGTAATTTACTAATTTTTGATGTAATTCTGAAAGACAATGAAATGCTTCCACTTTTCCCTGTTCAAAATTGAATTGCATTCCTGAAAATAAAGTCAAATGAAAACACTTATTTTTGGTAAAGAACTCTCCCACGGAAAATTTTTGCCTCTCTTTATTTGCAAGTATTTATAAAATGTTCTAAATTCCCACGTTTGGTCTGCAAAGGCTACACATGGGTGGGGGTGCATGGAACAGAAGCAGTTTTTAATTTAGGGGAATTAGCCTCAGTAGGACAAGGCTCTGCTCACTTCGACAGCTGCAAATACTGGCACACACTGAGGTAAACATGTTTAAATTACATAATTTCCAGACCACTGATTTTTTTGCAACTAACTCCAGGGCAGTTCCCTTGAAAGAAAAACTCAAGGACAGATCTGTGATGCAACATTACTGTATCCATTAAAAAATTCCAGAAACATTCTGCTCTGGCTCTGTATTAAACATATTTTCCTAATATGTGATTCATACAAATCTTCTGCTCCCTCCAACTGGACCGAACGGCAGCAGGCACTAATAGCCTGGACTAAAAATAGATGCATTTTCTTTGAATTTCACGTTTGTTTGTGTTTTTTTTTGTCTACCAGAAATTATCTGATCTTTTCTGGGTGGTTTATTTCTCTTTCATTTTCTGGCCTGACACAGAATAAAACCATGAGTCAGTGCAGAAGCCATTAATCTGCTGTATTAACAAGCTCACAAAGTGGCAAAGAAGTTAAAGATTTTCATCAACTTAAACATAAACTCAAATCCTGACATTCCCATGTTTTAAAAGCTGTGTTGATCTACACACGTGCTCTCCTTGCTTCCTTCCCAGCTGTCTCCTTGAAATGGGTGAAGCAGCTGATGAACAAAGGAGGATTATCCCAGGGCTAGCTCCCAGCAGTCTCAGTTTTCTGGGAAGGAGTCTTCCTTTTGGGTAGTCCTACAGAAACAAGTCATGTTGATTGAAGAGGAAGCAATATCCTAATTGAGTGAAGGTGTTGGGCTGGTGAGGTGAGGTATTTGCAAGGAATGCTTCTCAGCTAATTGTTCAGAGTAGTCAATGTAGAAGAAATGGTGGTCAGTGAGGTGGAAAACAGGATAGGAAAGGACAAAAGGATTTTTAAATTCAAAATTTAGGCAGTACAGAAAGACACATTCTCGGGTTGATAGCTGGCATTATTATTTCCATTGTACCACAGGATTCTTAAAAAAATAAAAATGAAATCTAGCACAGAAGCCTCTTCCAACACCACTGTGCCCCCTAACCCTGAAAGTGTTCATAGATGAAATGGGAATTGTGGATATGTTTGTCTTTGATTACTTGTGATATCTTGAAGTTTAAGTGATAGCTCTGCATGTAAAAAACATATATTGATGTGCAAATAAAATGTCAGATCAAAGGGAGGAGAAACACATTAGGTTTCCTTAGGTGGTTAAATCTACTTCCTAGTTCAAATATGGAAACCCAAACAATTTTGGAGCTTATTTCACATGGAGTATTTTCAAAACATGGCATGTAGCTTTACTCTCCTTCCACAATATTCCAGTTTGCCATGGAATGCCATGTACTCATCTTTTAAAAGCATGGATCAGTTGCAGCCTCCTGATTGAAAGAGGAGTAACTCAGAGGCTGGTGTTGATGCTAGGCTTACCAGTGAACATCCAGAAATGAGAAGGGATGGGGACCTCTCCCTCCTGTGCTATCTGAACAATCTTCTCCTGAAAGAGACATTTTTGGAGGCAGCAAGGCAGAAGTATTTTTGGGGCAAGAACAAGAATCCAGGGTTCTTCTTGTCCTACATAAGTTCATGTGTTGTGAGTAGAGTCAGCATTAGCTCAAACTGATGTTAGGTTAAGAGGTTTTATAAGGCAATTAATTCTCTAACATGTAGAGAGAGCATTCTTTTGTGACTCACCAGTGCTTCTTTTTGTGCTTGGCTGCAGCAGAAACACCTATGAGATAACAAAAAAGAATTGAAGGAATTGCACCTTTTGCCTTCTAAGAAATTCTACTAATATGTTAGGAGTTCATATTTGCTTCAGAGGGTGAGTACCATAATGAACTTACTCTGAGTGATACAACATTACAGGACTCCTTTAAGCAAAGAACTTTTATTCTCCCACTTCTGGTGTTTTACCAAATATTATCTTATTTAAAGAAAGATTTAGCAAAAAAAAAAAAAAAATCAAGATGCACTTCTCAGGGCCACAGAAGAAATGGGGAATAATGGAAAAAATTTGGAGTCCTGAATAAAATGAGACGCTAATTCCAGTACTTTCCCCCCCCCATCATCTCTGTTACTGCTGAAGAGGAAAACACCAATGGCAATAGTTAGACAAATGCTGTCCTCGTGGAGGCTTATGTTGTCTAACGTTTCTTGCCAAGAGGACATTTCCAGGTCCGTTTTCAGATTGTAGAGCCTGTCAAAACAGTCTGAATAATTCCCCAAAGTCTCATCATTTCCCTGTAAGTGTCATGACAGCTTTGATAGATGCCTTCATTTCCATATAATAGTCAAAAAGGCAAGAACTCTTTTTATTTCTTCTCGATAAGAATAAGATTTTCAAAAGTCTTTGGTGTTCTGAAACTGCTCCAATTAAATTCAATATGTTTTCTGACTAGCTTAAAAGGGAAAAAGAAGTTAGGGCCATGTAGAGCACTTCAGAAAATCCTACACTTCTTTTTCATGTATTATTCAATCCCTTTATGTGCTTATGCAAGCTCAAAGGGTGCAATACAAAATGCTCATATCCGCACCCTTGTCGAAGAGTTCTTAACAGCTAACAACCCTCTGCCAAAAAAATCTGAACTATGGCTTAATTTAAGAACCATTCAATTTTGTCATATTTCCTCATGGTAATTTTTAACAAAAGTGAATCACTACTGACAAACACCCCTTTAACAATGGTATATTAATTAAATTAAGATGGAGAATAAAGGAGGCATTACAGGCAGTTAAGTGTGAGAAAGCATGTTCTACACTGAATAATTAATTTTCATTCCAAGATAAAAATGTTGCCCATTGATTTACAACCCCTTCTGGCTATAAAGCCTTTTGGTGGAAACCTGATTCTTAATTATTGTCACAGGAATGCTAAGCTTGTCAAAAAGCTATTTCCATCATGATGATCAGCCTTAACTGCTTGGAGCAATTTTTGTGCCATACTTAACAGCTGCTTCATCATTTGTTATCTTTTCAATTAAGCACTCTACTCCTGCACGGCTCATCGTCTCCACAGAAGGAAGAAACACACATGCAAACACACATGTGCTTACATACAAGTACATGCTCTCCTAAGCACAAACCCTCAACAACAGCCTGTCTCTGTTTTTCTTTATTAAGCAAAGAGTTCAAACATTTCTGTTAAATGCTAGTGGGATATTTGGACTGTGGCATGCACAGATACTCTAAAAATAACACACAAGGTTTCAAAGCATCACATCAGTATTTTCAGTTTACATAGTTCTATTTGCCACTATATTTTTTTGTCTGTTAAATGTACTACTTTCAGTGACAGAACTGAGAACAGACTGATTACTCCATTAGAAAAGTAAGCAGAAACATGCCTTTCCTTAAAAACACCATAGTCATGCATTTATTATATGAAACTAGACGTTAATAAATTAATGTCCCTTCCTTGATTTAGATTTTATATTCCTCATGTAGCTATTTCATTTGGAGATTTTGTAGGATTGGATGCTTTTAACCTGGATGAATTTAGCAGAAAGTAAAGAGGAAGGGATGTCAGGTGCTTCTTCCTCCTACAAAATGAGAAAGGAAAACAAAAGAGGAAATTGGTCTTCTTCATCCAATGACCCTAATTGCCAGTATGACAGTATCTCCTGTAAGTATTTTAGTTCTGCACACAAGAAAATTTGCTGGTTCATTGGTTTACGATGTAAATCAATTCAAATTTAATTTGAGATACTTCATTTAGGCTCCTTGTTTGAACCAGTGATCTGTGGCAAATCTTGTTTGTGCAAAAGCAGAAACACAAGTTAATAGATATAGAGTGCCAAATTATGTTGCCAGACCAACCACTTGAACAAAGTTTTTACCTGCAGGTTTGACTAGTAAACAAGAATGTCTGTAGAAAGTTATCTTGACATGGTATGTAAATATTATTTGCTGTCAAGTGAAAACATGAATGTGTCTTTGTAAATTTGCTAAAGTATGAGTTGGGCGCATTTGTGAAATAACTGCTATCCAAGTGCAATTTGGAAGCTTTTCAGGGGATATTTATTTATTAGCAGCAGAAAATGGCATTTTATGATAAGATAACATAAACAACTGTTCTTCATTAGAAACCTGACCTACCAATGAAGCACATGCTTGGCTCTATTGCTGGAACTATTCAGTTATGTGTTGGTTTGGAATTTAAATAGCTCTTTAGGAAGGATTTTATATTGTACATGTCCCTTTTTAAGGTTAAAATACAATCATCAGGTTTGTTTGGGCAGGGCAAGAGAGAATGGAACAGGAAAATTCAAGTGCTCTTGCATATATTATATATCTGAAGCTCTTTCTTTACAATGATGATAGACTAACCACAAAAGCATTTGTATTGTATTTTTAAGTAGGAGCCTTTTGAGCTAGGCAGTTTAAAAACACAGAGCTTCACCAAAATCTGAACTCTACTTCTAAGCATGTAGGCACCCTTGTTAATTTTTACTTTAACATCATCAGCCTGTACACAGAAAGAAACATATTTTCTCCAGCTCTTCTGATGATTCACTGTACAGGGATACCAGCTGTGCCTAAAAGCTCTGAGTTTCTCCACTACAAATTCAAACCAGACATATCTAAAGAATTTTCCTTCAGCTTACTTAACCTAAATAATTAATCAGGCACCACTCTGCCTCAGGGACAAGCTAACCAGGTTCCTCTCCCAAATTCTGTCTGGGCATATTCTCTGTTCTGCCCTGCCAGCTTCCTGCTCTTCAGATATGCTCTTCTGCTTGCTAAATAGAAGAGCTTTCCTCATTCTTTAGGATAACTGACAGGAGGTATCGCAAACTGTGCTCTTGGTACTCTGGTCAGAAGAAAATTTTTCCATTATCACTCATTTTTTGGTGATTTTATATTGATCGCCAGCCCTGAAACTGATTGCTATGGTCACCTGTAGTCCTGAACTCAAATTTCAATCTGTTTTTGATTCTCTCATTATTAGTTCCAAAACGCACCCTTCTTTAAAGAGTTTAGTGTTATTATCCTGCAAAAGATAGCATGTAAATTATTTACAGAAATGGGATATGGGGATAAAAAACATTCTTACTGATTTTTTTCAAAGATAAGTCTATTCATATTTGGGCCACAGAGGACTCAATCATATAAAGTATTTGTATATGTGACATGGGCTGCTGTGAGCAATTAAAAAAAAAAAAAGAAGAAAAGAAAAGGTTTTGTTTAGAGGGCTCATCTGACTTAAAGTGTTTCTGTCATCCTTTAAAATGCTGAACCTGAGGCTCATGTGCTGAGTCCAGCTGAGGGTCTGTCCCATCATTTGGCATCTGTGGGAGAGAGTAGGAAAAGCAGTGAGAGTCTGCAGCTCTTGAGTGCCTCTGGTCAGACACTGCTGCCAGCTATTCCACATGTAACATACTGAAATACATGGATTTACTTCCTAGCCCCAGAGAAGGATGGAGGCATTCAAGTGTTACTTCAGACAGGCAAAATGCACAGCTCACACCTTCTGCTTTTCTCCACAATGCATAGAAAAGTATTTTTCACTTAATATGAAAGTAAAATATATTAAGAAAAAATTAGAATACAAATAATTTCTACCCAATGACATATTAAAAAAGCTCAAAATAGATTCTTTCTTGAACAATGTCTCCCTCCATATTATTTCACAATCTCTCTCACAAAAAATAAGATTAAGAGCACAAAAAACATTAAAAAAACCCAAGGAATTCAAGCATGAAGTCCTGCAGCGTCAGAACAACAGATATGTTAAAATAATCTATATCTGTGGAATGATCATGTAAAATTATTTGTCTTGAGATATTTGGCATGGAAATATGGAAAAAAGATATTGCCTAGTACATTGCTGTCTGTCAACATATATGCACATATGCACTTGGGGCCAATTTTATAGGCAGAGATAGAGGGTAAGTAGGTGTGACATCTCTTTATTAGGATTCATAATAAGATACCAAACAAAAAGGCCAGAAGGATGGGGCTCTTTAGAAAATATCTCTCAGATTCACCCCAGGTAGGAAGAAGGTAGGAAGAAAGGATTTAAACTGTGTAGATGTCAGCCAGGAGAATAATGTGTCAGGATGCAGTGAACATCTGCCAGGTTCCTGGAAAGCATTTTGTCAATATTTTGATAAGGCAACCAGAGATACATGAGGAACAGATAAAAGGCTAATGAGAAGGGAGAAACTTTACAATGACAAAGATAGCAAGTTGTACTAAAGGAACATAAGATCAAAAAACAGAAAAAATGGTGTTTTCAGGAGGGAGATGTCAGTGTCACAGAGAATTGGAAGGCTGGCTTAAAGGAAAAAAAAATCAAAATCTTAAAAACATTTCTGAGAAGACAAATGCAAGTCATCTCCTAACAGAGGAAAAACAGTGAATTTAGTGAGAGGATGAGTGCTTTAACATGCTGCTTATGAGATAAAAGTTGTAGGCATTTTGGAGGGACATCCCTAAGGAAAACATCTCAACTCTGGAGAGAGAAAGAAAACTGAAACAATTTCTGAGACTTTTAAAGGTAGAATGCAGTGTTCTTTGTCTAGACTCTAATCCTGGAAATTAAAAAATTGAAATAAAATCTTAGATTAAATAATGGGAAAATTTTTGGCTGAAGGTTATGGCTTTTCCTCTTAGAGCTTCTTCTCTTGACTGACCCAAGCTGACATTGCCCTTGACATCAAAGATTATAACTTACTGCATCACTTTCAGATCTGTCCCGAGGCCACTTTACTTCTTTATGTGACTTTCTCTAATACAAATACAGAACCACTTAGTTCTGCCCCGAAATGTGTTCCTTTTCTGCTTAAAGCAGAGAAGTCCCAGTTGGAAAGGTGTTTTATGTCTAGCTAAGGCTGGAAAACCCTGTGAACAGCTATCCTGCTGTGTCACCTCCATGAAGGCAGACTGGGTTGGAAGGGGCTGGCATTACCATGGGGGAACACAAGACTGAGACCTGCAGCACCCAACAGTTTTGTCACTGCATAGGATGACCAGGCACCACCACCTGGTCATTCCTTTTTTTTTCTGCTGGAAATATGAGGCAGCATTTCTCTCAAGTTTACCAAACTGAACTTTAAAGAAATGTTTTTTCCTTGAGGACAGAATGAGGAGGCAGCTGAAGCACTCATAAAAGTCATGGTTCACTATCTAATATGCTCCTGGAAGGTGCTTGTATACTGCAGCAAAGAAGAAAGCAAAATTGCTGTTTCTTAGGACTGTATCACATCCTTATTATTAATTCTTATTTTGACTTTTTATCAGAGCTCAGTTTGTCTCCCTTTTTTATTTTTTCCCCCTCAGAATCTGTTGTCTCTCATTTTCTGTTCTAATTGTTAAGATCTTCATGCAGCTGAGCTGTTTATTTAGAGCCTTTGATGTAACGTAACCTGAGAGCTCAGCCACCATGTTCGGCGGTAAGGAATTTTTTTGCAGCTAAGGTGCCAAACCGTTGCTCCTTTTGGATTTCTCTCTTTCTTTTCTTTATTTAATTGCAGGGAAAAGGACCATACTTGCAGAAATGTAAATAAAAGACTTCCCATTGTATGTGGCTTGATTATGTGTCTTTCTCTGCACTAGAGTGTGTGTCATTTGCTAATACAAAGGGTGATTTTGCCTCATTAAAAGGAATGTAATTTCTGGGATCTCAACTCAATTTACTGCTGTCTTTTGGCTCCAATCCAGAGAAGCATTAAGGGATATGCTTAATTGTAATCATGTGAACAAATGAGAAGTCCTATTGATTTGCTTATGATTTGAGTTGTGCCTAGGAGCTGTGTTTGGACAGTGCTTCAATTCTACTTTTGAAAGGGACAGGTTCTCCTTTCTGCCAGGTATTAGACACAGTGGAGAAAATCCTCAGAAAGGAGCGAACATTTGCTGGCCTGGAGAGAGTTGATGGGTGCTGAATTGGTCTGGCAGGAGGAACTACAGAGACAGAAAGGAGAAAATGATGAAAAAATGCAGTGAAGAGCAACAGGGAGTTAGGGAGGTCAGTGAGGAGGGAGATGGAGTCATGAACAGTCACCTACTGCCTTACTCTGCACAAACACTCCTTTAGGTCTCACTGCAGGGGAATTACATAGCAGTGATCATGTATGGCCTGGAAGCCCCTATGAGCAAGAGCAATAGAAAGGCTTTGGCATGCTTTGGAAATGATCAGCTGTTTTTAATGTTTACCTTATCTGCAAGCTGCCACAAGGCTGCCTTAAGTACCAGATGTTGGAAGAATTACTTTCATTATTTCATGTTGGAAGAATTGTTTTCATTATTACATAAAAAAATCCCTGATAATTTGGGAAGGTTGGGATAAAAGGCCTACAACAAGTATGATTTCACAATTTGAACATATTTGAATGTATTTGAACATATTTTGGGGTCCTAAAGGGGGTTTCCTATACCAGAAGGAGGCAAAGCAAGCCTCTAAACAGACAGTGATGACCCATCCATACCATGCAGTCCCATGCAGCTCTGCCCAGCTGCACACCCATGGCATGCACCTCAAAGGGATATGAGCCATTTTGAGAAGATAAATCCAGAACATCCAAACCAACTGTGAATACTCAAAACTACTGTGTTCTGATTTGGATTGTTCCTCATAAAGCTGAATTAGCTTAGGTTTAGGTTTACAAGGTTATTACGGACTACACAGAATAAACTATTTCGTATGATTGCATTGAGCCTTTAGATAAGTGAAGCAGTGCGTAAAGTTGATAGGCATGTTAAAATGGAATAAATAGAGAATTAGAACCAAAGCAAATAATTTTCATATGCAAACCTCACAGGACATTCTCTCTCCATGTCTTGCTTTGGTTTCATTCTACAAGTCAAACTCAGTTGCTCCAGCTTTTAAAAGATAGTGACATCTTGCAATGTTCCAAGGCTTTTCCACCGCCCCAAAACAAATTATGTTGGGAATCTTAATCACTACTGGGTATTTAGTATCATTTAGTAGCATTCAACATTCGTTTCAGGGAAAACAGTGAAAATGCCGATGTAAAACGCGATCAATTAATGAATAAAGGAAAGAAGCATATTCAAACTTAGTCTACACTTTTGTGGAAATAGGTCCTGAGAGATGTACCATTTTGTCACATTTATGTATGTGGAAGCAACATCTGTTTAAAATGTGCATACTTTAATTTTTAAAGGTATTTTAATCTTTGACTAAAGACCAATACTCTACAGTAATTATGAAGTATGAACTAAATGTTCTGTGAAATAACAGGTAACCAAAAAAAAAAATTAAAAAAAGAAGAGAGAGAGGACATTCTCTCATTTGAAAAGGAGAGTCAAGAAGACCAAGTCTCTAAAGCTGGAAGAAATTTTGACTCGGTCAGACATTTTTTCAGGGTAAATATAGATATAGAATGATTGTTGAAAAGTTCTGTGGGTCATGAAAGGATTGATAAAATGGAAAATAAATTAATTAGGGCAGAGAAATATTGCCTGGTAGTTTGTGCTGCAGTTTGGCAAAATATTTCATACAAGAAAACTTCAAATAAAGTGAACAGAACTGGAATGCAAAAGAAGAACAAGAGACTGTCCTAGAAATGCACAACTATTGAAATTAGAGGGAAATGTTAGTCTGAATCAAGAGGTAAGATCCAAAAATAATGAGTTGTGTGATTCCAGTGTGACTAGTTCTAGTGAAATACCACATCTTGCTCCATGATCTTCACTTTAAAGAAGATACTGAAAAATTTGGGTATAATTATTTTTTAAAAATAAACATAAAAATTATTTTAGAGATGAAAAGATTGTAACAATGAAAAGCTTACAAAGTATTGTCAAATTTAAAATTTAGGAGTGATATGTCTGCAATTTCCAAGAAGTGACATGAATTGATATTGTTGTTTATTAAGAGATTTTCTTATTTGGTAGCAAGATCAGAAGTAGAGAAAACTAAGGAATTATCTTTAACATTAAAGGAAAACAAACCATGTTGTAAACTGATAATGGAAAGCAATAACTGTAGCAAGAAGATGGAATCCACAGCTCTGGGTATTCAAGTGGAGATCGGTCTGAAAATGCTCTGTTCTTTAATCAAATGCAAATAATTGGGTTACTAATTGCAAATTGTGTAACTAAATGCAAACAATTGCAGTGAATCAAGTGGTTTATTTTGGACTACACACAGTCCAAAATATGTCCTTTTATTGGCTTTGACCTCTATTCTCAGTCCTAATGTAATGGTGCTGTTTTACTTGAATGTGACCATAGATGTACACTTAAATTTAAAAAGGTAAAGATTTAGAAAGGAATTTAGAAAAATGCTATTTTCCATTTTTGGTGAAATTGAAACCACTTTGGAACATTTGTGAAATATCCTACTTCAATGTTTGTTTTTTAACATCAACTTTTCAACTCTTCTATTAGTTAACATTGATAATGTTATTGATATTTATGCTATTTCGTTTATAGTTGGGCATTACAGGCTTTGCATCTGGATTCTTTTGGGCAATATTGCTTTAAGAAGAAATACTTTCTCTAACAGTGACTTCCTTTCAACAGAATAATCTCTTAAGCAGAGAGACAGACCCCTCTTAAATTAGAGTGTCTGCTTTGCAGGGTGAAGTTCCCGTTGTCTGTAGCAGATATGGCAAGTAATCAGTACCTCTATAGCTGGCCTGGAGATACAGCTAATACAATCATTTGCCTTTCTTTGGGCTTTTAAATGCTACCTTAATGTTAGCACAGGCACCACAAACACATCCTCTGGGCTTGTGAATACTAGAGGAGTTTTAAAAAACAGACATTTTTAATTCTGAAGAGCTATCAAAGTCTGTTTGCCCAGCTGAAGATTTTGATTCTTTTATCAGAAGGATAAATCTTGTGTCAGTGTAATGGACTGTGTCAAATATGGTCTGGCACACACTAAGTAAGGAATAATACCCCCCAGGGTTTGCCTCCAGCACCTGAGAAATAGGATATATTGTAGGAAGCATACCCTGAAGTACAGGATTTTAATCACAGACAAAAAAATAAATTTTCTGGATGAAAATAAAGGTGAACGAATTGGTTCAGTGTTTTTTAAAATCCTACTTTGGGATAAATGATAACATCTTTCATCCTTTTCATGACAGATGTGTATTTGGTTTAGACTCAGCTTAACTTTCCTTAAATCAGTAAGACTACTGGTTTTCATCAGTGATATCCTTGATTGTCTTTTTCTTTGATTAAATTTAGTTTCATTTAGGAAAGGAGACAAACTGGTAACAGAAACTGGGTTAAGAGGCTCATGAGACATTAGAACAGGTTGTTCAGAGAAGAAGCTGTGGATAATGCAAGCCTGGAAATCTTCAAGATAATTTTGGATGAGGCTTTGAGCAACCTGATCTAGTGAAAGGTGTCCTGTCCATGGCATAGGGCTTGGAACGAGATTATCTTTAAGATCCCTTCCAACCCAAAAAATTCTAGGATTATGTGAAAAGGATATTTATCAACAGACATGCTCACTTAGCATTTTTTATTTCTATGTTGTTTACAATTTTAAATCAAAATAAAAATGTGCAATTCAACAGTTAGGGGCTGAGAAAATATCTTTAAGGTATAAAGATCTAACTATACTGTAAGACTTAGATGGGCACTGAAGGCTCATGTGATTTGACCACTTACTCATCCAAGCTTCTCTACAAATCTTCACTGGAGAAAAAAAAGTGTTAAATAATTTTATGCTTAATTGGGAAACCACAAGCTGTTTGCAATCATAACTCATCTCACCTGCAGAATACAGGTGAAGCAATACCAGATTAAAGTTTTAATATCACATATTGCTAAAGAACCTTTTCTCTGATACCCTCAACTACTAATTTTGATTGTAACTTTCCTCATAAAATATAAACATCCTTTATTTCCTATTAAGCCTAGAAAAGAAAAAAGCTTTTTCTTCCTGTATAAATTCCTGCTTCATAGCTTGTAGCTATTTAAATTAAATCAGCCAATAACTATTGTACTTTGATTGGTGTTAATTTATATAGGGGGTATGGCTGGTTACAGCTATTAGTATAAATGAGACTCATGCTGTATGTGCTGTCCTTGGAGATGCCTTTGATGAGGCTGGGAATTGCAGGTTTGGGCATGAAGTCAGATTTTCTCTCAGAGATATTGATTTGTTTGCTGTAAAACCTTTTAAACTGCTAAATACTAAGTGCCCATAGCCACTGAGCCACAGGTAACCCTAATTTTTTACCTGTTGATATGGTCATACTTGCTCCTATGAACTTGAAGTTCTCCACAGTTTGTGGTCATTGTCCTCATTGAAAAAGTGTAGGTATGGTGCCTACTTGGAGAGAAGCTGCTTCCTCTGTGCACAGCAGAAAAGATGTGGCCAGCCAGAGGGAGTACCACAAAAGTGTTTATGATTCCAGAGGGAGTACCACAAAAGCATTCAGGACTCCAGAGGGAGTACCACAAAAGCATTCAGGATTCCAGGGGGAGTACTACAAAAGCATTCAGGATTCCAGTTCTCAGGCTGCAGGCAGTGCTAGAGCCTGGTGCTGCTCTCAGGTGGCATCAGGGAGAACAGCTCTGTGGGGTGGGATCAGGTCAATCATCTGCTCAGCCTGCTGGTGGGGCTGGGAGATGAAGGAGAAAGGCTAAGAAGTATTAGGGACTCTCATCAGCAGGCAGAAAATGGGACCTTAGAAATGGAGGGGAGTGGAAAGGGATTCTGTTTGGGTTGGCAGGAGAATCCACTCCCAACCTATCCCACCTCCCCAGGTGCTCTTATACAGTAGGCATGAGGCCCTGGAATCCAAGGCCCAAGGAAATGAGGATAAGGGAAATGAGAATGTGGATGAAGTTCTTTTGGGATGGTGTTGCCTAGGCCAGGGCAGCCCATCTACTGCATCATGAGTTCCTCAGCTAAATAAAACATCTGTATTAGGTGCACAGCCAGCACAGGAAGAGACAGTTTTGGAGATAATAAGGCACTTTCCATCTAAGTTTTTCCTTGGTTGGTGTTATAGACTTTCCACACCAATTTAAAAAAATGCTCCCCCAAATGATATCATAAAGAATTCAAAATGAGCTATGTATCATTTGCATTCAGGAAAATCTTTAGTGAAAATCGCCTACAGCTTTCTCTCTTTTTGAGCAGCATACTGACATGATCCAAAAGGAGTGTCTTAATTATGGTAATTACAGGATTTAAAATTCATTAAATAAAATATTGAGGCTATTCAAACTCAGATTTTTGAAGGATTATAGTGTTTGACAACACTATGAAAGGTTTAAGTGCGTAGTTTAACTGCCAGAATTGGTTTGTGTTTAGCCTTTATTACTCAGCACGAAAAACATATTTTAAGTGGAATCTGCAGCCCACTTTCAACTGTCAGTCTAAATATGTCTATTCACAAGCTGAGAAATTAGCACAGTGCATGATGCTCTGGTGACACCCATCAAGCAAGAATGACTCATCGTCTCACTCCATCTCACATCCAAGTCATGAATTTCTACACTTCATTTAAAAAAAAAAGAAAAAAAACATCCCTGTTCTAAAAGGTTGACAGGGGCTTAAAATGGCTAAAGTAAGTGCGAAGTAAAAGATAATTCCTGGTTTTCAGAGTCTGCCTTTGTGGACATTGGTTGTGTTACAGTGGAGTAGGCCTGGTAGGAGGCAGGTATGACTTTTTCTCTCCTATACCCTCATAGACTCTAGCCAAAACAATGGCATTGTATTTGCACAATTCCCTGTGTTAGGCAAAACTGGGGGAAAGACAGAAAAGCAAAAAGCCTCTGTGGTGAAGTAATTTCCCAGAACTGTCTCTGTTCGTGGAGGAAAAATCCCTCAGAGATGCGCCATATGCTCCCAGAGGGTCAGCCCAGTACTGAGGATTGGTTTATTGGTTTATCCTGTGGTTTAATGCCACAGGTGTCTGTGTCAATGCTCTGCTTTCCTGACACTCCTGTACAGCAAAGAAACTCTGTTCATGCCTTGTACCAACTACATGCTTCTGTCTTTAATGTTTCAGCATCTTCCCTCCAGTCAGTGCTGCTCTTTCTTGCCTCAGCTCTGACTCATTGTAAAATAGCCATGGTCACCTTGCAAAGGGAAAATGACTCTGCTGGCACTGGTATTCAATGCCTAAGAAAATTTTCAATTTCTCCTCCTACTCTATGCCATGTTTCAATGAAGTGTGCCCACGTACAGTGACTAGTCCATTGATGTAAATGAAACCACACTGGTATAAAACCATGTAAGACAAGAATCAGGATCCTAACTGCCAAAAATAGAATATTAAAATTATATTCAGGTTACTTTGCAACAATGCTAAGACAGATCAGATTCAGAAGAATGTCTTAAAAAGTCTTGTGTCCACCCATCAAAATGTCTTCATTTAAGACTTGAGTCTTACAGCCTTGGTCCTGGCCCTCCAGGAGCCTTAGGTCTGAGCTCAGGACCAGAGGCTTTTGTATAGTGCATGGCTATAAAAAAGTATCAGGTTTGAAATCTGCAGAAAACCTCTGCTGATGACAGCATCCCCATGAAAGCCACTCCTGGGAACCAACACATGTAAACAGTGTAGGGCAGCAGTTGCATGGGTGTGGCACAACTGTGCACATACAAACTGAGCATGCACACAAAATGCAAGTTCTCACAAGAACAAGAGTGGCATGTTGACAGAGTCAAAGCAGGGCACTGGCTAGAAAATAAGGAAGAGAAGGCATTCTTTTACAGATTTTTAGCTAAGTCTACTATCAAACTTATTTAACAATAAATGATTTCTTCTAGAAAAATCCAAGAGAACAATGAATTTCAATAGGGATGTGCAGAAAGAGTTTTTCAAAGTGAAAGCTGCCTTACCATTTTTTGGTAGGTTGATGAGCTTTCCTTAAATCATCTCTTAGATATATAATGCTGTGCTTATTTCTGTGGAAAGAAGTTGCTCCTTGGGCTATTATCTCAGCAATTTTCCAAAGGTGAGTCCACATAGGAAAGAAAACAGAAGTTCTGTCTATGGTGGTCTGTGCCTATGGAGTTCCCACAGGTGACGTGAGAGCACGAGCTCACGTTTGCAGCTCTGTGTGGCTTGGTCCATATGTGTCCATCCATTCTGTTGGTGCCTTTTGGGTTCCCTTCCCTGCTGCTGAGTGGTGTTGTGTAGCAGATTTACTCCCACCCTGATCCAGGGGCTAGCCAGCATGAAGGGGATGTGAGAGTTCAGGGAGGGTTCAGGAGTGGTGGGAGTTCAGCTTGGAGATACCACAATAACCAGGAGGCATGGAAGAACTGGGAAATAATTTTCTCCAACCAGGAGAGGGCAGAAACTTCATTGTGCAGTAGCATGAAACCACTTCCACAGGCAAAAGTCATCCCTGATTTCCTGAAACTGTTAATATTTACTGCTTGTAAGAAATGGAGGACCCTCTTTTCTGGTAATCCTCATGGTCAACGGAACACTTTCCTGAAAGACTACAACCAGAGATTCATTCTCTGCTCTTCATTTTCACATCTATTCCATGCCAGGTACCTTTTATAATCCATCTGCTTCTCACCAGATCAGTAATTTTGTTTTCTTTTCTGGCAGACAGGTCCTCAGAAGCCTTGCCAAAAATATCCTAAGTCCAAAGTTATTTTTAAAAGGTGCGAAAGTCAAGAAAAATCCAAGTGAATCCAAGGTAAGTAGTATAAAGTATTCCTTTCTACTTTCAAATTCTGTAAGAGCTAATAGTAGGGTAAAAATAATGAAAGCTAATGAGATTTCAGAGCAGACATTTTCCATTTGAAAATAAACAGAAGAAAGAAACTTTGAAATTTCCTCATTTCAGGAAAGTTCTGAAGACCAAGCTTCATTCCAAAGTATCAGGGGCAGTCCTTCACTATAATGGCATCTTGAGAATAGAGTGTATGAGCTTTTGTAACTGGTTTTGAAACACTTGTTTTGGTTTAAAGTTGCCATGCTGAACTCAAACCCAGCTGAATTGCTGCTAATGGGTGAAATGACAGTCTCTTCAGTTTGCAGTAGACAGATGTCAACACTGCAGCTGGAACTAATCATAAGTTGTCATCATGACTGGAAGTAACTGAAACTTTTCTTGAATGTAGATAGCTAGGACTGAACGGACATGAACACTAATTCATCCTCTCACACATAATATCTCATTGCTTCAAGCAAAGGACAAAGGGGGCAGAAGTTCCATTTCACAGGACATTGGGCAATTTTGACATTTGTCTACAGACAAATCTTGAAAATGTCAACATTTTTGGTGTAAACAAAATAATTCTTTTACTCTCAATTGAAATGCTTTATTTTGACAAAAAATAAACATTCAGATTATTCACTCCTTCTCAGTTATGCAGGAAAGGCATTGGGATGCAGTGTCATTCATATGTTTCATCCCAATGACGAAAGTCAGAACTGTTTCCTTCTAGGGGTACTGAAAAATGAAATTTCTTCCCCTGGCTGCCCCTTTGAATAAACCTCTGATGAGGTTCATGCAACTTCAGGGGGTGTTTTGTCTTAATCAAGTAGAGTTCTCTTTTTAGAGAGAATGCCTCTACCAATATTTTCCAGACTGGAACTCACCTCTGAGGGATTTTAGCAGTGCTCCATGGGCAGGTATGTAAGGATGTAATTTACAGAACCATTTAGGTTACTTTGAGACATGTGGGTAGGTCACCACTCTGGTTCCCAGACCTCATCAATGAAAGGACAACTCAAACACATTAAAGAATCCTTCTGAAAAATCATAGTTTTGGACCCACCTAAAAAACTAATGTGGTGCTTTATTTTGAATTTTGGTTACCTTTAATGTCCTTGGAGTACTTTGGGTGGATGGTGCACCCTTCATGCTCTACCTGCCCACTTTACACAGGCATGGATTATGCTCCTGCCTTTCAGGTTTTTTACTTTTAAATATTTCTCCTTGAAAAAATGAAAGCTTTAGAAAACAATTAAAACTTTTTGCTCACAGTGGAAGAGAAAGTAAATTTTATGAGTATTGAAAACATTGGACATGCAAATAACAAAGATTCTGAATCAAATTACAGTCAGAAGAAATTTCAAATTCGCTCGAACTATCTTTAAGACCTGGTTAAGCAGCATTGAGTAGACAGAGTAATTCTTGTCCAGGTACCTATTTAGTGGTCACAAAATCAAACATGATCACATGATTTTGGTGATGTATCTATTACGGTTCATATCATGATGACACGTTTTAGCCATGGTGGTCTAAAGATATTAATAACAAAAATTACTTCAGGAAAAATCACATTTTCTTTAGTCTACTTGCAATTGCTGAGAAAAGAGGAATTATTGGAACTGAAGGAGGAAGCAGTTACTCAGATGAAAATGAGAGCACATTTTGATTTAAAGAATAATTTGTGGTGGTGATCATTATGAACTTTTGAAAGAACACTTCAGAATAAAAAGTCCATGAGGAATTTTTCTTTCATCTTCTGTGTGTCTCTTTTTCTTTGCTGTAGCTTGGGGAGGTCTTCAGAAAAATCACAAAAGAAAGTTTGATTTTATCAGAGGAATGGGAGATTTGTGCCATACCTCCCTGAGGATTTAAAAAGTAATTAATTTTTTTCTGTGAAATTCATATCATTTTTCCTGGAACTTTTAAAAACTACTTTTACCTACCCAAGTTTCAGTTCAGACAACATTAATAGAAGTCTAGATATGGTCTAGAGTCTTCAAATTTAAATTCTCTAAAGTCTATTCTCTCAGTGAAATGCCCTTCAATATATGACATTTCTACCCCTTTGCCATACTGACCAATCTGGAGAGGGTCTACAGGCACATATAAATATTGTGAACTTGCCAGGTAGCTTGATTTTGTTATTCCTAGAGACACAGTACATGCCTATTTAAATTCCTGGGTGTAGCTGGTATGGAAAAATACAATTCATTTTGGTAATGATGTCAGGCTTTGGCCTGGAATCTGCTCAGGGACTGTACATACAGAGCTTTCACGAGTCTGGGCTTTTTCTTTCAGTCTCACACCAATTCTTTGTATCTCTTTCAATGACAAGAAAAAAGGCAGAAACGTCAAAGAGCTCTCTATGAGTGGTTTTCTGTGATTTCCACAGCCTCAGTTTCTTCTCCCTCCATATGAAACAAGTTGAACATGAAATTTAAAAGCAAAAGGAAAAAGGAGCACTTACAAACGCCCTGTTGAGGCTCAGTCTAGTTTTTCACCTCTCTCATCTGCCTTTCCCAGAATGATTCCTGAGGGGGTAAAAAGCACTTAAAATACACTCTTGATCCTGACCCAAGTCCCACTGCTTCCTTATTCCTCTGACGCTAAGACAAAAACCATTTAAGTGAGCTCTTTGAGAAAATTCACACATCTCCTTTCTCTCATCTACCTTTATGCTCCAGGAGGAAAAGGTGCTTGAAAAGAAAGATTTTATTGATACTCAGTTCGGTTTCCGTCTCTCTGCCCTGCTTGTGTTTTCAGCTCATTGGATTTCTCAGGTCTCCTCCTCCCTGACAAAGTAAATCTCACAGCATATGATATCATGCTAAAGATCTTGAACTGAATGTTACCTTATGGCTCCCATTGCATTAACGACTGCTGCATGGGGGAGATATGGATTTTGCAATGACCCAGTAAAATAGCTGGCATGTAGTTTTCTGTTTCCTCTTTATAGCAAAGATATATCAAGATATTAAAAATATTTACATTTGCTCTTTGCTATGCACTGAACCATTGGCCAGGAGCAAATTCAAATTTCTGGAACTGTATTAAAGCCAAAATTTTAAAAGCTCAGCTGTAGTGATGGTGAAAGGTGAAGCAAACAGCACAATGCAGAGGCTGATCACAGGGCTCTGGGGCTTCCTTCAGTTGCTGAAGCAAAGGCATCTGCTACTGATGAAGTGCCTTCAGGTATTTTTCATCCCCTCCAGCTGCCAGTCCAACAGAGTCCAGGACCCTGTAGGTCTGCATCCCATCTGCTGGCACATTGCGTGTCCCAGATACTCTTGGGGCATTTAGGGGCGTAAGATGTTTGGGCAGCTTCACTGAGCTCTCCTGTTTCCATCTCTCTGTGGAGTATCTAACTCTTTTTTTTTTTGCAAAGGAGAGCTCAGATAATTGTGGCTAAGAAGGAAGAAGAAATATCACTTTCTCCTGCTTACATTTCCATAAAACAAAGAGAAGAAATTAGGGAATATCACCATAATTAATCCTTTTTTAAATTGGATTGTCAGCCATTGAGGGCAGAATAAGGAAGAAAAGAAAATATGTTACATCAGTTTCGTCCTTTTCATCACATTTTTAAAGTAACAATGAATTTTGCTTTAGAGTGAGACTTCAGAAGTTGTGAGTCCTTTCTTTGATACGTGCAACGTGCCACTGTCATCAACACAGGGCCAGGGTGGTTCCACATCCACCTGTCCTCTCTTATGGCTTCAGTTAAGGCATAACATTGTTTTTTGGGTGAAGGGTAGGTATTCTCAGTGTAGAGAAGCTCTAACAGAACAGGACAGCTTGCTAGACCCCCACAGTCATGTACTCTTGTTTTCATTGGTCCTCAGAGCAACCTTTGGGACATAAGTCCAGGTAAAAATAGGCTCACTAAAGAGCACAGCCACTACATCCCAGTTTTCTATTGCTATGACAGGCAGAACAAAACAGCTCCCATTGGTTTTAACAGAGCCATTTGGGATCCTAATGAGTACAGCTAACACAGCAGCTCTGGCTCTGTACCAGCAACGTGAATGTTAAAAATTATGCATATGTGAAGGAGGATAGTTTGTCATATATTTCTGGAAAGTAGTTTAAAAACTTGGCTTTAATAATGGGCATGTTGACAGCAACTGGGCTTTGATGGCCAAGTCCCTCGGATATCAACCGCTCTAGCATCAGAACTATTTTGACGTCAAAACAAAACAGGCTATTTACTTTTTGAAGTTAAATTAAATCCAGAGAGTATGATGCTGCTACAGAGCTGGAGTCCTAGGCCATTTCATCCAAATGAGCCGAGTGAGGTATAACTTATGAACAACTCCATAAAACACAGAGGGGCCAGGTTTCATTCCAGCAATATCAGTTAAAAACCTGTATCAGGCCAGGCTAGAGAAGAGCAGCACTAGTGAATTTACAATGCATAATCCATTTCAAATTTACTCCCTTTTCCCTCCCTATCATTGCTAATGGGATGGTTGGCAAATAATCAATTCTTCTGATATTGGTACAATAAAAGATAATTCTTTACAGTGAATAAGATCAGTTAAATAAAGCTTTTCCAAGTTTAGGTGGGGAGACTTTCCTGTCCTATAGTGGGCTCAGAAGTTTCCTTGGGGATCCCCAAGTAATCCTATGAAAAGAAAATAGTCTGGAGAAGAAGAGCCATGGCTGATGTCTTACTGCTTCTGTTTCGCTTCCCAGGACCATTCCCTCTTTGCCACCTGATGGAGGTACCCATGGTACCTGTCCCTGTTTGCCTGTTCTCCATGCAGTCCTCTCTACTTGTTCTGGGGAAGATTGCTGCTTGTATCCTTAAGTGCTGCCACATTCCCTGGCTCATGGACCTCTGCTGGACTGCCAGACAGGGCCCTTGGCTTGCCTGAGGTCTATTCTCACTAGGAAAACACCCATGATCTCCACAGGGTCATTGTTGGGCAGGCTAATCTTCCTGCTTGGCCTGATCCTGGCATATCGGCAGCTGGTGTGCAGTGGCTGACTACATCAACTGACCCTATCTACTCCAGGAGCCCATGAGGCTGGAACCAGAGCAGTTCTAGACCCCAGCTGGTTCCAGGAGTGTGTCTTTTGCTCCATTCCTACTCCACTTAGAGAGAATCCCCTCAAACAGCTCCTGGAATCAGCTTCTCATCCTTCCTATGGGCAGAAATTCCTCAGCTGAACTTGCTCCCTCTTGAGATGGGAAAAACTTCCTCAGAGGGCTCTGAGGCCCCATCTTGTATCAGCTCCCCTGGGAAACAGAGCTCTTTTTCCTTGGTGAAGATGGAGGAAGAGCATCACTCTGCCAGTGAGGAAGGAGCACTCTGGTGTCCCCACAACACTAGGCAGACACAGTCAGTGGGGGTTTGTTATCCTGGATTTGACTGCCCAGAATGTGTCTGCAAAGCTGTTTCTAACACAGATCATTTGAGAATTAGTATATGCTAAACAGCTAACAATTTAGACAATAAAAGAGGCTGATTATGGCCTCAAAGAACTAAATTTAGGAGAAATTATAATCTCTATGCCCTTCAGAAAGATGAAATGAGCAATTTTACAATTGCTATAAATGAATATTTTCTTTTTAGCTCTACAGAGCTACTGCAACTCCCAATGTTAGGTTCCTTTACATAGAGCATACTTGTGTCAGCTGATTACAAAAAGTACAGGGGGAAAGTGGTGAAATTAACAGTGGATCAAACCCTGAGAGGGTACTCTTTGCCACCGAAGATTCACATTGCAACAGCTTCTGGAAAAGCCTTCTTCCATCTGCAGATTTCCTGGAGCCCCTGTGGTCCCTTCAGCAAGGTGCAGACCTGAACACAGTAATTTTCACTTTTTTGATCTCAGGTTTGGCAACTGCAGCACAAGCAAGATCTTTGAGAGAAGCATTGCCCAGATAGACCAAGAAATTCTCATGTGAAGTTGTCCTAACTCAGGAGGATTCATGCCTTCAAGACTTCCTCCAGACCAAAATACTGTCTCCATAGTAGTATGCATAGGCAGTTTGGGACATTTTTACTTATAGAAGAATTTCTTTCTTTTCTGCTAAGGTAATGGAATTCAATCAGCCTAGAAACCAAAAATAATTGTATATTCAGCCAAAGGTACTTTAGAAGAGTCTCCTCAGAACTGAATACACTAGAATAAATCTTCCTAAATAGGTGCTTTTGGAAAGAGACAAAAAGAACATGTGAGGGAAAATAAAGAAGCTGCCCTGGCTTCACAGAAATGCTTATGCACCCTCCAACACCAAGCAGTGTGAGTATTGGCTTTATTGATTTCATATAGAGTCTGCATCACTGTGGTGGTCATTGTGGAGCTGCTGCACAATGATAGGTAAATGACATGTAGCATGTCTGGAATTTGTGACAAATGTCACCAGGCTGCGGATGCAGGACAGAACAGCAGTGTCTCCACTTCAGGGTGGCTACCATTGGCCTCTTGCAGGGCTACTGCTGCCCCACCTGCTCTGTGCAGAATGGGGATTCAGACTTGCAAGGCTCTTGAGCAGCACTAGTGAATTTGCAATGCATAATCCATTTCAAATTTACTCCCTTTTCCCTCCCTATCATTGCTAATGGGATGGTCAGCAAATAATCAATTCTTCTGATATTGGTACAATAAAAGATAATTCTTTACAGTGAATAAGATCAGTTAAATAAAGCTTTTCCAAGTTTAGGTGGGGAGACTTTCCTGTCCTATAGTGGGCTCAGAAGTTTCCTTGGGGATCCCCAAGTAATCCTATGAAAAGAAAATACTCTGGAGAAGAAGAGCCATGGCTGATGTCTTACTGCTCTGAAATTGGCAGTCTTACCTGGGATTTCTAAATACTAATACATGGAAATTTACAGTTGAGTAATAGAGTCCTAATTTCTTTGAGACATGGACATGCTTGCCTGCAAGCACAGAGATCTGGTGGAACCAGTTGAGGATATAAAAGCTCTTGGCTGGTAACTGAAGCAAGAATAGGTCCTGTGGCTTATTCATTAGTCCTCTCATCTGTTGTGTAAAGGTTCCAGCAACCTTTATGTGTTGTATTTTTTAAACTTTCGCAGGGTTTCAACTTAAGGAAGCCCAGACTCTTATTCTTGTGATAAATAAATGCTCATTCTCTCTGTAAACACAAGAAAAAACTGCACATGCCAGTATTTTTTAAACATGCCATGGAAAGCTCTTTGTAGCTTAGAGCAGAAAAGTTAAATTTCACAATACTCAGTTCCAATTCCAGAATAACAAAAGATGATAGTTGAACAAAAATGCTATTGTATCACTGGGAAGTAATTAGGCTGGCGATGGCAGGTCTCGAGTGAGAATACAGCTCCTCAGTGAGCTATGAGTACCTGCTATTTGCCAAAACTGCCATTATAATAAGAATACTGTCATGATTGAAAACCCTAATTATCTAGGATTTGGAGGTTTGTGGAAACTGTTGTGCTTTTAAAGGGCTAACTGCACTATTAATGCAGGTTTTAAATTAGAGCTAGGCTGAAACATCCCACAAGTTTTATATAATGTTGTACTACTATTGCTTAAGATGTGAAGTGTTGGGTTTTTTTAATCTAGTCTTGATTGTAATGGAATAATTTTTCTGGCTGAATTGGACACACATTGCACTGTTTTCTTTCTCTTCTCTTTCTCTTCCAAGGGCCGTATGCTTTCACACTGAGAACAAGTTTCTCCCTTTATATGGGACTGATCATAAATAAAAATGAAGCGTTGGAGAAAGAAAAAGAAATGTGGCTATGATTATACCATGTTTATGTCCACAGTGGACAGATGAAAGCAATAACACAAAGCTGTTATTTTAGTAATTATAAAACCAGAATTTATAATGATTTAAAGGCTAACTTAATAAGAAATATAAGGGCAACGTGCTCTGGAAAATGTTTCAATGAAAGGATTGAAAACTGAGATTGACATTCAGTTTCTTGGAATTTTTTGCAAGGAGGCTTTTATTTTGTGACATTCAGAAACCTGGAACTGTGGTTAATATGAATAGTTGTCACACTCACAGCTCTGGCACTTGAACACTCAGCTTGTGATTTGAATTCAACTCCCTGTGAAGCCTTGGGTGAAGGAAATTGTGTTATTTACACACTTAGGGATGGAGGATGATTCATAGGATTTAAGGGTGCTAAACGGTCCTGAATATAAAATAAATAACATATCCATAACCTGTTATAGTGTAATGTTAAAAAGGCAGTTAGGCAGGCACAATAAAAAAACCAGGTCTGAAGAGGTGAATGGTATGTTTCAAAAAGTATCAAAAACTTTTAGCAGCTCTTTACCAGTTTTAGTACAAAGAAAAAAGGTAATCTATGTAAGCAAAGAAACATATTTTCTCTCAAGTGGCTTATAAAAAGACATTTTTTTCTTTATTTAAGAAGCCCTATAAGGGGTGAAAATGTATTTTTTTGGAATAAGCTCCTTATTTCTTAACTTACCAACCATGACAGAAAATTAGCATACAAATCCTTATTGTGAGAGTTGTCTTTGGGATCTCTACAGGTTGCTTGAAATTTAGTGACAAGGCTGAGCAGAGAGGAGACACAGGAAGTGGAATGAGTGGGAAATGAGGGAAATGAGAGGAAAGTCTGCTACAAAAATAATGGCAATGCTGTGGATGGATTTGTGAAGGCTTATGTAGAGAGAAGGAGAGGAAGAGGCTGAAGCCATTTGAATGAACTCAGACTCTTCTTTCTTGTACTAGTGGATCTCAGTGGATACTAGTATAAATCTCAGTGGATTTATACTCCTGAAATTCAATTGGAAACAAAACCAGACTCTTTAAAGTGGGGGTTTGATAATCACTGGAAAAATTCTATCAGGCACATAGTGAAGTCCTCACTAGCAGACATTTCTCAATTGAAACTGAATGCCTTTTTTAAAATGAGGCATTGGTATTTTCAGGAGTTCCTGGGTTTCAGTGCATGGTTCAGTAGTTGGGATGCCATAGTTTGTGTTATGGAAAAGACTGGACTGGATTATCACAGACTTTCCTTCTGGCTTTACATTTCCACTGCTGAATGTGAGAAAGCTGCTAGCTCCTCTGTCTGAAGTTCCCTATTTGTATATTCACAGAATGAACTAGTAAGAACTATTTGAAATAAATAAACAAACAAACTGAAGAGCTGAAAAAGTAAATAATGAGAAGTCAAAGTGAAATTATTCTAGAATTTTGACTTTTGTACCCTTTCACAATTGTACAGTGAAATAACATAATAACATAAGGGCTACTATATATCATCTGATAAAATTAATTAAAAATCATCTCTACCACCAGACAGCACTC
>VXBI01002375.1:1022615-1183327 GCA_013397375.1 Toxostoma redivivum | reverse complement strand
TATATATATATACCCACATATACATACATATATATATACATATTATATATATATATTCATATATATTCTAGATTTTCTGCTCAGGTTCTTGTGACTGTTCCAAGCATCCTTTGGCCTGTGCAGCTAGCTGGCCAAGCCCATTGAAGGGCACTCTTTAACCACCCCTCACTTTTTTTCATCTCTGTCAGACTCCTCTTTTCCAGCCCCTTCCTGCTCTCCTGTTTGTGTGGCCCTGAGTCCTCACCGGCGCCACAGCACTTCCTCAGCAGCCAGGGGCTGGCAGGAGGAAGGGACTGCCCTGCTTGGGGTGCCTCAGCAAGGCTCAGGGCTTGGCTCTGCAGCTCTGCAGCTCTGCTCTATTGCTTACAGGTGGATAAATATTTCTGGGAAATACCTTTTGAGCACAGTAAAGTAGTCAGAGAGTAGGGAGGGGTAAAAAAGTGTCATAGTCATTGATTGTAATTAATAATATAATTGACTCTGCACCAAAGATATTTAGTTCATATTTCACATTCTATTTTCAATTTTTACTTTTCCTGCTTCCCTTGTTGCCTGGTATTAAGCACAAGAAAAAAATATGCTCTTGGGATTAGGTACATTTTATATACCTATCTGCCTTTAAAAATCAAAACATTTGACATAATAAAAAGCTTCATACAGATAATATGTACATTTCAAAATAGGAACACTTTTCATTTTTATTAGTCAAAAAGAATTAGTTTCAAAGCATAGACCACTGTGAAAATCCTCTGTTGATTACACTGCCACTATTTCCATGAAATAGTTTCATTGCTAACACAGAGTTTTCATTGTCTGGGCTGAGGTGACTGTGGAAAACACCACTGTGACACAGCTCAGTGCTGTGGACAGTTTGGACATGAACAAAATAAATACAGGCAAGCAGCCTTCTTTCCACAAACTGGCTTAGATTCCTAATAAAACTTGTTTTTAGGGACCAAAGCAATTTTGATTAACCTTCTTGGCCCTGTAAACTGCTCACCAAAAATCTTCATCTGGCAGTCGGCCTGGGAAATGCAAGATTTACAAACTGCACTAAGAGGAAAGGTTGGGAATGTTTCACTGGTGAGAGAAGATAGGTGCTTTTCATTAATATCAAGTCCCCGTTGGAAAACAGAATGGAACTGGTCCCAAAACTTCCAGGACAAACCAGTGCTGCTGCCAACAGGCTCATGCATCCCTGCTGGAGGTCTTGTTTTACCCACCATCTCAGGCCAAAGCAGCTCCACTTCCACAGGGAATATCTGCGTTCATGCAAAGTTTTCCAGCCACGTTGAATTTGACTCTAGGAACAGAGGGTATTTTCCTTGAAGAGTAGTTGCAAGTAAAAAGAAATATTCATACATTCTCATCATTCTGGATTGTGTTCCTAAGAGACCTTTCAAAACAGTCTTGCACTTATCCTTCAATTAACTGGTCAAATCTATCAGCAAGAGTGAGAGAAACTCCCAGCATTACGTATTTATTACTGCTGTGCTCATTCCCACCAGCTGAAGACCCAAATACCTTCATGTGAGCATCAGGTAGGTGCCAGACACCCAGCTTGCATCTGACCCTTTTGCAAATACTAGGGTTTGTACTTGGAAAGGGCTCCTTTTTTTTTTTTTTTTTTTTAATGGAAAGTTTTCAGAAGTTTGTGCTGAAAACTTGATTCACCTTAAAGAGAAGCTAGAAAACATAATTCCAACACAGCTTCCTTTAAGAAAAATGACATCAGGCTGAGTTACTTAGTTTGGTAGAACAATCTGTAACAATGCCATTATTAAAGTTTCATAAAAATGTGTTCCTTTAAACACAGGCTTATATCTGACTTCTTCAGAGCAATTATAGTAACTATAATGTGACTCTTGTGGTAAAAAGTGACATGCACAATGCAGTGAGGCTTTTGAATTTTTAAATTAGTAAGAGCAGCCACTGAGAATATACTTCAAATTTCACCATCAAGGCAAAAGGAGGCTGAAAACAACTTACAGTCTAGTTCATGTTTCACTTGGAGGTTTGAATTTTGCATTGGTTCCTGGGCCTTAGCCCACTGCTGCAAAGAAACTGCCTCAGGCTTCAAATACGGCAATTGTTCCCAGACTGTGTCATTTTCCTCAGCTTTCTTTAAGTCACTGTGGAAAAAGTTAGCCCTGGTAAAATTTAATCCTTCATTAAACAGTAATCTAATTTAAGTTGCTTTTTAAGAAGTTAGTTAAATAGCAAGAAGAAAAAACAGTATGTAAACAAAGTTCTAAATTAATTTACTGCATACATTTTCTGTGCTTTGCTAAAGTGAAGGCTAAACTCCTAGGACAATGGGACTAAAATTGTTAAAGGATGAAGATGGAAAACAGAAAAAAAAATTCACTTCTGTTATATCATACAAAAAAGAGTGAAATATTTGTTCAGTCTATCAGGAAATATAAAAAATTACTCTTGCCAACAATTCCACAGAACAGATGAAATTTCAGGTATGAGGTAAACGAAAAATTGAAATGAAAAGCTGTGTGAACTAAGTTCCAGAACCAATGGAAAAAAACTCCTACATGTTCAACAGGATTAACCAAACAGTAAAATAAGCAGTATTTGTCATGTACTTTTATTAGTATAAATTATTCACTCAGCAGTATTTTTTCAAAGAATTTTGAAAACAAATAGAGTAGCTTCGGAAAGGTATTTCACTTGTTTGTAGACCCATGGATATCTTCATAATTTGGGTTTGGCAAACATATTTATAATGGCCTCTGTGTTTTTAATTTGATTTTTGGGGGTTGGGGTTTGGGATACAATTGTATCCCAAAAATCTATTGTATTCATGGAGAAAATGTAGTTACAAAGATATTACGCCAAAACCTGCAATTTAGGAAAAGTAAGGTATTCATGCCTTAGGAGATCTGGGTTCAATTTCTGGTCATGTGGCAATTAGCAGGATTGGACTTGTCAAGGCACTTAGGGGCATTTTTAACTAATGATGTCAGAGATAGGTTGTTCCAATCTCACTGGCAGCCAACATTTGAACACGAGTTACAATTCCTGTTAGGTTTATGTGAGTTGGGTAAGTCGATGTTTAAGTCTCAAGACTAAGCAGTAGGTGGGAATCAAATAAAGTGGTTGGGTTCTGGACATGATGTCTGGCTTTGCCTTCAGAGCATTCCTGGGCAGCAGCCCTGGGCTCAGCACCAATGCCTTGTTTTGGGAGTTTGGGGTACCTAAAAGCACACATGGTATGGGGTATCACAGTGCTTTGTTGGAAATTTAAACATTCTGGGTGTATGGGTCAATTCTTCTGTGTCTTTTGATGGAAAACAGGCTATTCATGATGGGAATCTGCCTGAGATCCTACTCTTTTACTTTGGCTCAACAGCCTGCAAGGCCATCTAGGAACAAAAAAAATCCAGGTCAGGAGCTTGAGTTCTCTGGAAAAGCAAAGATTTTTTGGTAGCTGCTGAGTTTTTATGCTCATTACCTTGGTTAGCTACCCATTTCCCCCAAACACCAGAAGTGTGTAGTCTGACTGGATGGTCTCAAAATCACAGGAAATGGCAGCACCTCTTTTACCCCAGGCCAGTGCTTGGGAGGCTCACTGGCCAGCCAGCTCTGCAGCTTACAGTGTCTCTGAGCTCACCCAACAACCCAGGAAAACTCTTTAGAGTTTTCAATACAATTTAGAGTAGGAAACTTCAAAACAAAAATACTTTATTCACAAGAAACTCTGCCCTTCAATCATCACTGAGCATAATGAGGCCTTTTAAAAGAATTCTGTTTCTTACGATGCAAAACAATTGAATTTTCTTAGAAAAATGCCATCTTCCATAAATTAAAAATTATAAATAATGAGCTTTTGAAAATTTTCTTCTTTTTTCTCTCTCATAACTCTGTCCACAAGTATTGTTCTTCCTTGCTTTTCTAGTGGGGTAAATTCTTTCTCTCTCTCTTTTATTCCTGAATGTATTTAAAAAAATATTTAAATGGCACATTTTTTGAGACAAAAAAAAAAGGTTTGTATGCCTCAGTGGCAACTGTGCTTGTTCTACTTCTTTATTTTATAATAGCTGCATTATTTCTGACAAAATTATGCTTAACCAGCACTTCTAGGTAACAAGAAGAAAAGTAGCAGCTCTGAGGATCAATCCAGCAGGATTTCAGCTTCCAGTGAACAGGTATCAGCACAACATATGCCTCATGTTTTATCCATGCTTACACACGTGTACACAGCCTCTTCTCTTCCAAGAGACACACAGCCATGGTGCAAAACAGAACCTCCTGCTTCAGGCAACATTATGACAATTTCTTTTCTTCCTAATGCTCACTCAGGAATTTTAGGGTATTGACAGCAATGTCAAAGTGGCCAAGTTTCTTATCTGCCATCTCCAGCATTTTTTCAATAGCATGATGAAATTTATCATTTAATGTGGAGGATTATACTGTATAGGTATATACTTCAAGTGATTTGTTTTTGTATCTACAGTGCAGAGGTTTGTAGATATACACACAAGAGGGTCTGAATAACCACCTTATTACTGTCACAAATTCTCAGCTCTGTTAAGGGACTTTCTTCTGAAGTATGCTAAAAATTCAGGACCATGGGTTGTTTCACTGAGAAGTACAAGAGACAGAGGAAAACAGTTTCATGGGCAAAAGCAGATTTTTGCCAAAATCCTGTGAATATTTCCAGCATTCTTCCCAGTAAGCTGAGACACATATAAGCCATGTCACAGTCTACATGCACTTGGGAGGGACCTCAACCCTTTCCATCACCACACAGCAGAACAATCCTGTTTGAGTGTGTAGGGAAGGAAAAGTCACAGGAAGCATGACCTTAAGGCTACACCTGCAGGTTGAAGGCACAAAACCAAGCTTCCTGCTCCTCAAAATACCTGGTTAAGCATTTCAGCAGTGTCTGTTGATATCTGGGGTTCACAGTCATAGTAGCCAAAATTTCCAAAGTGTTTGTGGCAAAGAAAATAGCTAAGAAATGCTTTCCCTGACCTGTCAGTTTCTCAGAAAGAACTACACAGTGATAGCTGCTTAGGCTACAATACTGCTTTTTTAAGAACTTGATGTCAACTAATCTTGTTTCAGGCCACCTGGCAGTATCAGCCTGGGCTCTTTCACTCCAACCCCACTAAGCCTTCCTTTCATCAGCTGTCTTTCGAAACTGCAAATTGGCCTGAATTAATTTAAGCAGGAAGTTAATGCTGAGGGAAGAGCTACTCTTCTTTAAGTTCTTTAGAATAAGCTGTCTCTGACCACTAATAAAGCAGAGCTCTTTAGAGCTGATAAAATGAACAATCACCACCAAAACATCCTTCCTGTTCTTCCAGCCCTCAGCCAAGACAGGGAATCAATACAAATACAGTTCGTAAGGTAACATTTTGTGTTTTTTCAAATAAATTAAATTTCTTAATGCCCATGATCTTCCATGAAAATCTTCATATTCATAACTTCCATAAACCCAGGCCAATAGAAACATGATTCCTTTGATCACAGAACATATAATTGGTGTAAATTAGTCAATGTCATACCTGTGCTGGGTTGTTCTGTAGAGTGTACATAAGAATAATTTATTTTTTGCTTCTAGGAATATCCTGGTTTTTATCACTGCATAGCATGCTCAAAGAGTTTGATAGGTTTTTTATCATAATCAGTACTCTCTGCTGGTTTTGTAGATAGCCTATTTTTTGAGAGGTACTGTCCTTTCCACACTTAAATTTTTACTCAACTATTCAAAATGTCATAAACCTCTGGGATGGCAAACTGACAATTTTTAAATCTGAAGGGAAAAGAGTCTGTTTCTGTTCAACTGAAGAATATATGACAAATAATTTTATTGAGATACAATAATTTCCTGGGCTTGCTTTGTTTCTCTGATGTATTTCTGGTTTTGCCAGCCTCCTGTTCAGACAAATCATCTCTCAGAAAATTAGCAGAGCTGTGGATAAGGAAAGAGCACAACCAATCCTTTTCTTGTTGGGTGAATTTGGCCTGATATGTGAGTAAGAAATTATCAGAATTATTTTTCTTGAGAATTTTTTAGTCTCCTATTCTTTTTCCAAACCCTTTATTCCCATGTAAATCATGAACATGCTTTTCCTTACACCAAAGCCAGTGAGATAAGGGATAACATCATAATTTTCTAGATGGTCTAAAGTCTGTTTTGACTTTTACTGGGGGAAAAAAGCCACAGAAGAAATACAAAATTTTAGAACAAATTTGTAAAGAATGTGACATGAGGCAGGAGGACAGACCTCACTTTGGAATGTCCTCCAGCAGCAACTCACTTGTTCTTATTTGTGTCCTTGTAACTCAGACAAGCACACTCAGTGGATTCCCTCGAATGCTGAGCATGAGGATCACTACTTCCTTCTTCAGTAGCCAGTGTCCTGATACTTTTGGTACTGATTTGCAGTTCTCTTCTTGGATTTAATACTTCTTTTTACTAATCAGAAGAGTTCTGCTATGCGACACCTGGGACTCACAAAGTATGTGATCTTTCCTGAACAAGGCATATCTCCACTAAATTATTTTGAGTGTTTGTGCCGGAATATCCTTCTGTGGTAGATGCACTGATGATGTGGCAAATTCATACCAGTTATTAAATATCAGATCATTAATACTGATTGCTTTGTTAAAGAAATAATTATCCATTACTTTCTAGAAATGTGATATTCAGATGCAGAATTATTTCGTATGTCTTAGGGTTATGATTTCTTTTAAGCTGGGAGCTTAATTTCTGCTTTCTGAGCCCATATTTGTTGGTGATGTCCTGTGTGAGTCCCAATTTCTTCAGCTGACTGTGTGAAGTGGCACTTCATTGATTTTGTCTTTTGAAAGCAGTGCTAATCCAAGAGTTTTCCTGAGACCATGATGGAAGCAGGGAAGGGCTGTAAAGAGTAAGGTGGCTAGATACACATACTGGGATGCTCCAAATTGAACTTCCTGCAGTAATGGTCAGCTCTAGACCTTTCAGCTCTACTGCTGTCCTGGCACTACACTCCAGAAAATGCATAGACATTTTGGCCATAGCAGTATCTAATGAGAGCTATAGAAGGACTAAATAGATTTGCTCTGAACTTTTGGGATCATTCATTGTGGTACAGAGTGAGGACCCCAGAGGGACTCAGCTGTTCTTCTTCCTCTGTTTTTCATAGGAACTACACATGTAAAGACCTAATCAGGGTAGAAACCTCAGAATTAAAATTTTCTAGTATGCACATCTTTTGAGACACTAAAAATAACTCTGATAAAACCCATAGATAGCTTTCTGTCATTTTAGTGTGCTTTTAGTCAACACACAAATTTGGATGGGTTATTTAACTTCTCAAATGTTCCAATTAATGTAGTCCCCAAACACTCAGTTCTCACTCAGCCAACACTTCCACTGACAGCAATGCCAGGTAGGGCTGCAGGGCAAGGACTGATAGCAAAGATCCTAGTACAAGACAAATTCATTAGACAAGCTAAATAATTTAGGCACATTTGAAAAGCAAATGAATGTAGAGGTGTTCCCTTATGATTATTGCTCACATAGATTTTTTAAGAGGAAAAACATAAATTAATAAAGGCAAGAATGTTTTTAATGACAATATTAGTGGCTGCTCTGTGGCTATTAAGACATGCACTCATTGTAAACTATATTGATTTTTCCATTGGATAAAATTCTTTGGTTAAATTGTTATTTGTAGCTATAATCCAGACTGGCTGTGTTGGTCATTATCATGATAAAATGTGGTCAGAAAGTTTTTCATTGGAGCAATGACCACATATTTTCAGAAAGACCCCTTAACAGCATCAAGGAGAGTCAGGTGCTGTCTATAAGTGCAATAGTCACTGTTTTTGTGGAGGCAATGTTGCCATTAATTAATGGAACAAATTACAGTCTCACAAATTCTATTTTATCTAAGAACTACCAGCTCTTTGCATCACACACTGTGTGAATTTACTGCCTTTGCAAATTAAATGCCTGACCCAGTGAACATTCACATGACAAGTTTCACAGAGTTCATCCAAAACCTTTGTACATAAAGGGTTTGCCCATCTGCAAGAGAAGAGCTGCAGCCTTGGCAGCTTGCTGCTACTTTGTTCAGGAGGAAATGGCCAGTTAAGATGCAGAAGTTTTGTTCTGCCCATCTGTGGCCCTGATTTTTACTTGAAAGAGTTATATGAATAAAGATATATTCTTAGAGGCTTACAGAACATATATGAATGACTAGAAAAACTCTTCATAGGACAGGAGAAAAATGAAGAGAAGCTCAAAATGTGGATGCAGAAAGCCTTTTCCACATTATACATAACCAGCCAATACAGTACAAGAACAAGTGCTCTTCTGCTGTTTTGAGCTGGAACATTAAAATTTATTATGGTTGCTCTAAACTGACCCTAAAATATTTTGTTGGCCACCTTTGCCTTGTACATGTCACCATTTATTAACAACCATAAATAATTTGACTTATGGCTTATGCTCTGCTCCTCCTGTTTCAAAGACAGAGCCATCTAAAGCTTTCTACCATTTCAATTCTCAACTGCCTGAGGTCTTCAAACTCTTTCCTTTAATACTGAAGCAGGAAAGAAATCAAAATCCAGCACTGTGGGAAAGAATGGCCCTAATTGGACTTAGTGCATGGGCAATAACCTGTTTCCTGAAACAGTATTTTTCCTATGAGTATTTCACTGCAAATCTCATGTTGCAACACAATGGAAGTTTGAGGTGACCTTTGGGTGCAGAGACTCCTATGGGACCTAAGACACATCTTGCAAAGCAGTGATTTATTTTCCTGCACAGAGATGCTAAAAACTGTCTGAAATACCATTAAATGAATTACACTAAAATAAAACTTAGAGCTTTCAGAAATCATTCAGTAATGGAGGTGGCACGTTCTTTTCACAGGATTTCTGTTTTCATATGAATCATGCAAGGCAGAGCAGGACTCTTCATCAGATCTTCAGAGAAATTTAGAGACGTTTCACTAGGAATATGGAGTTCCTTTTCTGTAGATCTCTGCAATTTAAGGCTGCTTTTCTTCCTCTTCCTTTTGGTCTTCGAAGGGCTAGGGACCTGCAGGAAAAGACTGAGCATTTCAGATTTTTTGAGGGGCAGCTCCCAGGAATTTCTATCTTGAATGACTTCTAAGCTTTCAAGAGTACAGTCTGGTATTGCCTAAATCACAGCTATTCCTGACTGGGAGCAGAGCAATAGCTGTGGCATGGCTTGGGGCCAGGTACAGAGGGAAATAGCGACTGGTGTCTGTGCACAAGCAGTTCTCTGTCACCTGGCACCAACCACCATGCACACAACACACTCATGAAGACGAAGTGTAGTGACAAAAGAATCCTTCTATGTGGCTTTAGTCATTCCTTTCTTATTGCCTTCTTGGACTACTCAGTCATGCAATCAGAATTTTAAAAAATATTTAAATATTTTTAGATGCTTAACTACTTTGGAAAATTTAGCTATTAAATCAAGAATCCTTAATCCAAGATTTGGGAGAATACATACTTATGTTTTGGTAGATAGGCATGCCAATTTTACAGTAATAGAGGTCTTATATGTATTGAAAAGGAAGGGGTACTGCCTCTTCTGATGCTCTCACAGACCTTGCCTACCAGGAGAGTAAATGAGAATCAATGTATAAAGGAAGTAGGAAGAGCTGCTGAAGAGTTTGCTGAACAGACATGTCTTTTTTGATAAATTCTTCATGTCGAATGCCAACAAGCTTAAAAAAGGAACGAGTGCTGTAATTGTGATATCCTGTTCAGGTTACACTACCCTCAGGGAAACTGCTACTAATGACTGAATTAATTAACGAGAAATTGTTTTATGTGTTACAGAATTTAAACCAGCCCCCTGCCCCAGTTTCCCTGTCTGCTTATTTTTGCAACAGTGTGAACAAAGAAGCCATTTGCCAATGCTTTGTTAACCTGTTACTCTCGCTAAGCATTTCCGTGTAATGCTGTGGAAGGCAGGGCTGTCTGCGTTTCAGCTGGGAGCAATGTCTTCTTGGATCACATACTCTGCAATCATTGTGTAGAAAAGTGTAAAACAAGTACCTTCAGAATCCATGATTGCAGTTTTTGGCATTATAACCACTTCTTTCTAAGCTTGTCTACATGATTTGTGCCATGGCGCTGTGGGAACAGATATGAAGAGATAAATTCAGTGATGCAGCTTCCTATTTAACTTCATACTTTCAGAACACCTTGGAAATGCAAAAGCCAGTGCATTATTTATATCACAGGGGTTTTTTGTTGTTTCTCTTCAGTATCATCTAAGTATTCCTCTTGAGAAGATGAATGTCATTAGGGCAAGTTTTTCCTGTAATTCTTGCTCCTTTGGGATTCTATGATTATCCTTTCATGCTAAAATTGTTTTATCTTCACAGCTATTTATGGGGGTATGCTACAATTACCTAAATTACAAAAATGGTCTGTGCAAAAGTACTAACTTATTCATGTGTAGGATACTGCAGTTTTGTTGGGAAGAGCTGAGTAAAACAAGCATCTCTGTTTTTAACAGGGTTATGTGACACATAGGGTAGATGTAGATAAGGTTGCACAATGCATCTTTAGTTTCTCTTTAATAAACAGAAAGACAGCTCCTTTTCAGATCACAATTGCAGGCACATTTTGTTCCATTTGAAAGAATGCAAGAAATATTTTCCTGATTTTTATCTGCTTTTAATTAAGCTTCTTCAACAAAGAAAGCATTTGTTACATTTTTTGAAGCTAAGCAACAAAAAAAAAAGTTCTTCGTTCAGATACAGACCTTTCTTGAGTGTGAATGGCTAAATTAATATTTATTTTAGTCCTCTCTACCTCTGATAACGGTAGAACCTAGTGTGTTTATAGTTCTAAGATCTTGCAAAAAAAATTATTTTGTTTTGCTTGTCTATTTTATCAGTCCAGTGATTCTAGCTTCCTTCCTCAAAGCTGTGTCACAATCCTGTGTGTGTACACAGAAGGATGTGTGTGGACGCACACCTCTGTCTCCAGCACAGCTCTGGTCCTATTTTCTGGCCCACATATGCAGATAAATCCCTAATGTTAACTCCAAAGCTACCACATGAACAACCCAAAGGCTGGTTGGGAAATGAGAAACTCTAACCACACCTTTCTCTTCAGCCATGACAACTCCTGTGCTCCCTGCTCAGATGTGTACGTGGCTCCTGCCCTCCAGTCTCATCATCTACTTCTGTGGCTTTGTGACATAGAAACATACCAAAAATTGCCACATTACCTATTATAAAGTAGAAAACAAAGAGAATTTTAAAGTAAAATCTTGGACCCCAATGAAATCAATAATGAGCTCCATGTGGATTTCCCATGGGCTAGAATTTCAGCCAAGGTTTGTTTCTTTGGGGTGCAGAAAACTGGACAGAAGTATGTTTACAGAAGTTATACTTTAATAAGGTACCTCCCTCCTCCTGCCTATGAATGCAGGTATTTCTGTTATTAAGACCAATGATACACATTCATACATTGCTACACAGAACAGCAGAAAACTGAGATCTAGTACCTTGAGAGAATTTAGTCTTCTTTTACTGAAAGAATCCCTCTGGGAAACGTGAAACCTAACACATAAAATTCCAACAGTCTTACAGATGGATTGGATTTTGTTTTCAAATCTAGAATTTTTTTGAGGGTTGGTAGACTCAAGTGTTTCTGTGCCTAGATTGATGTTATCATGCAATTTACATGAGAAAAAGTATGTTTTGATCAAAAAAGAGACATTTAACTACCTCACTATGTGGAAAAACATTATTTTTTGAAACTGCAGTAGTTTTGCAACATTGATATTATTTGTATACTGTAGTTTATATGAACAATTTATAAATATTTGTATGTAAGCAAAACATTTTTAAAATGTAGTGTTGGTATGTGTAGAATGAGAGATGTGTTGTTGCAATACAAATCTAAATTTTAAATTGCAAATTTTAATTTATTGCAAAAATATGGTTGGAGTCTGGGACACCAGTTTTGTAACCAAATGATTACACTGTGCATCAGCAGAACTCATGTAAAAATCTGTGTACAGACATTTAGCAAGTGCAAGACAAAGGACACTGTCATCTACCTGTTTTCAGTGGTTTAAAAAATTATTGCTCTTTTTCTGCTAATATCTGTCCTTCAGCTGAAAATTATTGTCCCTCAATCATGATTTGATATTTCAATGCAAAGTAAACTAGTTTATAAATTTGCTTTATTTGAACTTAAATATTCAACTAAAAGAAAACTGTGTTTTTTCTGGTAGTGATTTAATGAGAGCAGTTTAAGGCCAAGGCTAAAAAATAGACTAAATTATTGCAGAGTAATTACCCTTAGGCTTCTGCACACACTGGGATCTGGACTACAACTCACTTATTCTAGAGTGGAGCATCTATACATGCACACCAGAGAGGTTTCCTAGGACAATCTATTCCACTTGAGTTACTCCAGTTAATTACTTTATACTGAGTCTTGAAAGTCAGTTCTGCCTTTAGCATTGAAGCATTCCCAGAAAAAAAGGATGAATTTCCTTGAAACAACTTTTCCACAAAACACCATATTAAATGAAACAGTGGGGACTGTGGAGCATTGCTCTGTTTTGAAAACCTTCCTTCTCTTGGCTGTTGGCACAAGTGCCAGCAAGAGGAGCAGGCTGGTTTGCAGCAGGGAAGGATTTGCTCCCATGTTTGCTGCCACAGCTGTTTGTCCAAGGAAGGCCCTCATGCTGCTCACACTGATGTATGTGCCTCTTGCCATAAGCAATGCTGTTGATCTCATGGGGACTTGCTTGAGCAAAATGCACATGGAATTTGTTTGCCGATTTGGGGCCAAAGCATGCAAATGCTAATTGAGCAGTGCCCTGTGCACAATTTATCGTCTCTGGATGTAAAGGCAAGTGTGTTCTGGTGTGTTACTGGACCATATGCTGCACCACTCTCTGAGGCTTCTCCTCATTGTTGGGGAGTCTCATTAAATTAATATGGGGCAGCAGGAATATCAGCAAAACAGCTTGATCCAATCTGAAAATGTTCCTTTGCTCCTACAGTTTCTGGCCGTGAGCCTCAAGAGTTAATGGAAATTGGCAAAAATGAGTATGTCCCACTACGGGCAGCTCATGGCATTAAACAATTATACAAGAAATTTTCCTTGGAAGCTATTAGGGATGATGACATTGTGCTTAATATTTGACCTTCCTAGCTTCAACTGCTCAATACCTCTTACTGTACACAGAAATTGCCAAAATCCCACCTAATGAGCTGAAAAATGACATATGACAGATCTGATGGCTAACTGCAGCTAGAAGAAGAAAGACTGCTACAGAGCAAAAAATTCTCAATCTTGCTCTTTTTTTCCTACTTTTTCCAGTTATAAAGAGTGTTTAAATATGTAATTTGAAGGCACAGATAATTAAAAACTTAATTCAAAGTAAGCTGAATTCAAGGCAAAGTTTTGTTGTTTTTAATGTCTTTTCGGTTCAAACCTGCAATTTGTTCAAAATGTTATTGGGTACTCATATGATTTCGTTTTTTTTTTTCTTTCTGGGAAAGCTATTTTGGTCTTTTTCCAAGGGTCACTGTTTCAGTTCCATTTATTCCTGGGAGATTTACACCCAGTTAACTCTTTTGACTTCAAGGAGAGGGAATGTTTCTTTAATTAAACTGTAATAAAAATATTGCTAGGGATAAGAGAATCATGAGTGCATCCCACTGTACATTTGAGTCAGTGTGTACGAATCTCAGTGTGTTTATAAATGATGCCATTGTCTCTTTTCTCTCCTGCATTATTTAAATTTCATCTTAAAAGGCCACCACTAAAACTGCTATAATTACTCTAGGAGTGGAAAAAAATTTTCAGCAGCTCCAGTCCTGTTCCAGTCAGACAAAACTTGTGTCCTACTTTTGATAAGAAACAGTGGAGGTGAAGAAGTGAAACATTAAATGTTAGTTGATTTTCCTATGCAGCCCCACAGCCTTATTTTGCAGAGACCATGGGATCTCTCACTTCAAATAACATCAATCTGAAAGCAAATGTTGGCAAAGGAATTAAATGGAAGAGTTTTATGGAGTGTTTTTATAATGTACCCCTCCTATTGTAATCAGTGATACAATGTAGGAACTTGAACTCTGAAAACTTTGTTCATCCTCTGAGGGACCTGGATAAACAGCATCAGTAAATGAATGTTATACATTCAGCCCTGGGAAAGAGCCCCTTAGTTTCTCTGTTCTTCATCACTTGTTTGGCTAAACAAGTTTATTATGACTTTATTTTTCCCCCCTACTTTCCTACTTCAACATATTTTGCAAGGGATTTTGATGCATTGTCACATTTTTTTGGACCCCTGCTCTCCCCCCATGTATTGTCACTTCTACTATCACTAAATGGTAAATCTTGGTTAACTTAATGAGACTTTTATAAGGGAGTAAAATACTCTGCAGTACTTTGGGGCAAGGGTAAGCATACGATGAAAACATCGTACAGCATCTGAAGTCAAAGACTTGGTCAAACAGGACCACAGTGTGTCATCTTCACCAGTACACAGTATAGTATATATATTATATATTATATGGTATGCTGTTGGAAGGGTTTATCTGTTCCCTTTCCCATGAGGTCAGCAATTTTGAAGGCACCTAATTAAATTCTTCATTAGCTCATCAGAAAGAGGAGAAGAGGAAATAGCAAAGAAAGCCATGATTTAGGAGATTACAGATGAGCCAGAAAGAGTTGATCTTGAACTTGATTTTGAAACAGAAATATTTTAAAGTATAAAGAAGTAAAAATGCCTAGCCTTACAAGACTGATTTTTTTTTTTTTAAATTTTTTTTAAGTTTTGTTAAACTACCTCCAAAATGCCTTTGGATTATTACACAAGAAATAAAATGTAGTGAAATGATATACTGGTTGAGCCAAATTCAGAGATGAGATTAAATATCTTCTTGGTTTTATGATCTTTTAGGGTTTTTAAAGAATGTATGTGATTGAGGCTTAAGATGCTGAACAGTCATGACATACACAGGGAGGGGCTGGGAGGGTTTCAAAGGCTGAATTTAAGCAGGCTACTTCAAGTTGCTGAAGATAAAAGATGAGAGGGGCTCAAAGTTCAAACACTGACATCCAGCTAAAGGCAACCACATGGTATTTGTGGACTTGAATTTGGATAAAACATGTTTAAATCCACGTGCAAAACAACATTTGGACAAATCTTTGAAAATTTATAGATCAGTATGTATGACTAAAAAGTTGAATTATTTATGGGCCAGTGTATGTTGGGCAAGCATAGGATACAAAATTTTGGGGTAGGTTTTTCAGTTTCTATGGCTTGAACTTTACTGAGGTTAAATAATAAAACATAGCCTCTTGGAAAAATACCTGGATATTCCATGTGGAGATTTCAGAGTGCAGTTCACGACTGTACTAGCAAACAACACAAAATAGCACCATGACGTGTAGCTCCAATGCAAATAAAACAGGCTCTAAAATCTACAGGTGAGCGTTGTGCAGCATGAACAGACAGACATGCACACAAACAAAAGCTTACCCTAAATTTTTGCTTTTTGGTTTGGGAGAGAATGCTGCTCTCAAATTGATTAAGAGAGCATGCCTAATTAGAAACATTTATCACATGTACACTCAATTGCTTTTTTGTTTTCGCTCTTCATTTGAAATTGTATAAATCACAGGAAAACAAGTATCTCATATCCAAAATGCCCATCTCTTTGTTCTTTTTTATTTGATTGCAGTCAGATGAAAAGCGCTGCTTTGAAATAGAGGCAATGGCCAGAGGCCTATTGATTGCCTGTAAACAGAAACAAAAAAGCAGCCCTGGTAACATTTAGAATGGTTTATCAGTGATCAAAGCACAGGAGGTGCTGTCTAGACAGCCTAGGTGTGGACTAGCAAATGGATTTCATTAGGGGTCCTCTACTCTGGTGCCATTGTTTCAGCTCTGCTCTTCTTCAGGCCAATCTGTGATTGATTTCCAGAGAGGTGCCCAAGTGCCTGTGGCAATGGGATAAAGCTTACAGGACTTTGCTTGTTCTGACAAGGCAGAGAAGCTGCCTATCACATTAGTGCAAAATGACACTTTCGTTTACTTCCACAGTGCTTTGAAACAAATACTTTCAGCTATAGCAATTGCTCTTTGCAGCTTGAGCTACGGAGTCAACTTCTTGTGTTCCAGAGAGTAAAAGGTTCTGAAATAATTTCTGAAGTATCCTATAGCTAAAAAGGGTCATATCCTGACGTGTCTGATAGCACTGTACTTTCCTGTTCTTGCATAGTCACAGTTTTTGTTTTAAGGATGCATTTTATTTGTAATGCAACTGAGGGTGCTTTTCACTATTGGGGAGAACAGTTTCACTTTTTAACCTTAAAAATTCCTGTATGCATCCCACATGTGCTGTGCTTGGCTGTTAGGATACTTGGCATTCACCAACTGCTGCACTAAATCACAGGACTCAGATTATTCAAATGCTTTCACTACAAGCCCTAATGTGAAAATGCAGGGCTAAATTAATTTACGAAAAGGCCTCATGTTCAGCTGGTGCAAATTACCAAATTACTATAAACTACCAAATTACCAATGTGCAAGAGCAGCAGATGCATTCCTTGTTGCCTCAGCCTCTCCACTTTGTGCTTGTGCTGTTTCACAGGTGACCTGATTCCAGTGCTCAGATGCAGCTGCAGCTGGATGAACTCCTAGGGAAGAGGGTAAAGGCACGTGGGAGTCCTGCCTATTACAGAACAACTGAATTTTTAGGTTTGGAATGGATCTCTGCAGGTCATCTAGTCTGACACCATGGCAAGGCAGGGGGTCACCTGGGGTAGATGACACAGGAATGTGTCCAGGTGGGTTTGGAATGTCTCTGGAGAGGGAGACTTCACTGCCTCTTCACACCCTGTTCTAGTGCTCTGCCACCCTCAATGCAAAGAAGTTCTTCCTTGTGTTTAACTGGAACTTCTTTTGCTTTAGTTTAGGACTACTGTTCCTCATTCTGTCACTGGGTACCACTGGAAAGACCTGGCACCATCCTCTGGATGCCTGCCTTTGGGATATTTATATGCACTAATGAGATCTCCTCTCAGTCTTCTACAGAGTAAACAGACTCAGATCCTGTAGCCTCTCATAAGAGAGATCCTCCATACCCGTTCTTGATGTCTTCTCTTTTATTTCCTCTGGGTCATTGTTTTAGTTTTGTGGATCCCACAAGTTCCACCAAGGTCATGGTAGTGATAGTACCAGGCAGGGAGCTCCGAAGGCTCTTGCTACCACTAATAGAAGAAATATATGGAACCTCTAATGCAGAAATCATTGCTTCATCCCCAGCAATGGGATGCCAGAAGACATTCTGTCCTCCACACCAGAACCAGTGGTGCAGTGCTTGGGTAGGGAGCTCTGAGCAGTGTCACTCCCTCTAAGGCCTTCATAGATTCCTTATGTTACTTCAAAGAATATTGAGGAGCAGAAATCCAAAATACAGTTGGTGAAATTATCTGGGCAGTTGCTAAACATATTAAATATAATATTGGTTTTGCTTTCTTTTTTAATTTATGGGGCTATAACTGTGGCTGCTGCCACACAACAAAAGTCTTTGTGGGACTACATATGCTATATTAGAAAGAGCTCTTTAATACCCTCCAGATTAGGGCTAAATCAAGGCATTTACTTCATAGACAAAATGTTGACCAGTGCTCTGGTTTCAAGTGGAAAACTTTTTTGTCCAGACTTTTTGAAAAACAGAAGATGGAGGAACTGGCCAGGTGTTAGCAGGAGTCAAAGGGGACATTGAAGAAAAATGGACTGGAGCATGATTAAGATACCAGAGGGCTTTGCCATCACCAGATAGTGGCTCTGCCTAGCCAGAGTGAAATAAAATGAAATTGGTTTCAGGATGGTGATTTTGTTAAGGAATCTATATCTATTTGATATTAAGGGAAGGGCAACATAGTGTTAAAGGCATGTGCAAGGTCTGTGTGCCATGTGGTTGCCTGTCATGCAAATCCTGAACAGCTAAGCTATAAACCAAAAGATTCATACCATTGGCTCTGGGAGCAGAGGATTTGGTGTCCCAGGCTCACAGCTGACCCAGGCTGGATGTAGAGATGACCAGGCATCACCTTTCAGGACAGCAGTCTGACAGCAAGCTCAGGTGAGCTGTGTTCTCCTTGGACTCCAGAGGCTTCCAGGACTCATTGGATTCAGTAGATTGGTCACTCATATGGTTACATTCAACAACCAGTATAGTTCCATTAAAAGAAATTGCCTATTGATTTTTTTCCCATAGCATTTCAGCCTAATTTTTAATTTGCATTTTTTATTGCTAAAGTTGGGCAAGACTGAAGAGAAAAAATCTGTTGCAAATACCTGAATTCTCCTCACAGTTTTCATGATCGCTTACTCATACCAAACATGTGGGTCTTTTGCAGTTGGGATATAAATGTATGCACTCACACATAATGCTTACAAAATGCAAACAATTGTGAATTAAAAGCTTAATATTATGATTGGCTATGTTGAAGGCTGAGGTTAAGTAGAAGGTTAAACTAAAAAATTTTGCAATCCTAACAAAATGCCATGAACTGGAAAGACTGTGAAAGTTTCTAAAAATATGTTCCTCTCCTTCCCACTCATTCTGTTTTAACCCATTCAATTTCTAGTGTGTTGCAGAGATAGAGATTAACTTCTGGTTCAGAACTACTAGAAGAAATTTAAAACTCAAGGGCTGAAGACTGAGTGGCATAGAAAAGTTAGTAAAACATTTTTGCAAATCTGTGTCTGAATCAATGATGCAAAAGTAAAACATAATGAAGAAAGTGTCCACATTCTTTTGTTGCAAATGTAGTGACCAGAAATGAGCATTTCTTTGTTCTGATTTATTGTTTACCTCAACACTTCAGTGATATAGTGAGTATAAGCTGAACGAGGAAACTTTTCAAACTCTTTTGAGTAATTATCTGCTGTTTGCTGGAACATCTTTCCTAAATGAAAACTTCAGAACTCACACAGTCACGAATTAGATTTATACATAATTTCCTCACCATCATAAAAACATGGGGGTGATGCCACAAAACCATTCAGTGAGTTAATTTATTAAAGGCTTTCATTGGCCCAGTAAAAAGTTAAAAGATAATTTTCTTAGAAAAAATCTTGTAGCTTTCTTAGAAAAGATATTTCTAACTTTCTTAGAAGTTATCTGTACATTGTTGTTTTCAAAAAAAAAAAAAATTAACAGAAACGTTCCTTCTTAGCGAGAGAAGAAAGTGTTTTTTCAAAGAATTATTCTTTTGCATGATAGAATTGTGTGAATGCTCCCAAAAAGGCATATTTGTAACATTTTGGTAGTGGTAACCTTCCCTTTCACCAGTGTTGTGTCTTGTATAGACTTAGATTAACATTTCTCTGTGCTCAAGTCAACTTTACTGTGACTTAGATCTCATTAAAGACAGAACTTCATACTTACTGCAGCAGATCATGCCTGTCTATACTGAGCTTTTCAAACATTTCAGACACAGCTTTTTTAACAAACACAAGATTTTAAAATGAAATTCTGATGAAATGCTTGGGGCCTAATGAAATGCTGTAGACCTTTATCAACTCAGCTTCTCTGAGATCTCAGTTTGCCAGGCATTCACTCGGAAATGTCCAACAATGTTTTGCAACAGCATTTACATGCCTGAGCTGACCTTTGCCTGGTGGTGCAAGCTCCAAGTGCAGAGCTTCTTGTGCCATTGCCAAGAGTTGTCTTTCCATCCAGTTTTCCACTGACTTTTGGACAGGCCTTTAACAATTAGTTCCTTCTTACTCCAGTGAGTGGTGTGGTGGTTACCACATTGTCCCATTTCTGAGCTGTGCCCTATTTTGGATCAATCTCCTCTCCCTCTCCTCCTTGGCTTCTTTTGAGCAGAATAAGATACTCTATCACCCACTATGCTTTGGATTACTTAAATACATTCCCCTCCTTTCCTCTGCCTGGCCTGTTCAGGCTAAACTGCTTTATACCATGTGTAGCCCCGAAGCAAACTTGAAACTTAAATAACCTCAATAAATCTCATCCTTTGCTCTGGCATCTGGGTGTCTTGCAAGATGTGTAATGGGATGTTCAGGGTCTCAGCCTCTGGGAGATGCCTTTTGCTGCCTGCAGCTCTTGCTGTCAGCTGGGAAAAAATGATTTAAGCATTTAAGAAATGCTAAATGACCAGGTGTGCCATTTTTTGACTTCTGTGCTCACTTCTCAGTGCCACGATTCAAAGGGCAGTTCCTGGCCCCAAGACATTATTTCTTAATACAAAGTAGCACTTCCAAATGTATGTTTTTCCTGGGTATTCCCTCTGCTTTCTGACTGTCTGGAATTTTTCCTTTAGAAAAACAATGTCACATTTAATCAGAAAAGTCTATTTGAATGTAGTCTCCAGCCTCACCCAGTTCCTCTTACTCTTGGCTCCATTCTCAGAAAATAAATCTCTCTTTCTTGTATGAAATCTTTTTCTTTGTCACTTTATGGATTGAAACTTTCCAGTTTTAACAAAAAACAATGTCACTCTCATTCCTTGCATTCCAGAGCTTTGGATTAGTTGATGCAAGTGATTAATTGTGCTACATGTTACCAAATATCAATCTTCACATAAAAAGCCAAAATCTCCATGACCTCAATGTAAAAGTTATAATTTCAGAAGTTTTATTAGAAACAAAACTCAAATATAAGTCTACTGCAAAAACAATACATGATATATTTTAAAATGTGCCAAGTGCCTTTTCTGTAACATAGATGACAGCTCTTGCAAAAGAAAGTAATAGTCTTTGGTATAAACCAGATCTTTCAGTGATAGAAATAGTGGCAATTAACATTACCTAGGGATTCTTTCTCCTTAATTAGGATTCATTTAGAATTCACCTGGAAAATTTTTAATCACCCTTTCTTCCTAACAGAGAAGCATGTGCTGGAATTTTAATGGCTCCATTATGGTAAAAACCCACAATGTGATTGTAGTGATGATGGGAATTTGGCTGTACTGCTTAAAGAACATCTGGTTTAAAATAAATATGCAAATTTCTTCATATATGTGTTAATCTGTCAAGTCCAAAGGATGCCAGAGTTCAGGGAGACCAGACACTGAAGTGTAGAAGCAAATAGAAGTGGCTGGCAGCAGCTTAGGTTTGCATCACAAAGATCTGTTCATTCATATTTACCTTGAATGCTGTTAAAAAACACACTGCAGGCTAAATGTTATATACACTCTGATGAGATACACAGGCACATCAATAACAAAGACCTTGATGTTCATCCCAATGTCACTTATACCGGGCAAAATGCACATTTTTTTCTTGGGTTTGTGAGAATGATGTGTCTTCCACAAACCTGACCTGTCAATGGTGACTGCTTTGTCCATTTCCTGGTTTCTTTCTTGGGACCTTATTTCATGATGGTATATTAGTTTACAGAGAAGGCTGGAAAACAGCTTCTTTTCTATAAAAACCTTTAGCACGGGAAATCATAAAATGGTTTGGGTTGTACAGGACCTTAAGCATCATTTCATTACAAACCCTTGTCAGAAAACGACATAGCATCCTTCTGATCTTTTCCACAACTATGGTGGCCCAGCTACATGTCCTCCAAACAGATCACTGTTGCTTTGCATTGTCATCAGTGAGATCTGCCAGGTGAACCTCCCAGCTCTGGCAGGGATGGTGCTGAAGTCCTGATCCATCATGCTAACTAGGCTTCAGGGAAGTAGCTGGAGATCAGCAAGCTGAAAACCTTCTCTTGGTGACAGGCATCTCAACACAGCACTGTGAACATGTGTATCATGATGGGGCCTTGCCAGTCCTGAAGTAGGTGGGACACTTCCCACCTTCCTTGTGGGAAGTCTTGCCTAATGTGAACTTGCAGTTGTTATCCTTGTTTTGTGTAATTCAGTAACAGTCAAGAACCAAAACTACTCCAAGAGATGTTCTGGGGAAGAGAAAGGCATTTAATAGTTTGACGTTATCACTAGGAATTGAGAGACATCTCAGATCCCAGGTTTCCAATCTGATTACATATGTATGAGCATTTTTAGTTTGATTGCCTCCAATCAGGTGATGCTTGCTTTTCAATGGTTGTTTTATATCTAGTTTAATCTGGGCTATACTATACAGAAAAATGCTGCTTGCTTTTAAAGAGTGTGAGGTAAGGTTAGTTCTGAAAACAAAACAAAGCAAACCCACCAAAATTACAGTAGAAAATAGTAATTTCCGCAACTACTTCAGGAAAATTTTTGTTGTGCCATAGGAGAAACGCATGAAATGGATTTTTCAGATCCCCAAAGAAAACAGAAAGAGGTCACTCTCCTTTATACGGTCCATACTAGCATGCAAGCATGTGGTTATATTACACCCTACAAAGAGTCATTAGATCTGTTCAGAAAACCCCATGAGTCAGTCAAAATATCTCCAGCTGGGAAATGCAGCTCTGTCTAGCCCACAGCACCAGGCTGTGATTTAAAACCATGATGAAGCCCCTTGTGAGTGGGAGCCTATACACTTACTTTAGCCAGGGTACTTAATTTTCAGGATGTTTGGGATCTCAATGAAATTAAGTTTTCAAGGTCTGAACTTGTCTTCAATTTTATTTAATGGTTATCATCTGGTTTCTCTAGGTAGTTGACATGATTTACATTATCAGGACTTAATTCAATAAAATATTTCTGTAGGCCTTCTGTAAAGAGTATTTCTGAAAAGAACTAAAATTTGTACTACTTACAGATATACATAAAGTTAAAAGTACTATAAGGATGCTTCAGAAGTGCAAACTAGCATTAAAACATTAAAAATAATATATACATTATTTGTATGGTCATCTACAGTGTTTATAGAAATTCTCCTTACTGAGGTTGAACTGACTCTTTCCACAAAGGTCCAACAGTGCTGTCTTTAGTGGAATTAACTCAGGAAAGAGAAACAGTCAATAAATTCTCTAATGGTAACTTGAGTGACAATTTGAAATGTACAATCCTCTGGTAATAACCATGAATTGGTTGTCTTGAAATGTAGACAAATGTTAAGTATTAATGCACCTTCAGATATGGGAAAATGAGTATGTAATGATTTATGTTTCCTTCATTCCTATCACCTTAAATAAGAAAAATGCTAGTTCTCAATTGCCAAATAGCTGTATCTGGTATTTGTCAGATTATGATTAATAATAACCATTGACAGCTAGCACCTCAGAGCAAGCCAGCTCTTCTCATTACACAACTGATAGTTCAGACAAGATTTAATCAAACAATGAAAATGTACAACGTTTATTTTAGCTACTATGCAAGCCTGCTCAGATTGAGGGGTTTTTGTACAGATGGGCAAGGAAATATAAGAAATGTTTCATCTGACTCCCAAAAAACAGGTGCAAACCTAACTTTAATGGGCACAAGTACTTTGGCTGGCAAGAGCCTCATAAAGGGCCCCTTTGCCTGGTGTTTTTTCTTTGTTCTATCATGAGAATTATGGGAATAATTTATGCAGATGGAAAGGATGGTAGAAGTATTGTTTCTAGGGTTGTGTTTCTGAGTGGGATGTCTTTCCAATCCAGTCTCAGAGTGGCTTCTGCAGCCTTCAACAAGAGCAGTCAGCCAGCAAGAAGGAATAACTTCACTCTCTTAGCCTTCTCTTTATCCTTTTGTATTTTGGCTGACACCTGCAACATATTAATCAGTCGGAATCTGGCCTGCAACACAACGTGTGCAAAAGTAACTTACATTCTATTGAGTGACCATGATGTCTCACTGCACTAAACATGCTCATTAAAAACAGGCAAACCCATTAAGTTAATATAAAGCAAGAGCAGTTCCAAGAACTTAAAAATGGAAGTACAGCCAAAATTTCCAGAAATTGGAAATGATTAAGCTGTATTCCTTATTTAGTACATATGAACACACATGTGAACATGAACACATTCATACACAAGGAAATGTATATAGTTTGGAAGCACAGACTGTGCTTCCCAGGTGCAAAGGGGTAGGCAATGTTGCTAATCACAGAGAAAGCTGTTTTGTGATGTTTTGTAGTCCTGTGGGCTCTGACCTAAAAACCATATATATTTTATATATTGGATCCACTTTTCCTCACTCTTCTTTTTACTAGAGAAAATAAAAATGAAACAAATAGAAAATATTTTGTGGTCTTGGAAGAAAGGATTATATAGTGTCCAGTAGAAGAAACAGCAGAATTAGGATTTCTGCATAAATATTGAGTTAAAGGAATGAGTTTTTGAATTAGTCTTAGAAATTTTAACAAACAGAAATGTCTACAAAATGAGCAAGTGCCCTGTGCAAATATGCACTGCCCACAACAGACTGAAAGTGATGGAAAAGAGTCAGTTATAGTCCCATTTTGTCATCTCTGAATGCAGATACATTTCTCCTACATTTACATCTCCAGAATGCTTGCAGTGGCCCTTTCATTGCATTTCTTGTCACAAGAGTTGGGCTCTCCTTCAGCAAGAGGAATTCCACAGAACAGATCTTATCCAAAGCCAGATAAAAGCATCTAAAGGAGCCAAAGTGAAAAATTCTGACTTTAATGGTTAGTAAGAGGCAATAGCAATGTTAACCCGGAGAAGCATCACAGAAGATCTGCAATTAAGAATAGACCCACACCTCAGAAATGCTAATAGCTAATGCTAATATTCACTTAATATAATATTTCTGAGGTGCTCCTGAGGAGATTCTTGTGACCCTTGGTAAGAGACATAACGTTCCTCAGAGTTACAGAAATATGTTCCTGTGGACACAGGTAATTACAAATAGTTTTCAGAATAAATAGTAAAGACATTTGAAGACCAAGGCCATGAAGAGGTAATCACCTGTGAATATACCAAAGTAGTAGTGACACACAAGTTGAAAGTCTCCAAGCATCCCTAGAGTATCCTCATGCCAGAGGTTTGGCCATGGTTATGATCACACCATGAAAACCACTTGTGCTGTGCAGCTGCAAGTGCGATGTCCCACAGGAACTTATTCACCAAACTGGAAGAAACTATGCCAGTTAACGCTTTCAAAGCAATATAAGGTCAAGATTTCAAGTTTTAAAAATACTTAGAAGCACTCAGTCTTGGCAAGAGGAGTAGAGGGCTTGCCTGCCCTCCAGCATCAATACTTTCACAGTCTTTCTTTGGCTGTATCAGAGTTCAGCTCTGAGTGAGCTTTCTGTGGCTATGTACTTTGTCACCAGCTTCATCCAATAAAGCAGCAGTGGGGATTTTAAAGGGATAATTAATGCAAAAAAGTTGTTCTGACTAAAGCAATTCCAGTCTTTACCAGTTTCATAAAGGAGCCAACAACTCAACAGTTCTGGCCTTATTAGAAACATGAGTTAAAGTTCATTTTTTTTCCGCAAAAAAACCCTACCTACTGTTGCTGAGCTGATGAGAATAGAGGTAAAGGAGCTAAATAGGTGACTGATCACTGTAGTATGATGAGGCCAGAACTTTCTCTGACTTATAAATAGCCCAGCCAAAGTCTGGGATGAAGTGTGCTGGGGTCATACAAAGAATTCATGGCACATGCCAGAATTGCACAATGTCGTAATTGTAACCCTTGCTTTCATTTATTAACTGCAGTATTTCTTGTGCCAAGTCCATAGTTAAACTGCACATTCTCTGGGAAGCAAAAGTGTTGTCTTTATATTCAACAAGGTGCCTGTAACACTTTTGGAACCTACAATTATTGTAGTATAGTTCTATGCATTGCTGTAGAATTCATATCCCAAAGAGCCTTTCTGAAACATCAGTTACCCTCTACAGTATTCCCCTCTCCTCTCATTTTTTCTTTTTCTTTTTTCTTTTTCCTCTCCATGCAAATAGAGAGGAGCATAATGCCAGATGTATCAAGCTGCTGGGTTTGCAATATGCTTAGCAACACAAACAGCCAGGCTGACAATGATCCCAGTGAGAGGAAGCGTTTCACAATAAAGCCATTAGCCATAATGTGGTCTGAAGTTCCAGATGCATGTGTCTAAAAGTTGACTTTTTTTTGCCTATCTGGTTTCCTGTGAATTCTGGACCATGAAATGCACAATGTACCATTTTTATTGGCCTGTGTATATTGGGAATGATATGCCTGTAGTGGTGCCTGCAAAATTACTCCAGAACACTTTGGAGAGCATGTGGAGCTCATTTGCATTTCTTCCTCGAGGCTTGGGGAAAACTACATTTTTTTTTAAAGGACATTTCCTTGTGGAAAAACATGCAATTTTTGATTCCCTTCATAGTATTTAAGAGAGAAGAAAAACATACAGCCTTTCCCACCTCCCAGTTCCCTGTTTAAGCTTTATATACCTTGCAAAAGAAATATTGCTCAGAATTCCTTCCATACGATCTACTTCAGCTAGTCTAATTCTGAATACACAATTAATCTGAATAATTTCTACTGAGATTTTTTAAGGCCTGATTGCATTAGAGAAATTTGTAGCTGTCTAATATTACCTCCTTGATCACAATGATTCTTGTCATTAAGTAGCTGAGAATTGCAGGCACAACAATTCACAACCTAGCACTTATTTTACAGACTATGTCTTTATGTCCACACAGCTAATCTAAATGTACTCTGAGGGTGCCATTCCTTAGATATTCTGAGTCCTGACTTGACTTCTGCATTTCACAAGAGTTCTTTAGTCAACAAGTACTTTAATATGTGATTCTAGGGAAATAAAATGGAAAAAGCCTTCTAAGCCATCAAAGCCGAGCAACAGATGCCTTGTCTAGGAGAGCTGGATAATATTTCCCTTTCTTCCAGACAAAACAGATCTGCAATAGAAGACCTAAAACTGTAGAGATACTGGGATTGAAGATAAGAGCAGCAGAGTTGAAAGACCATGCCCATGTCTTGGGACACAGCAACAGCAAGAACCATTTTACTTAATGATGCCACTGCTATGAGGAGAATTACTTGCAGAATATTCTCACATGAATAAATCAGGGTGACTTGGTCAATTGTCAATGCTTTTTTAGAAAAAAAATTCCCAAAAGAACTGCAGCTCATTTTTTCCCAATCAGTCTAAGAAAAGATAGCCTAAAACTAGATCAGACTAAAATAATTCTTTCAGATTTTATTGGAAGATAAGGAAAGAAGAATCTAATATAAAATCTTTCAAAAGTGATTGGAAGCATGTATCTATTTTACAAATGAGATAATTTCAATGGAATAAGAACTTTAGCTATATTTAGGATTTACGACTGCTTTCTAAACAAAGCTGCCAAGTAAGACTAAAATTTTACTTGGCAAATTTAAGCATGTTTTGTTTCAAAACATATGGTGTAGAAATTTGGGAAGCTCATTTAACGATGCTTGAATTCTCTCCTTACTTCCCTTTCCCATTGTACTGGCTTTGAGGTACAGTGTATTTTATGAGCTGTTTCCCACAAACCATGCTCCTGACACTCTGCTGCTCATTCTCAGACCTGCTGCACTGTTCTTGTCTCCTTCTGCCTTATAAAGAACCTTTAATTGGTAAGACCTAACAGAAATCCTTCTCTACCTCCTTTGCTTTCATTCAGCTCCTTTTGCATTTTTTCTCTCTGCATTATTTTGTGCCTATTTTTCCCTGACATGCTGCAATTGGATACTACCCAACTTTTCTGCCTCCTGATTCCCAAAATCTAATTCCCCTAACTGATGGAGTATTAGAAAATTGACAGAAGAGCCATAAATTTCATTAAAGTGACCAGGCTGAATGTTAAAGAGCGATTACTTAAAATTCTATCATTATAGTTTTTCTTAATTTAGGGTGAAACTCATCTAAAAAACACTTAAAAAATCCCTTATACACACACTCATATGTCATTCCTTTAAATTTTGCTGTGCAAAGAGCTACTAATACCATTGTGGAAAATGAGGAATATTTTTTTCTTTAAGAAGAATCTTATCCCAATTTTGTCTTCAAATATATCCTTCAGTAATCAGGGGATGTCTACTAGCTGTTTATATTTTCTGACATCATTGCCCACTCTTAACATTAGTTTTAATTTCCATGCTTTTAATGACACAGTGATGTTCATAGTGCTTTATGCTGTAATATGCTGTAATTTGATTTTGCAGCATTCTATAAATATCCACTCTACAGAGGTCAGAAAATATCAGGTGCTAGAAATATCCTTGTTCCTTCCTTGTGCATGAGATTAGCTCTAGTTTGCCAATCAACACTGTTATTTAATTCCTGTTTATATTTTTATTTCTTTTATCTATAATATGTATAATATATGGGGTAGTCATAATACGCAGGATATCAGAAATAAAAAATATATAAATCTGAAAAAATTCTTTATGTTGTTTAATATTAATGTCACACTAAAAATTATAGAGTTAGAGGGTTTTTAGTGGTTTGGGGTTTTTTTGTTTGGTTGCTTGGTTGGTTTTTGTCCAGCTCGTTTGTTGTTGCTTTTTTTTATTTCTGAGAAGATTTTAGCTTTGGTCCTGGTGTTAGCAGCATTGAGTTTTTAAATAATTATGAATTCATTGTCATTGTCTTTGCTCTAATTCAGTGAATAGAACCACTAGATTCCATTGGTAGTGGTATCCTAGTATGACTTGGAACCTCCATAGAAGGTCCTTTGTGACCACTAAGTGCCAGTGGTTAATGATGAGGGGTGTCCAGGGGGCACTAAGTTAAGTCTTGGGTGTAGCCATTTAAAGTTCAGATATCTCGAAGTGTCAGAAGGTTTCTTGGGAAGACATTTCAGAAAAACAGCACAGCTGCTTAGCCATCTTTAAATTTTCTTATAATTTCTTATAAATTAAGTTGTGGTTTTGTTCTAATGGGGGTTTTTGTTTGGTTTTTAGTTTGTTTTTGGTTTGGGTTTTTTTTTTCCCAAATGCCTAAACTTGTTTTTGCTCCATTAGAAATTATACAAAATATCAATATCTTCTTGCCTCCCTCAAATTAGAGTTGTAAGATGTAAGAAATATATGGCATTAATAAATATGTAAGCTTGAATACATATAAATATTCAAAGAAGGGGAATATAACATTTCCAGACACTTTTCAAGAACAAATCTGTGTACTCACGAAAGCCCTCTATCATACTGTACTTGGCCACAAAGTTGCTATTTCCGATAATATTATGCTTTCATTACATGCTTTTGTTCTGTTTACTTCAATAAAATGATTTCTTCATTTAACAACAATTTCATTATTGTTAAATAATGAAAGCAGAAAACAAAATATAATAAATCCTCTTTTATGTTTTTGTAAAGAAAAGCAATCAGAGCTGTTTAAGCAAACCAGTTTCTATGCTATATTGGGAGAGCAGTGAAGTAGGAAGTCAAAGTCACTCTTGGAAATGTGTATGTGTGTGTGTGGGCATTTGCAGCCACATCCAAGCACAAAGCCTCAGCTGATTCTGCAGAGGCTGGAGAGATTAAAGATGAAGCTCCCAGCAAAGAAGGCTTAAGGGTTGAAGCTGCACTTCTAAGGTGTTGTAAAGGAATGTACCAGTGTCAAAATCAATCATTCCTTTATGATCCTGGTTTAGCATTTTCTATTTATTTATCTGTTGTTCTATTGTTTAGCAAAACCCTCAGCATTCCCAGCTGTGTTCATGTAAGAAGTGAGGGACCTTTTGCATAGCTAAGGTTTATTAGTGAGTTAATTGACTAGTTCCCCTCTCCAACCCATAAGTGTTCTCACATTTTAGGCAATCACTCCGTGTCTAATGTGTCTACTTTCCAAATCACTTTTCCAACTTTGTCTGATGAAGTCAATAGGTTGTGAGACCACCATGAGTGCCATGAGAGCTTGGCACTCAGGGAGTGTTGTGTGTTTCAGCCCTGATAGCCTGGAGTAGCTATTAGTTCTAATTGTTGAATGGTTGAACGCTTTGAAGGACAAACGTATGTCCTAAGGCTGTGGCCCTGATGAATGCAAGGGTTTCTTTCACTTGTCATTAGTAATTGAGGGTAAATTAATATTTACTAAGCAGAGTTTCACAGGAAAGAGTATGCATGAGAAATCTAAGGAAAAAAATGCCACAGGAGAAAATGTTTCCTTTAACACTTTGAACTCAGTTGGCAGCAATTAAAAAACAGCTAGTGGAAACTTGGGATAAAATTAATAATTGTATTACTTTCACCCCTTATTATAACAGTAATTTCCTCTCCCTTGATATATAAACATTATAAACATTCCAGATGCATAATATATATTATTAATGAGTGATACCCTGCTAACTAGGACTGCTGAATTTCAGAACTGTTGACTTGTACAAACCAGATTTCATTCACGATATGTGAAAATTTATCATGGCTGTACGTGTGTTTACAGAGGAGCTACAGGAGACCCCATTCCTAACTAGCATTTGATCTATTTAATAAATTTGAAAATGCTACACAGATACAGCTTTTTGGACCAAACTGCAAACTTTAAACATCAGAGGTTCTTGTCATCTGATTTGTGGTATACATAGACATTCACACTTTTGTTTGATGTTTCCTTAAAGCATCACTAAAGCCTGAAGTCATCCATATGTTGACTGCATACCTAATGCTGATTGAGTTAAATATGGCATAGGCACTACTTGGTGGAAGTCTTTCTCTCCAGCTCCATAAGAAGATTTTTTTTTTATGTTCAGCTATTCAGTAAAACCAAATGGAAGCATGGAACTAAAACTGGTACGGTGCGCAACCCAGCAGAACAACAGACATAAAACAGAGTGTGAAATAGCAAAGAGGCATCTGTGAATGAAGTCAAGTCCTGCATTGTTCTATTGGCTCAATGTCTTGATTTACTACCAAACCTCTCAGGTTTGCTGATGGAGCCAGGGCAGACACCCCTCACAGGGGCACGGTATGTTTTCAGGAGAAGTTTTATTCTGGTGGAATGACCTCTCCTAGAGCCAGACACCAGTCTGGGTGCACTCTTTTTTCAGGCTCCATCACACCAGGACCTGGGCTGAAGACTGATGATAAGGGATTTTCCATATTCAGACACAGCTATTTTAGGTAAGCACAAACCAAATGTAAAACAAAGCAGGCTGCAATCTTATGATGAGAGGAAAGGAAACTTTTGTGTAACCAGTAATTTCCTCAGCCCTTCCACTGAGAAAAGCTGATATGTCCCAGCATCACAGACAATGAACAATCAGCTCCTCGATCGTAACTGAAGTGCCAAAAGTGTGAGGACATTCTAACAGCTACCAATCCATACATGGAAATGTCTTTATGGTCACATCCTAGTATCCTGGACAAATGGAGCAGGAGTTAGCATTGCAACTTTAGGAAAGTAAAAGATGATTTCAGATGAAAAAATCTGCTCTGGCCAGTTAAACCAGATTGCTCTTGCTAAGAAAGCCACATGAAACATTCTTACTGGAACTTAAAAGTCCCAAATTAAATATCATTATACAGCCCATACATTGGATTCATCTGTCTAAAGTTCCTTGGAATAAAGCAAACCTCTTTTTTTTGGTATATATATTTGAGAAGAAAATTTTTTAGAACCCTAGCATCATATTGACTCTTTAATGTGGAAACAGCTAAAGTCACTGGTAAGACTGTGTGAAATCTCATCTTAATCTTCATTAGTCATACAGATCTGTTCCTCATTTTGAGGCATCTATGCTTTCAAGTAAAATTCTTTCACAGGTAGCCCTGATAGAACACCACTTCCACACACACTTGGAATAATGAAATATTAATCTTTTTCCTGTAATACATGACTCCTTGCAGAAGACACTCCCTAGGTTTCTTTAGATTAGAAAGAAAAACACAAAACTGCCTAAAGTCCCAGTGGCAACTCATTAGACACCAATAAGTCATGCTGTTTAACAAAAACAAATGTTCTATCTGAAGCACTGAAATCTGCACCTGGGCGGCTGCTGCACAGCTCCATTGGTGATTTCCTCACCCAGAGAACATCATGTCTGATTGCCCTATGCTGTATGTCTCTCTGTCCACAACAACTCAGCTGCTTTTTTCCTTCTGAGGCTGCAAATCTTTTTCTTAGAAAGGGAAATATTTCCAAGGGCCTAATTAATTTAGTATAGCAAGAAATTAGTCGAAAAGGAGAGGGGAAAAGAACTCCAACCAACAAACCTCTCATGTTAACTCCTGACAGGGTGCTATACAGTTTCAAAGAAAGCATGTCCTACTATGGACTTTAAGAGCTCAACTTCCCATTAACACCATTAATAAAAATGCAATTAGAATGGTAGTTTCGTTTTCTGCCTCCAGCAGAGCATTACTGCACTCCTCCCTGGCGCGGGCTCGGTGTTTCGGAGGCTGTAGTTAGCAGCCAGCAAGATGCGGCCTTTTGGTGGAACTTACCACTTTATGAAAGATGTGGTCAGGATCCCCAAGAACCCTATTGATACCAGATGTAGTCTTGTCACTGAGTCTTAAAACAAGACTCTCATGAATCTTAGGTTTCCATTTTCTCTCTCTGCTCTATTACAAGGAAAAGAGTCTGAGTGAATTATTGTCGATGTCGCTAGCAGAAGTATTTTTTACTTGAAAATAGACGTCATCGTGGGAAAATGTTATACAAGAAACTATGTCGAAACAAATTTTCACTAAATTAGGCAAGCTGAGGTTGTCATGTCTTAATTAAATGAATGTTTGCATAAATATGTTAGTACATCTAGTCAGAATCAGTACTCCTCAAATTCAATGCATTGCCAATTTAGCTTTTAGACAATAAAGCCGTTGGCTTTTTAGCATTAGTGCTGTACGTGTTGCAAAACAAAACAGAAACAATTCTCATTGGTGAAGGATTTCAATAAACTTTAATAATATCCATATGTACAATAAATATTTCTGGGCCCTCAAGCACTTATATTTCCTTTTGAACTTGTGAACAGAAATTGATTCAAGGTGATAAATTTGTAATCCATTATGATGGATGGAGCTGCCTTTTTAAAAAAAAGATAATGGTATATAATTTATATATTCTCTGTGAGTAGATTTGGGAAAAAAATATCTAAAAGGAAGCCAGATGTAATGAAGTAGAGTAAATACAGTCAACTGTAATATTAGTTTTTACTGAAGCATGTGCCACTTAATTAGGAGTTCAAAGAAATGCAAATGATGCAAATACTGCTTTTGGCTACCACAGCTGACCTTGTAGCAACTTGGTTTAAAACAATATATTTATTATATGTCTAACATTAATTAAGTAAAGTACGATATTTGAATTAAATTTTCAAGCTGGAAAAACAAGTGTTGTAAGATTAAGCAGAAACATGTGTGAATTTCTGAACACATTTGCAAAGTACAGCTTTGTCATTAAAAGCTCAGATGCTATAGTTTTGCATAACAGAAAACCACAGCTGCACGTGTGATAAAATAGCAAATGTTGATTTCTAAATGGTATTTGGCACGTTTGCATATTTATTCCCCATTGTCTTGTAGTTTTATTAAACAGTCTTCTATTAAAATTCAAAACATCACATTAGCAAATTCTGATGGTAGAGAAGAGTGTGCTCAGAGCTCATGGCCAGTGTGCACCCAAATGATGCTGAAGGCCTTGCAATGAAAAATGGACATACTGAAGATATCCACAGGGTGACAGGCAAAGAGTGCCTTTCATCCTCCCCCTCCCTTTTACCCTGCAGTGACACTGAGTGCGTATTGTCTTGGATAAAGAGAGGCAGTTTGGCCACAGGTTTGAGAGGAGACAGGTTCTGCCCTGGACTTATTTGTCCATGATGGAATAATAAAAAACCTGCTCTAAGGTGACTCAAATGGATCCCTGTCAACACATCGTATTATTGGTCAAAGAACAGAGGAGACTATGGGGAAACCCACACAAATCCTAAGGTGTTTTCCAGGTAAATGCCACTGGCTTGCTGAATGACTCTGTGAAGAGCAAACACAAAAAGGACTTTCCATTTATCTGCCTTCTATAATGCAATATCAAAATAAAAAGTTAAAATAATTGTAGACTGTGTTTTTAACTAAATTATGAGAGATGTCACTCACTGGGGACCTACAGGAAATATATTCTTTCCTCATTCTGCAAGGCTTTTACAGGTTTTTATATTAAATACAAGAGAAAGATGTAAAACCATGAGTAATGTGTAGCTAGTAAGAACTAAGAAAAGTGTAGAAAAAGTATGAAATAAGTAGTCAGTGATATAAACCATTACAATGAGCCCTTCTTATATATCTGAATCCAGATGTTGTTCCAAATTACATCACTGTAAATTCAGAATAGTTCCACTGAAGCCAATGAATCTACTCCAGATGAGAGAAGAATTTTGTCTGCAATCTATTCACTTCAGATTGGTTTATATCCATATGTCCATAGTTTATTGTAGTATTTTTTTAAATGAAGAAAATATCTGACATAATCCAGTGATCTTCAACATAGTGTTTGCCTGAAAGAACAAGCTTCCCTAACAGGTAAGTTTCTTCCTATCAAATCCCTTAAGTTCATAGACTGAAATCAACAAGGGTCATGTTGAAGGGTGAAGAATAGTAAATCTTCTCTTCACATATATATAGTGGCTGGCCTGAAACCAGAATTCAGAGTTCACTACTTAAAGGATGTCCTATTGACCACACCTGTCAAAGTGCAGCAGAAATTAACGAAGTCTGCAGCATGTCACAACCCTCTGCATTGCACGTGCAGTGTATTTAGATCTACAGAGGAAGTGCATTGCAGCAGATCTGCTCTTTAAGTACAGGTCCATGAATGATGGACAATGGCAGGACTTTGTAAATGACTCTCTTCCATGTCAATTTTGCGGCACAGCACAAATTTATAATGCAGGCAACTGCAGAATTTACTTCATCTAGAGAAAGCAACAATAAATGGGGTACAGATTACAGAAAATCAACTACTTTTCAAGAGTATCTTGTACATTCCTGATGGTGGGGGAAGGCATGCGTGGTGTACCTGAACAAAATTATTTTCTCCCTGATTTACTCATAGATAGACACCACAATGCAGAAAGCAATTTTCTTTGCATTAACCCAGCAGGTGTGACAGTTTAGTAGGAGCAGAGTACTATAGTAGGGGGATTTGGAGTACCCTTCTCTCCTGCATGATTGCTTAATAGTCAGACGTCTCTGAAGAATGAAAAGCTTGTCAATAGAATGCAAAAGCTGGGGTGGTGTTTCTGATCTCTTCCTTGTGGGAGTCCAGACTTCTGATTCAAGAGGATGCGTGGCTGTTATCTACTCAAAACTGCAGCTCACCTTGCAACTATAGGTATGTAATTGAGCAAGAACTACCTTTTGTAAGACCCATTCAGACTGGTAAATGTTGTTTTCACCTAAGAATTCAGGTATTTGCATGCATATTTGAATATGTGCCTGGGAAATGGAAAACGTGTAGTTTCTTACATCTCCAAAGGTAATTCAAATTCACAGAGAGAAGTGATCATGTTCATGAACCCACGTTCATCTTCCCACTCCTGTTTAACCATTAGGGTTGAAGACCTCTGCTTCCTTCACTGATGGTATTTTTAAAGTACCCCAAATTTAAGGCAGCTCTCACCAAACCAAGAGAAGACTAAGTGGGAATAATTGTTTCTATAATACAGTGGCAAGAACATAAGAAGGAAGAGAAACACCGTATATTTTGTCCTCTTGCCCTTGATCTTTGGTCTTTTGGTGGTCTTCCAGTTGCTCTACAATGCTGGCTACATTTTAGAGCTGTAAATGGGAATAGTCCTGGGAGCAGAGCCCACTTCCATCTTTCCAGCTGAGTACCAAAGCCATGAGTCTGTGCAGCCCAATTCCCTTTAGTTTGCCCTCCTGCTGATGGTTTGACTTTTGCACACCAGAGAAAACAATGGTTTTTCTTCAGTAGGAGAGCCAACAGTGACTATTCTTCCACCCAGCCCAGGCAACCACCTGGGAGTTTGCCTCTTTCTGTCAAAAAATGGGCTTGGATTTCCTCAGGGTAAGAAGATTCTTGATCCTTAATTTGTCAGTCCATGTGACAAATTTGAGTAAATTGGCTGTTTGGAGCTGTTTGGAAAAGGTAAGCTTTTCTAGAGAGATTTCCAAGGGAACATGCCCACAGCTGTTGCCTTTGGTACTGATCTCAGTACTGGCTGTGTGTCAATTTGCTGAGGATATGCCAAACCTCAGATCCCTTCTGGGACACAGGTCCTTATATAACAAAGCCCAACAGCTTGAGTTCTATGCCATGAAATCCCACACACCTCCCCATCTCTGGTCTCTAACACTTGCTTATACAGATTGAAACTTGTGTTTCCACACAGGGCCTGACCAGCTGAGGTATTTGCTGGTCTAGTATGGAAGTGTCAGGCAAAGTTAAGCATTTCTGGGATTAAGAACTGCTAGAGATGATCAGTTCAGCTTCTCCCTGAGGACCTGCATGGCACAGAAATGGTGCTCTGGTAGTCTCCAGGGTGCTCTGTCAGGTGCCCTCCTGACTTGTGAGCTGCAAAACTCCATGTTCTTCCAGCTGACACCTTGAGCATCCATCAGTCACCTCCTGCTCCCTGGTTTTCATGGGGAGAGAGCTAATAGCTACAGCCCAGGTGGGAAATTTGGTACACATTGATCATTAAGAGTCAGAGAAGGAGGACTCTCGTTCCAGCTGATTTCTGAGTATTTAAACAGCAGTCAAAGAGAGTTAGTGGGGGTCTATTTTCCCAGTGGTATTAAATGGAGATTGTTCTTCTGATCTCTGAATGCCAAGATGATTGTCTGAGTGGAATTTTCTGCAAGACATCCATCTTTATTAAAATAGTACTATAATATGAGATGGAATTCACAGAGCATTTTGCACAACTGCAGATATTATCTTAAGCATGGGCTATTACTTTTCCTTCCCCTAGTTTTGTGGTTTGAAAGGCTCATGGTCAATTTATCTTCCTGCAGAGCACAGATAATTCCCTTTTATTTGAGGAGAATTACGCATGACACATACAGGAGAACAGGAACTTCACATTTTCTTTTAAAAACAAGCAAACAAAGGCTGAACAGGGGGTTCAATTTTACACAGAAAATTAACTGAATTGTGGAGTTATTTAGCAAAAATCATACAACACTTCTAAAACTGTGATGAACTATTCTTTATAGTGGTTCCATTATACTGAAAATGATAGGATTCTAAAAAACCCACATAAAAACATCCTGTGCATTTCTCTGCTTTGCTCTGCAAAGTTGTGCTGTTGAACTTCATCTTTTTGTCAATACATGGGAACAACAACGTTCAATGGTAGAAAACAATATTGAAAGCTGCTGTTGAAACTGGATCTACTTGCAGTGTTGACTCCAGCTGATATTATGATGGGGCCCTGCAAAACTGCCACTGAGCAATCTCTCTCTGTAGATTTTCATCAATTTTACATGCTGTAAATTTCAGCTTCAAAGTGATTCTCATCTCTGTTAGAAAAGTGAATTTTTAACCTACAAAGTTAGTAACTAGAGGGAATGAAGATAAGTGAAATTACGTCCTTCCAAATCTGTGAATGTCCTTTTAGAATAAATAAAAAGCATGAACATAATGCATGAGTCACACAGAGTCTGATGTAACTACCAGTGACAGCTGAAACACATATGCTTTATTACATGATGCTGTTAAATAGCAGGAGAAAGTTCCAAATTTTTAGGACTTATGAAAGGTAGAGAAACCAGAAAATCCTTCAGGGAAGAACTTCTAAATATTTTAAGGGTGTGATAGAAATCAGAATGGTGAAAGAGAAAGCAAAAGAATGAGGCCAACATATTTTTGCAGCACATTGAAATTTCTCTTTGGGGATATTTTATATTTTTTATTATTTTCTACCCATAAGCAATCTAGCACAGTGTTTGTTTGGCTAAATATTTCACTGCACATACACTTCAAAGTTACCTTTACCTATGTATTTTCTGCTTCATGAAAAAAAAAACAATACATTGACCTTGTGGCTGAAGGCAAGGGTAAAAAACCCCTGTAGATTAAAAAAATATCTAGCACACTGAGGTCAAGTATTTTTAATTAATTTATTCACATTTATTCACATGGAGAAAATCTATTGTGTTTTCTTCCAGAAGTTGGTACATATCTTCTATATATAAGTCAATTTTAAACTAAATGTATATTGGCTTGGAATTAACACCTTGGCTGTTCAATGTGACCACAGTAAAGTATTTGATGAGGAAATAAGGTCTTTTACCTGATCCTTGTCCACCTTTATTTCTGTGCATTTTTTTACTCTCATAACTGAAACATATCTGAGATGCTTATGTTAACTTCAATTTAAAGACAAGAACACTCACTGTGTTCAGAAAAGACTACGGATTTTTCTTTTTCTAAAGGAATTTTGTATAGATGATGTCATGTGGATGGCAATCTTGGCTGTGGGTCTGACTGATGAGGAGTATAACTGATGTGCACAGCTATGTGCATCTATTTCATGTGCTTTGAGTTTTAAATCTCTTTGGAGAGTGTTGTTTCTGTTGCCTATAAGCGCTCATTCTCTCACTCTTTCTCAAAACAATGTGCATTGTTAATAAACCAGCTGATAAATTGTGCTAAGTAACATGCAGAATACATCCTAGGCAGGCAAGATCAGTCAAACTTTTGGAGGTGAACTGGATACTGGATTCTATTGGAGCACATCTGGAGTGCTCAAACACAGGGAATTGCTGTCATTTCAGGCATGGGAATTTCCAGTGGGGTAGGCTGTCTGCTCTTCAGAAGGACGTGTGTTAGATAAAACAAAGTATCCTGCGATGTTCTAGGTGGATGTGCTTGGTAAATCCTGCACTTAAACCTCTTTAAGACTAAGATGTGGAAAGTGGAATCAGATGGTGACTGGGAAGTTGTGCATCATCCCTTGCTGTGGGGACATAGCCAGGTCAAAGAGATGTGAACACAAAAGGCCTTTTTTTCCCATCCTTGATGGAAAATTATTGAGAAGAGGATTGTTTCTTCTTATGTATGCCTACTGCATGAAACATTCAATAGCGTAGATCAAAAAAGAATATTTCAGTTGGAAGAGACCTAAAATGACCTTGTTCCAATTGACCAATTCAGGGCTGACCTGAGGGTAAAGCATACTGCTAAAGATTTTGTCCAAATGTCTCTTAAGCACAAACAGGCCTGGGGCATCAACCACCCCTCTAAGAAGCCTGTTCCAGAGTTTGGTCAGCCTCTCAGTATAGAAAGGCTGCCTACTGTCCAGCCTAAACCTTTCCTGGTGCAGCTCTGAGCCATTGCCACGTGTGCTGTCACTGCATACCAGGGAGAAGAGATTGGCACCTCCCTCTCTGCTTTCCCTGCTACAGAGAGAAATGAGATCACCCTCCAAATTGTTAGCGTTTTTCAGGTGTTTGGCCTAGTAAACATGGTAGTGCAAAGAAGCTGCCACAATCTTTTTCTCACTAAGGATCTCCAAAAAGCATTGTATTGTTTTGGGAGTTTTCAATAAAAGGATTTCAAGTAAGGGAATGTAAACAGAATTTATCATGGAATGATAGCACCAAAGGGAATAGCTGTGAACAGACTGGAGGAAAATTTATGTATGTGACATTGTCTGTGCATAACTGGCACATATTGTAATAATCATTATTTGAATTATTCTTTTCCTTTCTACTCGACAGGCCTATCTATTATGAAAATTGTTATTGTTTCAATGAGAATACAAGTTGTTCTGAGTTTTTGGAAGCAGATTATAACTATTGTTGCCAGTTCCTAAAATGCCTATTGGGCATTGCTATTTTATTCAGTAAATAAAGAGTTTAAAACAATAATTGTTACTTGTTAGAATGAACATACTTGAATCAGCTCTTGTCCGTATAGTGCAAGGCCTTTCAGTCAGCATTTTCTGCTTCTAACTGCTACCAACATTTGCCAGCTGAAAATGCTTTAGCAGTCAGGATATGAAAATGAGAGATGTCATAAATTAGTGATGAAGGAATACTTCATGGAACTCATAACCAACATAGAATGGTTTGAGTTGTAGGGACCTGAGAGTTGATCCAGTCCCAGCCCCCTGCCATGGGAGGGACACCATCCACTAGACCAGGTTGCTGAAACCACCAGAAGTAGTTTATTTTGAACTACTATTATTTTTGCCATCTGTAAGGATCAAATGTGGGATTTGTAACATCCAAAACCACCAGTACTGAAACTGAATACCAGACTCTTTAAAGTAGGCCAGGCTGCTCTGCAGCTGAGGCATACTGAGTTGCTGGTAATGGATACTACTGAAAACAGTATTTTAGGTGGTATGAGCTGTTTTAACTCTACATTATGTCCTGTGTGTACTCAGCTCTCCTTGATATTGGTGGGATCTAGGCAGCATGATATTTGGGAGTATTTTGGCTTTCCACTTGGGCCAGAAAGCTGTCTGGGCAGACCTATTACCGTGGTCTAAGGAAGCTTCTCACATAGGAAGTGAGACTTACCATACCTTTGAAGTAATTTTGTTTTTAAAGAAAGCAAAGCATTTATTCTGTGAAGTCATTCAAGGGGGTTTCTACCTCCTCTCCTCTCCTCTCCTCTCCTCTCCTCTCCTCTCCTCTCCTCTCCTCTCCCTTTTTTTCCTTCCTTTTCCTTTCTTTTCTTTTTTCTTTCTTTCATGAATAATGAGCCATTCCAACAGAATTAAAGGAAATTAATTGCACATGGTCTTAAACGGGAGGAGGCCAGCTCAAAGAATTTTCATTTTCAGTTTAAAGAAACCAACCTTCCAATCACTGTAGCTGGAACTCACTGCACTTGAAGTTCAGTTTCATAACTGTCTGATAATGCTTAATCTGAAAATTGAAGAAGAAGAGGGAACAAAGAAGAGGGAAACAGACTTTTCTCAGTGGTATCTAGTGTAGCAAGAGGCACAAACTGAAACACATGGAATTCTATTTAAATGTAAAAAAGTTGGTCTAACACTGGTCACAGGTTGCCCAGAGAGGTTGTGGAGTCCCTCTCCTTGGACATATTTAAGATCTGACTAGCCATGGTCCAGAGCAACCTGCTGCAGTTATCCCAGCCTTGAGGAGGGGCCTTGGACTAGATGATCTCCAGAGGTCCCCGACAAACTCAGCCATTCTGTGACTCAGTGTGCTGTGGAATACTTGAAATCCAGCCTGGGATTAACCATAATTAATTTTCTTCTGTATGTCTGCCATTATTTTCTCCCACTTTTCTTTTCTGAAAGTGGGAGCAGCAAAACAACTGTGCTTAGCATGAAATGAAGTGAATCTGAGGGATTAAAAATGGATTTCTGGTCACTCATGGAAAATCTTCTAGGAGGAGGACAGAGCAGATGTCATTCTGCAGAACCCTGTTTCTGATGTAATGAGTCTATGCATGACAATTAGTATTTTACTGTATGTATAGCTATCAGGCTATAATTGATTCTGAGGTACTTTTTTTTAAAAAAAGCACCATCTCAAATATATCCATGAAACCATGTGGACATGGTTTTTTACCTATTCATGCTCATCGAGATCTACTTCATAAATGCTTATTTATCTAGCTAAATAACAGTGGAATACTGTTTGTTAAGAATAGGGATAACACCATCCAACATGTATAACCACTGCTCAGACCACAGTATTTCCTTGCAAATGTGTACTGCAACTTGTCTTTCATTTTTTGTTTTGCCTTTTGAGGCTTGGAGATTGTGAGTGATTTTCACATCTTGTATTTTTGGTGCAAATGTTTTCCACAGTCTTTTAAAAATATATCGTCTTGTACTGAATATATAAAAAGTTTATTTTGCCTCAATATATTTTATTAGTTACCAGTTAAGCATACCCACAACAACAACAACAAAAAATACAGGGCTTGTCATTAAGCTACTTCAAGACAAAAAATATGAAAATTAATGTATTTATAAATTTCTTTTAAAAGAAGACTTCAACAGTATTTCCAAATCAACAGAAGTTTTCTTCCATGTACTTTGAAGTCAGAAAACTGTAGCTGTTAAAAGTGGAAGCATCATAAAATCATAATAGGAAAAATGTTTTTCATAGAGAAAAGGTTATTTAAGTTCTTCAAATCAAATGGATGAAAGCAAGCAGCCAGGGATTTATGGTCTGGTATCACAATTATATCTGCTGGGTTTTTATTACTAAAAATAGGATATGTCTACTTTATAAGTTGCATTAAATTCCAGTGCACCATATCACTCTTAGAGCTTCCCACAGATTGCACTGAACTAGGAACTGGGATAGAATATGTCAGGAAAATATCAGGGGAAATTCATTCCTTGTTGTTATTGGTATCAGCTGCTGGCAGTGTGAAATTCTCAGGGGAAGATGTACCCTCAAGGTCTCATGCTGTATTATTATACACAGCATACAGGTACATTAGTTACACTGTCTTTCTTCCACACACACCGTGTGGTATTCGAATACCAATTAGCATTCTACATTAAACAGGGAGCATCCTGGGGCTGCCTGTATTTAATTATTTTAGTGTGCCATTCTGTCTGATTATATGTCTAGCTGTTCAATTTACCTTGTGACATATTATGTATGAAATGGTTTAGTGAAGGTGATCTTCAAATTAAACACCATCCCTGTGGGTAGCAGTGCTGTAATGTGGATGACAGAAGCAGACATCACCATCTCCTACGTGACCCTCCTCTTTCAGCAGCTGTGCTTCTGAGTACTTACACTTCACCTGTCATTTCTGCATTTCTCTGCTCAAGTCTCCTAACTGGGTATTTGCTCATTTGCAGTCTTCTGGTTTTACTTTTCCTGCTTTTGAAACCCAAATTGCATGTAGTAATGGAGCCTTGTACTGATGAACCACGGCCAGTACCTCTCTTTGGAGAATCAGTTTAGTACCTCTAAATCTTCATACAGGCTTCAGATTTGGGATGATCAAATTCATTCCAGATAGCCTGGGTTACAGCAGCCTCTGGTCTTGCCCTTGTGCTGGAGGTGTAGAACCTGTGACACACCACAGGTATGTCAGAGCTACTGCTGCAGATGGGCATGTGGAGAAAGTAACACCGAGAAAGGAAAAGAGGAAGGAACAGAGCTACATGGAACAGAACCACAGAGATTGAATTATGCTGCTCCTACTTATAAGAAAGAAGTGTAGTGTTTAATTAGAGATGATCTCCACATTAATCTAATAAATGTGTTTCCCTAATGAACCTTTGCATGTAGCTTGAAAAAATCCTCAACAGCCAGGGGGGGAAATGCCAGTGCTCAGTAGCACCTCTGAAAAATGGTGCTCAAGGGCATGTCTCCATCAATGTCAGACTTACTGAATCTGTGCTCAGAATGAGCTGGACTTGCTGCAGATGCATCTTAGGCACTAACATCACCAACCCAGACTGTGGGGGGATGAAGGGTTTATTTACAGAGGATGGGTCCATGCTGGCCTTCCCTGAGCACCCAGACTCACCTCTGGGGCCTCAGGGGAACTTTCCCATTAGAACATTTCCCCAGTTCATCTAAATCTGTGGGAACAATATAATTCTAACAAAACTTGCCTTAGTTACTTTCTGCCACTTTTCTGAAATCAGCCATCCTCTTCTTTCCCTGGCAGGCTGGTTATGCAGCTAGGGAGCCCAGAGTTCCAAATTTCCAAATCCTAGCAACCAAGAACATCAGGATGTGCATCCTATACTCCATGGGGAATGCAACCAGAATATCATTGTCTAGATCCCATATTTCTGAGGGAATTCCTAATGCTTGTTTAACAATTTTTAGTTTAGAGTGAGACACTTATTGAAAGGAGAAATATTTTTTATTTCTTTTTAAAATTATGTTAGAGAATATCATTACATAATAGAAAATAGTTTTTATTCTCTTATCCTCTCCATCACTCACACCTACACACAGAGTATAGAAAGAATATCTTTTTACATTCTTAAATGTGTTTGTAGAGGGCAAATTATCTTCCCAGCCTATCACCAAAGGAGGCAGACATAAATCTCAATACTGGTCCTCTGTGGCTGGTTTGATGGTTTATACTGATTCTGTCCTGGAGGCAACATTAAATCTCCTCTCAATGAGGCAGATGTGGGACATGCAGCAATTTTTCAGCATTGAATATATGACTTAAGAAAGTGCATTCTGGCAGACTGAGAACTGGGTGTGCACTCAGGTCCACTGTTTTCTTCTGGCAAACCTTTCTTCTTCTTTCAAACCTTTCCTTTACAGCCAAAGCAGACAATGAACAAACCAAGGACTCATGCCATAGAGAGCAATGCTGCAGTGGCATGCACTTCTGTTGGAAACCTAAAGATCTCATGGTTAGAGGTGAGATAAGGATGTTATATCTTTAGTCAGCACTGTTGAAAAAGAATGAAACACTGAGAAGTGCCCACAGACTAATCTTGACAAAGTAATTTTTGGTTTCCCTTTCTTATAAAAGCAAAATCCCTATTACTCAAAAAATCGACAATATTATCAAAACTTCCTTTTTTCCCCATCATATTATCCCCTGGTGTTTTATTCACTTTTAACTTTTAGCATTTTTCCATAAAAGTGCATTTTTTGTGGTAATTAAAAGAATAAAAATTATAGAAAAGATAACAAAAATAAAGATAACAATAATAACAATAACAACAGCAATAAAGTTCACAAAAGAAACTGGACTCTCTTTAATTTTTTGCAACGCATAAATGCTTTCAGATCTTTTCCCAAAATACTTTGCATACCTTGGCCTCTTGCAGTGCAGACAGCCAACTCTGTGTCAAGATGTCACTTAATTCAAGCTAAACCATTCACACAGATTTGTAATGTCTCCTTATTTTTTACACCAGTAGAAAACAGGGAAACAGGAATACAAATAGCTATAGGGAATACAATATAGCTGCAAATACTTGTTGTCAACTGTTTGAGATGCCTCTGGCCAGATACACAAAGCCTGGTGCAGCCTTCTCCAGCTGATGACATGTACTTGTCCTATCAGGACTCATTTGGGGATCAGGCAATTCACCCTGAGCTTTGTCTCAGTCCAAGCCTTCTGTCAATGTTTCTCACTACACCTGGAACATTACTAAAAAATTAGGCTGCATTGAGCAGTTTCTGTCATTAATTTCTCATTTGCAGCCTTCTTTCTGCTCCTGCGCCACAGTCTGCCTATATTTGTCTCTACTTCTGAGCCATTTTTTGCATGTTCTCTATGGAAACACAAGCTCAATATTATTTTAGTTGAACACAAAATCCCAGCATGGTTTCAGCACACTTGAAACTGGGACTCTGCTTCCCTGGCTCCACAAGCTGAACTAGAACAGAGACCCGCGAGCAAAGTAATTCAGCAAAGAGCTCTGAGATTTGAGCAAGACACAAAGTCCTTTTTCACCTTTTTGACTTTAAGCATTTCTATCACCCTCAGTACTTTCCCCATCTTGCCAGGGCATTTATATTTCAGAGGTTTTCCCACAGAGTTATTTACTGGGTAATGTCTTCACTGAGAACATTTAACTTTAAGTCATAAATGGCGACTTGTTATTTTTATTATTCTGTAAAAGCCTTTTGTCCACTTTGTTTAGCATCATGAGCCTTAGCCTACAGTGAATTCCACTAGCACTACAACCAAAGTATCACAGCCAACAACTCACATTATACATGAGCCTTGGATAAGGCTATGGACTAAGCCATGCAAAGAATCAGTGAGTGGTGTTCTTTCCTCCCTTGCTTGCCAGCATTATTTAAAAGTGATGCCAGAGAATTTTTCACTTAAACCCTATAAATATAACTCTTTGAACATGTTCTGTTGTTGATTTAAAATTTAAACATTTAATTTAGCTTCCCATTAAAACAAAATCTCACAGGCTCCTCTGAAATGCAACATGCTCTGAGGCAGCTTTCCATTGTGAGGGAGAGTAACAGCTAAATGAGATTTTTTTTTTTCCTCCTAAATTGAGATTTGGAAATTATATTAAATGGCATTGTTTATTGTAGTGAATAAGAAAGAGCACTAAAAGGATGGTTCTGCATTCAATATAGTCTGGCAATTTCTGTTTTAAGGGCTTTATTTTCTGAATCACTGAAATGAAAGACAGGATTGCTACTGATTGAAAAATGAGTAGTACCATGCTCTACGAGCCCACCTCAGATCTTGCTGAAACCACTGGAAAGCCTCAGACCAGCAGCTATGTAAAGAGAGATGTGCATCCTCTGGATCTTGTGGAAATACACCTGGAGAAGGGCACTGAAAACCACTGAAAAAGTCTGCAAAGGGAATGAAGATCTCATCTCCAAATAGTTCAGGAGGAGCCAGGCAAGTAGGAAATTTGGATAAAGGCCATAAGGCAAAACAATGACCTCTGGTAGGTATGCCTTCCTCCTGTGTTTTGCTCTTGTTGCTTTTTCCAGAGAGATTTTGTTCACCTTCATGAAATATAAAAAAACTCCATTGAATAGACTGAGTTGGTCTTGTACTGCAATAATTCCAAATTCTGCATCTCTTCTTCTCCCTTTTGAAACAGAGCCATCACAACTTGAACCCTACAACCTTAAAGTGAAAATAGGAATTTCTTAGGTATAGAAATCTCCTTTCCAAAATGGGTGATATGGCTGATATTATTTGCCTAATTTCTCTACTCCCAGAACAACTTCAACATCCATCTTGTGTGCCAAGATACAGTGAATGAGCAACTGCTTATGCTTTAATGAGTACAAATGAAATTAAAAACCTACATGCTGCATCTTGTTTCAAATCATACCATAAGCAGAGACCATGTCTTTCTATAATAGGAGCCTTTCCATCAACTTGGATCCTGCTCCTAGGGAATTTGAAATTGCAGTGGTAGCAAACAAGCAAGAAATTGTGAAGGAAAAGCACTGTTTGAAATAAGAATGTGAGACTGTATAACTTACCAAACAGGGCACTGTTTTCTTTAGTATGCAGCTCTTTAGCAAGTACTGGTAAATGATGAAGCTATGTGTCTCTATGTTTTATGTTAAAAAAAATTAGGATTTAGCACACTTCTGCTATATCTAAGATTTTACTTTAGGGTTACAATGATTCCAGAATTGAATTTATTAAGATGAATTCAACTTGATTGGAGACATCTAAAAAGCTTCTATGTCAGCTAGCATTTCTCACAGCAATGCTTCTTCTATCTCTCCTTCAAGAAAAGTTCTCAGAATGATGAAAAAATCCTTTATTTTTTTTATTAGTTGTAGAATTGTATGGCAAGTATTTTGTATGGGAAGTATTTTGGCAAGCCCTGTTTTGCAGCTTTAGCCCAGAGAAGTTGTGGAAAGTCTTTTGACAAAATTCCCCACAAAAATGGGTCAGGAAAATGATCACAGTGACAGTAGTGAGAAAGCTCATTCCACCCCAAAATTAATGGAAAACATTCACTGCAAAACAGAAAGGGCCAACTTGGTTTCAAACTCAGCTGTAGGTTCAAGAACTCCTACACTTAACTGCTGCCACACAATAGCTGTTAAGGTAGATATTTTTCCATTTGTAATTAGCAGGATGAGTTCAGAATCTTTTGACAATTGCCAGGTTTTGCAGCTGAACCAGTGGCACGAACCTATCTGCTCAGGTTCCTGAGAAGCTGAGCTCAATGATAAAATTTGCTTTGCACTATTTGATTTAGAGGTCACATTATTTTCATCTCCGAGTAGAGCAGAAGATGGAGGAGGGAGGAGTGGGGAGGGGAATTGGTGGTAGACACCTTTGTGTTTTACAGTCTTTTCTTCTAATACAGACCAGGTTGGTGGTTACAGGAGCATGAAGTCTTGAGAATTGCTGTTTACATATGTAATACTGAATGAATTGCTCAGATGGACTAAAAGCATACAAATGTTTACAAAAATTTATGTGCATCTGGTGTGTAAAACCTAACGTATTTATTCCCAAATATTTTGGAGCACACTGCAGCTGTCATTAGCAGTGACATTTCTATTCATGCAAAATAATATGTAATTACCCAGTCAAATCTAACCTGCTCATCCTCATGTACAGTTTCCTTCTGCCAAAGAGCTAAAAACTAAATGATAGCTCCCCTATGCTCCAGAGCTGGAAGCACACTGTGTTTTTAAACAGCCATCCATGGCAGGCCTGGTGAATCCCACTGCTCAAATTAACAGAGCACATGACTGGCCGCCGTGAATATCAGCATCCAGCGGAGGAAGTCCTCATTTGGGCTGAGAAATCCCCTCTTGGCAGGGTCGCCTGCCGGGGTCACATGCAGGCGGCGGCGGCACGGGGCGGTGGGCACACCTTTCCCTGCTCCCCCAGCAGCTGTCATGGGAATGATCAGCTGCCTATTACATGCATGCATGCACTTCCCTGCCTCACAGCACACAGCCCTAATACGTTCTGCTCACAGGCAAGAATTTATATCCCTAGTTTGGCACAGAAGGGCACTACCCCCTTGCCAGGCAGCCCCTGCAACCGCCAGGCAATTAATTGAGTAATTTTCCCTGCTTTGTTGAGGGCAGTGGGGAGGGAAGGACAAAATCTGCACCATCGGTAGCAAATTTATTGCAGGATGAATTAAGCATAACCAGCCCTCAGGGATTACGATGTTCACATGAGCATCAAAAAACCAGGGTCCACCAGGCTCCCTGGTCACCCCAAGCAGTAGAGAAAAGCATTTTCTTCACAAGCTATTTCTTCAGAGTAGCAAATGTCTCATATCCCTCTTCTTTTTCTTTTTTTTTATCCCCTATGACCTCCTTAGCTGTAATTCATGCCATATAGAGAGGAGAGGGTCTTTTTGGAGTAGTGTGTGTTTTGTGAAGCAGGGCTGTTAGGAAGATGCAGTGTGCACAGAGTCCCCCGATAATGAATTACAACTGAGGAAAAAATGGTCTGAATGAGAACTGACTTGGAAAGCAGCAAAAGCAGAATATTCCTTTTCTCTGTGAACTGAGATATCCTGGGGGCCTACAAATCTCTTGAAAAAAGAAAAAAAAAAAAAAGCCCTTTTACAAAGCAGCGCTGCCTAACTTAAATTGAGAACAGAGATAGGTGTACAGTAACAGAGACCTGCCCTCCAAAGGACATGGCCTGAATACAAAAAGAGGAGATCAAAGAAATCAGCTGGGCATCTCCAGTGGCAGGCACAGAGCCTGCCAGGTATCTGCTGTCATGAAGTGTACTGGATGCTGACCATACATCATTGGTTAAGGCACATAAACTATCTTTTGTGTAGGAAATTGAGCAGAACATGTTTAAACTGCCAAACCAGATGATATTAATGCTACTAGAAGCTCTGTTTGCACAGTCTTTTGTTGTTGTTGTTGTTTTTGTTTTTTGGGTTTTTTTAAGTAGATTCATCTTGTTGGCCTTTTAAGTATGTACCTGGCAGTAACTGGCAGTAGAACTTTGATCTTTTCAGTGATGTGTAAATCAGTTTCATTTGATTTACCATCCTGTGTTCACCATTTTATTTAAATGGTTTATTTAAACACCAGCCTGAGCACTGTCCATTATCTACTGACAGCCTTCTCTTTACATATGTAGTTTTAAAATCAGACAAGTCTTCCTGGGTCATGCTCATGTATTTCTATTGACTTCTGAAGAATGCTAATAATTTACCTTATCAGAGAGCTGGTTTTCATGTAATTCTATAGTTCCAAAAATCTGTGAGGTAAAGACAAAGCAAAATCTCATCAGTTCTATGCTTTGTCCTCACAGTTCGTTTCCACAAGAGTGCACTTAGCATTGATACAACCTGCTTCTCCAGGGAAAATGAGAGAAATATGTGCATGTTACATGACAGTTGTTAAAGACTTGAAGTGCAGCATTAAATTCTAAGTTTAAGATAATATCATGTTTCGTTGTAGGAGATGAAGTGCATAAATTATTAAGTGCCTATTTTTGCACACACTTTTGTTAATGATTGAAATCCCAGTTCTGAAGATTACAGTGATTGTCAAGATCTCCGAGTTAGCAGAACATTATACTCCTCCACTAAAACGACTCAAATCTGATGAGAAAGGAAAATTTGTGATCTTGGCTTCTCTTGATTTTTGCTGTTAGTCCAGAGCCAAAAGAATGAACAGAGAAGCAATCTTGGAGCTGAGAAACATGTGGTTTCTGTCTACCACAATAAGTGACAGACCACTCATGGCCTATTCTTATCACCTTTAAAATTTTAAGGTTTTGACTTTGGTTCAAATGAATCTGGATTTGTAGGAGGGTTTTATTCCTTTTTTTTCCCCCCAGTTGCTCAAAAGTAGTTGGCAAATCCTACTGTGTCTGCAAGGCAATATGGGCCCACATGTTTTGGGGTCAGATCTTGGATCCAGGAACTTAGCCAGGTGTTTGGAGTTATCATTTGTGTAAGAAGCACTGCTGATATGTGTGGTGGATCTTGATAAAACCCCAATGCTGCTGAGGTTTTCCTTAGGAACCAAGTAGAGCTTTTTTTTATGGGGCACCAGGGAGTTCTTGCCAGCTGCAAGTTTCTCCAAGTCCCCCAGTTCTGTGTACATCTCCAGAACCAGGACAGGACACTCTCCAAGGGATCAATGGCCACAGTTATAAATGACCAGCCCCCTCTTGGTGATTCCCTAGTTCACATCTCTTAGTCTGCAGAATCTGGGGCTAACTGCATGCAGTGTGGCAAAGCCAGTCTGCTGCAACCTCCTCCTGTCCAGGTGGGAATGGATAAAGTGGAAAACAGCAAGAAAATAAGATTTTTGGTGATCAGTTCCAGCCAGTGGTTTCTTGGTGCTCCCAGCACTCTTGTGCTCTGACTCAAAGTAAACCAAACAAACCCTCCCAAAGCATTCCAAGGAGGGACAATATTTCAGCATGCACAAGCTGTCTCTCGATGCATGGTGATCTTTAAGGAGATAAATAATAGACAGACCATGGATTTTTCTTGCTTGGTTTCCTACTTTTTCCCTCTCATGCACAGGAGCAAAGACATTAGCAAAACATTTTGGTTCCTGTTCCTGGTCTTGAAGAAATCACAGGTTCCCTTGAAGAAGGAGTTGTTTCTATAGTATATCCCCACATGAAGACCAAGTGCCAGATGTCAAGGCACAGAAAAACTTCAAATATATTCAACTGAAACTCAGTTTGTATTCAGCAAATGCACTGGAAAATACTGATATAAATATTCAAAATAATTTTGACGATTATTCAGCAGGAGAAAAACCCCATGACTTTTTAGGTTCTTTTTTCTTCCCCAAACCTATTTTACATGTGGAGAAAGATATATGCCTGTTGTATTTTTTATAAAATATCCTTAGCAAGCTTCAACCCCAAAGAGCCTCAAAAGACTACATTTATCCAGAGTGGTATTGACTACATTTATACAGACTTTTAAATTCTGCCAATGTGTCTTAACAAAATATTTTAAGTGGTTTCCAAGCTCAGATCCAGAGCTGCAGGTTTGAGGTCCCATTAATTGATCCCAGGCTGTAAAATATAATTTGGGGCTCGGAGTCTGTGATATTAAAAAAGTAACTTATTACAGAATTTGCACCTGGACTTACAATATGATTTTGAAGTTATCTGTCTCTCCTTTCCCCCATTTCTAAAATTTTGAAAAATAAGAAAGAAAAGGAGATTATAGTTTACAGTGGAATTTGGGAAGATTTGACCCCAGACAACCTTTGCTAGGAACTGTTAAAGAGCAAACAGGGCAGAAAGGCAGAAATGGTTTGTTGCACAAAAATGGTGACTCTGTCCTAAGCTTCATGGATTGGAAAGAGCATTTAGAAAGTCCAGGCAAAAATGTGACAAGAAGCCAGTTTAAATACGAGCACATAGGTGTGATATGTTCTGAGGCACAGGTGTGACTTGGGAGCCTGGCAGCTTTGTGCACATTGTAACTTTGACATCAAGGATGAAGAGAGACAGGCTAACAAAGATTACTGATAATTAAGTCATGAAAAGGTATGGCTCACAGAGTTATTGCTTTTGTGAGCAAATGCACTATGAAGGGTTACTTGTGTAAAAGGCAAGTGCATTGTTTGTGGCATAGCCACGAGCAGTTTACAAATGCACTTATTTTGTCTTGCTGCATCTCTACTTGTAAGCATTTACCTTGTAATAACCAGCTCTGAATAATGCTTTATCCTCCTGCTTTTGTGTATGAGGAAAAGGTTAAAAGACAGAAAACAATAACCAGCTTTCTTCTCTTTTTCTGCAGTTGGTGGCTGCTGTTATAATTTGCTGAAGAGATTTTAAGCACAAACACAACCTTCAGGATCATGAAGAAAAATACTCTTGTGTGAAAGTGTATGTGCCAGGCATCAATTTTTAAAATCCAGATCCTTTGTTTATAACCAGGCCAAATGGTACTGACATTTGCAGGGCTCCACAGGCAGAAAACCAGTGCAAAATCCGCTTTACAAATCCTCATTTTCTTTGCCAGTTGAAAAATGATTTATTATCCACCTTTGTTACTTCCCCCCAAAAAAATCCCTGATGGGATAAGGGCATGAGAAGTTGAAGAGGATGTTCAACTCTACATCTTAGAGGAACATCTGTTTCTCATGGTTATATTTCCCACATAAAACACTACAAAAATTTGTGCTGTGTATATGCATGTGTCCAGTGTGTGCATTCTCACTTTCACTCCTAGTAGCCCTCCTCTGCTCATCTGTGTTCAAACAGACCCTTACAGAGGCGGGGGGAGGTTGTCTTGCTTAGCCGTTGGTTTGAAAAAGTAAGGTGTCAGAGTTAACATAGCTCTTTAGGCTCTCTTTGTAGTCAGTGGACCAAAAATAATTGCCTAGAAGATGGTGGAGGAATTGTCCTCTGCAGGTGATTTCACTAAATGCAGAGGGAGCTTAGATAACCTGCAATGTACATAGCAGTCAAAGACAGCAAAGTTCTGCTCAGAGAGGCTGTCTGGTGTTCTGGTTTTACTTACAAATAATGCAGTGCATACAGACTAGGGGAGCAGTTTGCTGCACCTCTGTGCATGGAGCATGGCTTCAAAAAAGAACTAAAAATTACTCTGAATATTTTAAAATATTGGACCATGCTATATCTCATTTTTTATGTCTACCGGGGAAAAAAAATCCTGGTTTAAGTCATGAAAAGCTATTTAAAACTGAACACATAAGAAAATATAATTAATTTTAATACACATTGCAGTGGTTTTTTTAATAGGAAATAGTCCAAAATCCAGAATGTTGGAGTGAGACTAAGAATATACACCTCTACCGCTGCATATAATTTCCAGTGCTTTTTGAGTATATATTACACCTTCATAAATCAATTTAGCATTACACATATATATGAAACTAAAAATGCATATCCTTATGCAAACAGTTGATTGGTCAAGCAGTATGCCCACCATGAGAAAATGGGTTCCAGAAGGTCACTCTGAGGTGCATTTCTAACAGGTCTGTGTTAAGGAAATAACACAGAGCTGTAAAATACCAAGATGTTTGTGCTTTGTGCTGGTCTGTGTACCCCATGTGAGGCTGCTGGACACTGCAGTGGGACACATTTGGGTGCCAGCAGTGGGATCAGAAATGGGCAGTGTTTGTTTGGTTGGGCTGGGTCACTCAGGCAGGGTGAACAAGCCCCTGGTGTGCAGAACAGGGCTCCAAGCTCTGCTCTCAGTGTGCAGGTTGGAGTGAGCCTGTTGGTTGCAGAGTGCAAAATCAGGATCCAGGATTGGGTTTGGAGCACAGGCTCTAAATTTTGGTGTGAGTGTGTGCACCCAGGAGAAAGACCTCAACAGCCCAGTGTACTCAGTATAACTGTGTGTATTGGGTTTCTTTTGGCAGGCTGCTTTTTCATGCTTCAGGAATTCCTGTTCTTTATACATTCCATTCCATTTTACATGATCTTAAGTTCCTTTTTGGCCACCTTCTTGTTTTTATAATGTAAAGCAACGTTGGGTGACTGTATGTTTCACATCACTAAGTATATTTCATTTGACACTTCTTTTTTCTCTGCAGTTCCTTAGATGCCTTAACATGTTGCTTTCTCCCTCCTGGTGTTCTCTGCTTAATGCTCTTTTCTGCTCCTTCCTGGAGCTTCCTTAATTGATGCATTTGGCTATTTGTTGCATTAAAAAAAAGCTTTGACTTACCAGTTTAAAGCACTTCCATTGTCTCATGTTGTCAGTTTTTGTCCACCGCTTTCTTTCCTCAAAGATAAAGGGAGTGAAATTAAAATGTGTTTCTTTTTCAGACACTAATGTGATTTCCTTAAGCATGGCTATTCTGCATAAACTTTCTCAGGGGTCACCACCAGCTTCAAAGGATTTTTTAATAAGGACAGGAAAAAAAATCCTGTCTGGGTTCAGTTCCTGTCATGTTGGAAAAAGATGTGACCAGTGTTGGATTCCTGCAGCAATATTTGCTTTTAGATTAAAGATGTGTTTAGATTGGAAGTAATTTCTCTTCAACCCATGAATAGTGGGAAACAAACACCACTATTACCGTGAGCTATTTGGAAGAGCTCTGAATTTGAGCAAAGTCTAGGGAAAAAAAGTACTCAGTTAATGACTAGACTCTTCCAAACATACTAATAACCAGCAATATTCATAATAAATGTTAATCCATTTTTAAAAAGGCAATGGTTTCGTCAAGCATCTGGAGGATGGCTCCCCCAGACAGATTGCAGTGGAGGGGCAGCAGATGGAAACTGGAGCCTGAGCCTGCTCTTAACCTATAAGCTTGACATGCAGATAAGCAGTGGGAGTTTGCCCAAAAATGTGAATTAGCCATGCCAAAATTCCTACATAGGATTGCCTGTGCCTGATGAGGACTCCATTGGCACGTCCCCAGCCCCAGCAAGGAGCCCCATGGGGATGGGGAAGAGGAGACAGGGGAACAAAGTGCTGCAGCAAACTCAGCCTTTTCATTTCCCTCAGCTGGTTTAAAGGAGGGAATATGGAAAACCCACAAAAGCCAAACAGGCCCACCCTCATTCTGAGCGGGTGCGCTGCTGTGGGTGGGCTCCAGCACAGACACGATGGAGCAGATTTGCCCCCACCCCAGCGAATTCTTCATCACAAGATGCAGCTACAGAACTGCCTGTGAGGCAGGATTCAGCCCTGGAACATGCAGAGGCTGGGGAAAATCAGGTTTTGGGGAGCCCCAGATCAGTCCAGGCTGGGGTGGGCTGGCAGCTGCATCCCAGGGGAAGGCTGCAAGGTCCCAGTCAGGAAGGGCTCGGGCAGAGCTGGGTCATGGGCACTGCTCCTCTCTCCTGGAGATGTTCAGACTTGCAACACACACTTGAGACAACAGCAAGGACAGGTTTTCTGCTGCAGCTGGCCCTAGAGAGCTGCAGAGATGGACTGAATTTCTGCATGGATTTCATGCCTGTAGGGGCTGCATGCCCTGCAGGGGCAAGCCTGGGCTGGGGGATGCTGAGGATGCCCCATGACATCCTGCAAGTAGAGGGGTTGGGATTGCCAAACAAAGGACAGAGTGACTCCTGTGACAGCAGGAGTTCTTCCTGGGTGGGTTTGGTAGCTTTGCTGTCTGTGCTTTTTCTTTTTTTTCCTTCTACCCTATTGTTTACCATTGTATTTTCTTTAATATTATCCTCACCTTTCTGTTTCATGGGGCAATGAAGCCATCAGAGGCCCAGAGCTGGTGCAGATGAGTGTACCCAGTGGCCAGAGGGACAGCACACAGGAAAAATTCCCAAATGCCTTCTCCTATGGCTGCTTTAGTTTGCAGAAATCCTCTGCAAGATCCAAGAGTGCTTTAGGAAAAAAACAAAAACTAATTTTAAACCACAAGTTTTGCTCCTCAGTTCTGAGTTTTAATTGTACCTAGATATCTATTTTAAATCTTTCTGAACAAAAATTCCTCATGGGTCAGTTTTCTTTGTTTAGTCCTTTAAGAGACTCAAAGATTTCTCTCTAAGTTCTTAGACAGGACTCAACACCTTATTCTATCTGTTTCTAAGATGTCTTTCTGATTATCATTTTAGATCAACATGATTTAAGCAGTGTTTGGTAATGATATGTCAATACTGGGTTATTTTGCTTATGACATGCACTACCCTGTCCATATGTATGATACTGGGAGATCTTCAGTTAAATTTGCATGGCTGTTGGGACTGTACTCCTGTTACTGTGATTTTTTGGTGTTTAACGAAAATAATAAACTCCATTTGCCCACTTAACTTTAAGGATTAGAAAAGCTGTGCTCATATATCAGTAGTGACATTATATTCAAGTACTTCGGATGCAGAAAAGATGGCTCTGGAATATGTTTGTATGATCTCATATGGATTGCCTGAAACCATTAATACCCTGCATTTAAAAACATACATCTAAACTTCTGCGGTGTGAAATCATCCTCTAGAAAATTATAAGGCACTTTTTACATGTTTAGGTTAGATTTTTCGCCTAATTTCTAGGTTTTTCTAACATCAATATCAACCACATGTCACTTACATAGTCCATTTATATTTTAATTTAGTGTCTGCATATCAAATGTATAATGTACAGCTGGACTCAGCACAACATTTTCTACGAAAGGCATAGGGAACTATTAGCCAATAAGAAATACATCTGGCTTTGGTGTAGCAGAACTTTTTCAAAGACAAAGACATTTCTGTGGTAATTAAACTTGAGACTCAGAGAAGGACAGAATTCTGGCTGGAGATCTTGCTCAAAGAGTGGGATCCTGATGAGGGTTTTTTTTATGGCTAATAATATATTGTATATTACTAAAATATTTAAGAAAAGGTGCAGGCAATTATTTGCAGCTGTTACTCTGTGACTCTGTCCAGGTATTAGACAACCTCTTACACACCAGTTTAGGAATCTGTCATATTTTTGCTTACAGTCAACTGAGTCCTGAGCAGATGAACACACTAAGCTGTCTGCCCTGACGCTTCCGTACAAAAGGCTTTTAAATTAAAGTAAAAATTCATTTCAACAGTTAGGTTATGTTTTCCCTTGAGGTTTCTAACACTGTTCACTTTCATTGCCAAGGATGTTTCCTCCTTCATGGTAAAAGCTTTTTTTTTTTCAATCCTTGCAGCCCTTGTTAGAATGGATCAGCCAAGGTGCTGCTGCCTTTGTGTGCTAACAGGCCCGATCCCACAGTGCTCATGCCTGGCTGCGAGAGGAACTCGGGGAGCTGGGGCTTGCAGGGGGGCACAGGTAAAATGAGAGAGAACTAAGTGGAAAAGACAAGTGGTTTATCTGTCTGCAGCTTGTTCATTGTCACCTATAGCTTCCTCTTAGTGGCATTCTTTTTAAAGCAACAATGACTTCTCTGGAAAAAATAAATTCTTGCTTGGTTTTACTCAGTAATTTAGTATGCAAGAAATGTTAGTTTCTTCTCTCAAACACCAGCAGACAGATGGCAGAAAAAATATAGTAGACTCTGGACTCCCACTGAAAGCTGACCTAGTCTCACCCCTGGCTTTATTGTTTTTCTTTCATAATTAGCTTTTGCTCAGCTTTGTCATTTTCATAAGCCTCGATATTCTTCAATTAACAAAACAGAACAAGAACAACAAGAGCTTAGGCAGCTCATGAGGTCACTTCTTGCAGGGGCTGGATTATGGCACCAAAAGAAGCCTGAAAAGCATGTATTGATCCAGTCTGACAGTTCCTGCCACATTAAGCCTCACCACAGCTGTGATATAAAGGCGCTTAGAGCTGTTATCATAAATACCATCCACTATCTTTAAAGATCATCAAAATTGCTTCACATTGTATAAGAGTTATTGTCATATAATTTGTTCAATGCATTTTAACAGCATAAATTGGTTTAGCATTTTAATACTAGCTTAAAGGTCAAATGCAGATAATTTAAACTAACATTTATCCTATGAAAGTTATCATATAAGCTCAATTTACTGAATGTGTGGAATGAAAAAACAGTCATCTTTATTATTTTGTTCATTTATCCAATATCTAAATATAGCCATTTTTTTTAATGTTAAGGCAATTCCATTTAAGCTGTGAAAGAACCTATTTGAGATTATTTATCAATGTCTATAATATTTAGAATATGATCCTATAGCAAAATAATGTCTTATATTTTGTTCTGTAGAATGGGGAATTGTAAGAGAAGAACAATTATTATAATAAATAATGGAAAAATACAGCTACAGCTTTCATGGTGAACTGAAAATATTAGGAAGAAACATATCTACAGATCTCAACTCCACCCACAGCTGGGTGTCTGCTCCTCTACAGTCCTGCTGTGCACAGAAAACTCCCTTCCAACTTGTGGCTCATTGAACCAAAAAAAGATGGAAGATAAATGGCTTTTGAGAGAGAGAAATAAATTAGTGATCATATGGGTGGAAGGCAATATAGTCAATAACATCAGCAAAGACAAATAGGCCAAGTCTTGTTGTAAAACACACTTTCCCAAGGGGGACTCCTGGAGTTTTTCTACTGTAGGCAAGAATTGCAAGATACTGGTATGACCTACAATAAACTGTTCAATCAACAGAGCTGGAATAGCAATCAGGTCCCAGAGGAAACTTCTGTTCCCACCCAGAATGAGGCTGGGGAAGAGTCAGTGGCCTGCTGGTCACCCTTCCAGGTGGGACGGGATGGGACGGGATGGGATGGGATGGGATGGGATGGGATGGGATGGGATAGACCCAGACCACATCTCCTGAGACTGATCTGAAGCACAGTCAAACTTAATACTTGTGCTGTCAGGGGCTTGCTTGAGATGTGGTTTATTCCAGTATTTTTAAATAGTTGTGTAAACAAGTGTTTGGACAAGCAAGAACTGGAGCAGAGTTATACAGGATGGTGACAGACTTCTCTATTCATCAAGTGGCAGAGACAATTTCTCATATGAATTGGCCATCTACATACCTAGGTTTTGTACTTTGTGCTTGGAGCAGAAGAGGGAAAAGCAGTAAGGTAAAATCACATTTGTCAACTTTCATATAACTTCTGAAGACAATAAAGAATTTCCTGGATCATTCTGACTGCATTTTGTTTGATCACAGTTTCTAGAGTCAAGGCATCTGCCCAGTGCTTGTCCACAGTTGAGTGTCATTTTTTTTGCAGGAATAGTTAGATTTTTACTGGGGCTTGAGTTGATATCCCTAGAGCTCCGCACAGCCTCATGGCACCCCTCTGTCCATCTCATCCTCACTGGGAGCCTTCCCCAGGCTGCAGGATTTGCCTCCTGCCCCCTCACTCCTTGGTGGCTGTCAAGAAGCATGTGCAGCATTCAGAGCATTACATCTATTGTTGGTGAGCTGGGGGAAACACCAAAACCAGACACTTAGAGAAGTGTAAGGAAACAGCAAAGCCAGTGATGATGCCCTGAACACTCAGTCAGCATCCAGGGACTTGCAGCCAGGGACCTTTCCCAGCCAGAGGTGTTTCCCAGGCAGATGACAAGGGAAAGGGCACGACTGCTGGGCACAGACTGGAGGACTCAGCACCAATGCATAGTTTGGAAGGCTCCCTTGCTTCCTGTTTTGTCTGGTTAGCCCTAATTTCATTCAATCTGCATGGGGATTTTTTATTTTCATTCCAATCTTTTTCCTTCACTGTTTGAGCCGTCTAATCTGATGAGACAACTCCTAATCTAGTCTTAACTTTTCTATGTTTTTTCAAGCCTGATGTTTGTGAGCATTTCTAACAAGCTTCTAACTGTACAAATTAGCTAGCTTAATAAGCATTATAAAGGAGCATAATTGTCTGCATTACCAGAGGTCTTGCTGGGTATGATATTGTGAGATGAAAGATTGAGTGCATGAATCATTTGTAATAACAAATTTGACTTATTATTCTATTCATGAATAGTCCAGAAGACAAGCTGGTTATGTCAAACAATTGTATAATTGAAATTCTTTAGACTTTTTGCTACTACTTTTTGGTATTTTTCCTCTGGAGATACAGGGGTGGAGGGAATAATTCTTTTTCTTTGGGATATTTTTTTTTTCCCTTTTTAATTAGAGAAAATGGAAACCTGAGAAATTGCAAAACCATTGTCACTTTAAATTTTGGTCTCAGTGACAAAACAATAACAAAAAATATCCCTTTTCCGTCTTTATCTTGAAGTAATAATAACAGGCATGAGGAATTTTATCTCATTGGACAAATAATTGACAGTACTGTTCCTCTTTTTATTGTCAGTGGAAACTTCCGGTGTTTGTCCTTCAGCGGGATTCACAGTTAAAAGCAGCATGTTGTAAAATGTGCTGATAAAACTCCATACTCCTGGCACAGCAGACCTGCTTCATTTTAAGATGTGAAGGAGTGTCTCTGTCACCTGTTTGAGCAGATCACAAGTGAGTCGCTGAACCATCCATGAATTTCATTGTTTTGTTGCACTCCAGAAGGTGTGCTGGGAATGACCTAACATGCCCTAGGGTTCACCATGATCACTTCATTTTTACCAACTACTGATAGAAAAAAAACACACCTGATGTCTTGCAAAGGAAGAAATAGCAGGAAGCATAAGAATTACTTTCTGGGGGTTCTTTTTATTGCTTGTTTTGGGGGGGTTTTGTGCAAACAATGTTATCATTTATATGAAAGGCAAAATTAACTTTTTTATTACCGTTTTTCCTCCTGTATCTCAGAAATGGTATCATTCCTGATATCACCAGAATTATGCAAAGAGGATTATGAGAGATGCCTAACCCTAGTTTCCTTTTCATCTGTACAAGCTTCTGTAAGAAGTTCATGAGTTTTAGTAGCATTAATATGATTCACTGAGATCTAAAAGAGCTCTGTCTTATGATCAGAAAGTCAGCCCTGCAAGTAGCATATACTGAGAACAATTTGAAGTGGTTTCTGTGGTAATAGATGTCATGTCTTTTACTTAGAAACACTACTTACTGGTCACCATCACTGTATTGCCATCATAGCAATAGTAATCCTATCAAGAACTTGTCTCATACAAAACCTCTGAGGAGTTTAATTTTGCTCTGGTAGGATGTGACCATATTATTTGCATTTCTAAACATGAGAAAATCGGAAGAAATGGCATGCTGGAGAGGTGAATTTGCCCATGCCCTTACTTCCTCCTTTTCAATGGGTGTTCAGAACTGGAGGAGACTCAACCTGTTGAATTCACACAAATTCCAAAGATTACTGACATAAACCTTAAAATTTGAGCCAGAGTGTACCTTTACATCTCACTGTCACATTGGTCCCAGAACCACTGAATTGCAGAGGGTGGAAGGGATGTCTGGAGGTCATCTGGTCCAACTGCTCTGCCCAAGCAGGAAATTAATCTAAACAATGAAATCATTGTTTGAAAATTTGGAAATCCTATGAATGTCAGCTACATAAATTACTGTTAGAAACCAGGTGAAAATAGCCCATGTACAACCAGAGGTTCAACAAAGCGAGTTCGAACCCCGTGTCTTTCCTTATAATACCTATAGGTGTAAAAACAAATGAACCTTTCACGTGTTTTCGCTCTCCCCACACCTTGGAAATGCCAGTGTGTGTGCACACAAATCCATACAGCAGTTCCCTGAGACAGGATCCAGCTCTGACCACCTGCATATGTTGTGCTGTCACGTCGCCTTCGGCACAGCCCGGCACACGAGGATGAGGGATAGACAGGGAATGCTTTGAAGCTGCTCTGTCAGTGCTTGAGCCTGAAGGATTATCCAACTGTTCTCAATAGTGCTACCAGCTGCAATGTATTCTCACCTAGACATTCTTGAAAGCAAAGTGGTCTGGTCATCTGGAAAGGTGAAATATTCCATCATTTTTCTCTCTGACAGAGGGGACAATGAGACTGTGATTGATATGAAAAGACTCCTAAATGAGAGGTCCCAGATAATCTTTGTAGCCCATTTTTGGGCGTGTTTTTTATTTTTTCCCTCTGCTTTATTGGCAAATGAATGTCAGTGTTTTATAACAAATACTCCTACACAAGTTGGTAATATTTCAGGGATTACAGGCTACCATGGTTTCACAGGAAATATAAGAATTAGTTAATAATTTGTATGTTGTTGGTTTGTAACATTTATCATCTAAACTCTTCATGACAAATAGAAATGTTATCAATTTGATATGGAATTTATCTTCATATTTTTAAGAATAAAAGGAACAGACCAGAGTGGGCTATTTACCCAAAAAATATTATTGCAAAGGAAAGTGATTGTCATTTGAGATATTGTCACCTCAGGGAAAAAAATACATCAATATGACTAAATTTTTCTCTTTCTAGGGTTTGTGACAAGGTCAAAGTCATTTACCCAACGTGTTTGAGATTAAAAGATACTATTTTAATACAGAAAAGGGACATGATCCAGAGTGATGTTGATAGTCATTGATCCCTCACACAAAAGACATCTCCAGGCTCTTGACTACTCTTTCCTCTTGCAGTGCTTTCTTAAGCACTTCCCAAGCATTTCTCATGCTTCTTCCTCGAGCTATTTCAATATTTAATCTGCTCCAGCCTTTGCTTTCTTCACATCCTCCTTCCTCCTTCCTCTGTCCAAATCTCTTGCTTAAGATCTTACACCAAGTAAATGATAAAAGGTTAAAAAAATTAGAAATATATAGGAGCAGACACTGACTGCAAGCACAGAGTGAATGTGATGTGTGTGTGTGTTACAAAACTGGTGACCTTGGGAAATGATTCTGTGTAATCCTTGACATCTCCTTTGCTATTACAGTCATGCTTGTTTCTGTCCTGGATGTGAAATCATGCCTGCCACCTACAAGTAGGAAAGGCATTTTAATTACTGGTTTTAGTTGTTCAGATTCCTTTATTCTGGCTCACATTTACTGAGATGATAATGTATGATTGCTCCCTCTGACACAAATACCCCATTCTGACACAAGTGTCTGTCCACAGAGCAGTAACCTAAGCCTGAGGCCCTGTAAGTCAGCCTTGCAGGGAAGGAGAAACCAGTGACACAATGTCTGGGTATATTCTAAGTGCAAATTGTTTTGTTTACATATATAAACCAGGCCTGGTGTTACAAGTGGTAAAACAACACTTAGTTCCAGGCGATTGTTTCTTTAAGGAATATTTGCTTAACAGCCATGTGTAGTTGTTGGAGAATAATTATCTTAATAACAAATACTTTATCAAGAGGAAAGGACATAGGACAGTGTCCTCTAGCTTTTTTCAGACTCTTATGCTAAAAAGGCAATTTTACATGTCATCTCAAATGGAAATTTTGCACACATGCCAGGAACTTGAAAAGCGAAATGTAAAAGTAGCACTTAAAAACACTTGCCATCATAATATTTTCTTGTTTTAGCCAATATTCCAGTGCATTTCTTGCTTGTCATTACTTCAAACTATTGGACTTTGACCCTTCTTTGAAGTCTGTGGCATATGCTGAAAATTAAGCAAGTTCTTAAATGTTTAAAGGATTGGTTTCACTTAGAAATAGTCAGTACATTTAACTTCCAGCACTAATTCTAAACTTCTGTCTTCAGCAAACTGTCTCTCTCGATGACACTAAGTGCACCCATGCTATGACTTTTTACAATCCCTATACAGTTATTATTACAGTTATATACCCTGTGTTTTCCCAAAGTGCAAGCAAGTGGCTGTGCAAAGCCATAGCACAAAAGGTGGTGCCACCTCAAACTGCCAAGCTTTTCAAGGAGCATGAAGACCAGGGCATAAAGCAAATTACAGCTTTGGTCTGATAACAAATGCATGAGATTAGCCAAGAACTAATATATGTGGATTAAAACTTACAAGTTTTCTTACAAGTGGCAGGATTCAAGATTTGTGATCCAAATTCTTGGCAGAATTGAAAATCCTAGCCTGAACATAGTTGTGGTGGAGATTGGGATCATTTAGCAACTCATTATGTCAGTTTCTTTGCCAGAGTGATAATGGCTGTTCTTCATCTCTTAACCCTCTCCAGCCCTGTGAGACCTCACACTGTTTTTGCAGGAGCGATCCTTTACCTGCTGAGGCAGATGGGAGCCCACCTCCCTGCTGTAATGCCTTTCCACTCAGCTGAGATCCTGCTATAGAAATAATTGAGGGTATGGGGGTGGAGGATGAAGCAGCACACAGGGTACATGGTTACTACATGCATTTTCTCAGAGATAAGCAGAAAGGAAGGGTGGTTGTTCCCATTAATGTCACTTCCATCTCTTTGGTACAGAAGATGGGTTGAGCTTAAAGAAGGGACTTCAGCCAAACTGGCAGAAGAGGACTGGAGGGTCCCCTCTTCCCTGTGCTCAGGGATTTTTTCCATACAAGGATATAATTGGAAATGGAAGGCCTAAACTACAAACTGCAAACTTACTTTTCCATTGTGATGCATCCTCCTCCTTGGATTAACACAATAACCATACAGAGACTTCACAGTTGCCTTTAGCACAAGAGAGTTCAGTTTATGGAACTTGGGGGAAAGTCTGAAGTCTGTTTGTCCAAGTATAAGTTGACATTCTCACAGTATACACACACAGGCTAAAACACTCAAATCATGTTCTAGAGGTTGGTATATCCCATTTTAATCAAGCTGTTTTCCTCCATGAAGTCACATACCAGCTGAGGAAGACAGTAGGTCATAAATAGTGAGTTGCAGCTTAACATGCCAGGGTGTCTTAAGCAGAATACAATATTTGAGACAATACAATGATTGCAAAATCCTTAAATCCTTTCCTAACATTAAGACTGCAATTATCCCACAAACTTAATGGGACTGCTGTCATAATTGATGTCAGACATGGCTTAGTTATCTACATGAACATCACTCAGAGTCATGGAATCAATTAGGTTGGAAAAGAACTCTGAGATCAAATCCAGCCTATGCACCCATCACCACCTTGCCAACCAGAGTGCCACATCCAGCCTTTCCTTAAGCATCTCCAAGGATGTGACCCCACCACCTCTTTAGAAAGCCCATCCCAATGTCTAATCACCATTTCTGTGATGAATTTCATCCTAATGTCCATTTCATCCTAACGTCTCTTTGGTGCAGCTTAAGACTGTGTCTTCTCATCCTGTTGCCAGTGGCCTGGCAGACAGGTAGACATAAGACAGTTATTACTTCCCTTAAAAAATGCAAATTTCTTGCTCTTGCTGTGTGGTAGCTTTCGAAGAAAACCCAAAATCAAACATAAGTTTTCACTCACTTGAAAACCCTAAGTCAGCCTGAAGCCTCAAGTAACAATTCTGGCTATAGATGTGAACTATCTGCTTTTGGAGACAGCATGCACAAGGGAGCAGAGTGGTTGATGGCACACCTTGGGACCTTTAATTTCATGTCCTGAATGGCTGTTAATGACTTATGCTGAAGGTTGTGAAATGAAAGATGTCTTAGACAATAAAATCTCCTTTAGGTCTATTTACTTGAAGATATGGGGGTTTTTCATCACTGCAATACTGTTTTTCATTTCAGATGGGTTAATTTCTGTGGTTACATCAGAAAAAAGACTGATTCATGTCAGAATCAAAATGGCTTTTGATTGCACACAGAGAAATAATGAACTGTGAACCAATAAAAAAATTAATTACAAACCATGAAAAACTGCTTTCTCAAACTAAGGCATCATTGGTTTTAGTTTTCTTTTTTACAAGTCTATTTGAAAACCAAAAGAAAACAACTTGAATTAAAAGATAATTTTTAGAATCTAGGAACTGACTATTTGGTCGTGTTTAAGTTAATGCCTCTGTTTTTGAGTTCTTACATACCTTTTTTTGCTTGACTGAAATGAGTTTCAATATTTTGCCATTTTTGTATGTTAATTAAGTGTTAATTTCTGCTGCCTGTCTCACTTCAAAATTCCATTTCTGGGAGGATATTACTTGCTAACAACCTCCTCGTCAGTTCTCAATAGGGAATGACATTTAAAAAGTGGAGAAAGCACTCTGTAAATGATAGATTTCATATGAGTAGCAGGGTTAGCTCAAACGTGTTTTTGTGAACTAGGCACTCTATCTTTTGAGTAATAGGTGAAGGGTAATTTTATTAAGTAACCTAAAACCTAAAATCAAGATGAAAATGAGGAGATTTAGAAGGTCTTCCATCTTTGACAGAACAGCCAAGTACGAGGACCTGACAGGTACGATAAAGAGCTTAGATGTTCTTCTAATATTGTTCTTGCCATAAGCCCCCAGGCTTTGTTCTACATGCTTAGTTAAACTGTTTTTATCTTACATAAATCCTGGTAAGCTACTTTAAGATCCATCAGACTACCTCAATTGCCATTTAAGTGTTTTTTTCTGCACTAACTGCTTCTTGTTAAATAGTTTGACATTTATGTGTCTAGACTTGGGTTGTTTTGATATTGATTTTGGAAAGAATGATAATGGAGTATAGTAGTAATATTACTTTTGCTGTCATACCTACTAGCAATATATCTCTTTGAACTTCTTGTGTTAGGAGCAAAATCTACACATATGTGGGTCTAAATTTAGTTGGTTCTTCAAAGTATTCTTCTTTCACTATTTTTCTGCTGCAACTAATATTTCTTCCTTGCATTGCTGAGAATCTTTATTTTGAGGAAAATATGTCAGAACACAAAGCTTCCAGGTCAGTGTCTGGACAGGAAAGATGGTTATAATATCAGCTAATTCTCTCCCTCCCTTCTCCCTCACTAATGACCTTACTGTGGGTATGGAAAGCTGCTTTCTGTGGATGCTTAAAGTGTACATAATAAGCCAATCACTTCTAAGATGTTTACTGCTATCTGTTAAATGAGATGAGCTTTAGGTTGACTTTCCACCTCATCCCCGACCCCAATGTCTTTTGTTGTTTGCCTGTCTCAGATCAAAATACTGGAAAGAGTTCCAGAGCTTTTCTGGCTTTGGTTTAAATAGAGTTACCTAATGTACAACTAAGACAAAGAATTATAGTCAGAAAATGAGGAAGTCACCAATTAAAAAAAAACCAAACCCTCCACCACGAGATAGGACGTTCTGAACTATGAGATAACATATGCCATTAAAAGGAAAGTCAATCATCAACATTTTAACACCAATATAGCTTTACAATATTCATTCACATCAAATATTGTACCAATTTTGTATGCTAAAATCTTCAAAGCCAAGCTGATGTCAGTGTTGACCTTTAAAACTGCCCAGATACATGCCTCAGCTTTAATTTCAAGCCTTTGATAATGTAAGGATATGGATGTCATCTTTTGTGAGCAGAAGGAAAGAGATTTAACCTGAAAACGACTGAGTTAGACTTTTTCATGCCTTTTTTCCCCTCTGCCTCTTCCACGGGGGCTTCTGTTCCTCTGTTCTCATCCCCATGCTTCCACACTCTGCTGATAACTGGGGCAGTGGAAGTGTGTTGGATGGGCACACAAGGATGGCACCTCAACTGCTACAGCTGAGAATCCTGATATGCCCTCAGTTGCACAGCTCTCCAAGGTGTTACAGCTCTGCTGTCCTGCCAATAATTAGATATGAGCAATTTCAAAAAGTGCATTTCTAGTCTAAGCAAATATATCCTGAACTAGTCAACAAAAAATACACCAATATTAAATATACGTATTGAGAACATATAAGATAGTAGTTTACTCTAATTTCCTGAAAGTGAAGAAAATAACGTATAATCTGCCTTTTTCTATACTCCTACACTCTACTATCTGGGAGACATCTCTCTCCAATATTCTAATTCTTCTTGTTCAGTATGTGTGTATTACAGCTTTTTTTCCTAAGTAAAATAAAATACTGGACAATGGCTGAGGTCCTTGCAGCAGTGATTTAGGACACTTCACACCCCTGGGCTCAGGGCAGCTCTCTCACAGTGCAATGGACAGGAGGAAAATGGCCCCATGGAACCGCCATCTGCCATGACCTCAACAGGAGTTGCCAAATGTCACACTCAAAAAATAGAATGAACTTTAGTTCAAAAGTAGTGAGTACTGCTCAGCTGAGTATTTACACTCAGAGAATGGCTAAGCACTGCAAAACCCATGTTTTTCTCAGTGGGAAAATATAAGCACCAGGCCATTTTTAAATTTCTTTAAGGAATTGCCAGTAAGCCTTTACTATTCTTCTCCCCATGATACTATCAATCTTAGTGGAGAGGTACTGAATTTGTAAATTATGTGTTTGTAAGTGAAAAGAAAATCTCATGAGTATTTATTTCATTTCACAATGGTAATATATGTTGTACTGTTTGTTCTAGGAAAAGCCAGCCTAAATAAGCAAATCAAACCCTTTAAGCCCATGGACTAAGGCCAGAGTCTCCTCTCTTTGTGTCTCCTCTGTCAATGTGCTGAAATCTGTAATACATGTAGAACTGAAATACATGTAGATCCAACTCCAGTTTTCACCATAGTGATGTAAAATGACTACCCCAATAACTTTCATGGCCACTGAGAATTTAGTTTCCCAGTAATTCTAACATTTCAGGGTTCAAGGACCATTCAATTATTACTTTCCTTCAGTCAAGTATTTTGTGTATTCTGACAGCCAAGTTAGCTGGGCATTTTCATATAGTTGTACTCCAGACAGAAGGATTGACTTTTTCAAATAAATATTAGTTTTTCTGGGAAATATATCCCTTCCAGGAATCCTGGGGACTCCTTCAGTTTTATGTAATCCTCGTGTAAACTTGATGGGTTTGACTTCATGCTGCAATTTCTTATGTAGAGGGAAATGCACATTGCTTCTGTCTTTGGCCCAGCAAAACTTATCTTTGTCCAGGACTGTCCAGCAATTCCTGTCCTCTCTGCTTTCTTCTGAAATAAAAATTTCATGCCTGTTAACTCCAGTGCTATTTATGATTTCAAGATCACAAGATCGTTCTTATGAAAAAAAAAGAGCAATGCAGGTAGAAGACAGCACGTTTCTGTATGTCATGCTTGAGGGCCATATTGAGACACTGAAGCTAAAAAAGAGTTCTAAAATTTCACTCTAAATAGTGAACAACAGAACCCAGCTCCTCATCTACAGGGTAAGGCAGCCTTCCATCCATACACTGAATCCTGCCTTTTCTGAGTCTTACCTAAAACTGTGGAAAAAGCTTGGAGTGATAAATATACACTAGACATCATGTTTTTCTCTGAATTATCTGAGTAATAGAGCTAGTTGTCCAGGCTTGCACAAAGACATGGGGACTTCTAGAGGTCTATTTCACTCAGCTGAATCCAGATGGCTAAGACAGCGGCTGAATTACCCTCTGGAAACTCTAGTTTCAGATGGCTATTAAGAAAATTTGGAAAACTAATTTAGAATAAATGTCTACCAGCAAAAATAAAGCAAAAGGAAATAATTTGTCATGTAAAATATAAGGTACTGGGTGTTTCAGCAGTCTGGGTTCTGTGGAGTTTATTCAATGTACCTAAATTTAGCCTTTCATTAAAAGTTTCCATTACAGTCAGTTTGGTGAAATGGACATTTCAAGGACCTTTTTCACCTGCTTTATCCATTTGTATTTAATTCCATCTAGCTCCAAAATGTAAACCACCATTCCCACTAACATTTTATTTAATTCTTTGCTAATGAGAGAAAAAAATCGACAGCTGCTCAGTCTGCCTGACACAAGGGGAGACTATGCATTTAAATTTTAATATTGGTATGACTCAGGGCTCTACCCTTCCAGGCATTTGTCTGGAGCATGTCTGCAGTGATGATGGACACTTTCCACATATATGATGAGCAAATGTGAATGTTCCTCCTGCCTAACCAGTGAGTGCCGTACCTGAAGCTGTTCACTTCTCTTGGCAAAACACAAAGCCCACATCTTAAAAAAAAATCAAAATGAGTGAGAAGCAGACTACAGTTAATGGGACCTAGTCCTTTAGGGATGTGATTAATTGTCTGTGAATCAGAACGAGCTCACGGGCAAAATAAATCCATATCTGTTTGGGGACAAACATAAATATTTTTATTGTATGGATACTGGTCTATTATGGGGGAGTAATAGATGAATAAGTTTTATTCTCTTCCCTAATTCTGGGTAAAATCTTAGAGCGGCTACTGCTTGTAATAATTGTGATATTTTATACAGTTTTGTGACTAATTTGACCTCAAACTATTTTAGTGTTACATACTTCTGTTTTCATTGCACTATATATATATACGTACTTTTCAATTTAGTTGCTTAAAGTAGCTAACAAAATAGATACAAATGGAAACCTTCATGGAGCAGATGTTTCTTTCCTAGATTGCAAAGGCTTCAGGGTACATTAGAGACAACTTAATAAGCCTAATAACACAGTGGTGGTCCACAGAACTTGCCCATTTTAGATCTCATAAAGTCCTAGTAAAAGTTCTAGTCCCCTAGGCTTCCCTGAAACACTCAGATGGGTATTTCTAGTCCATAAAATTGCTAAAATATTTTGGAACTTTAGAAGCTGGTTTGTAAACACTTGTGAAGTCAGCTGAACACAGAAACTAGAACAGAGTAATTAATTTAAAATTAGTCAGACTGTCATTTTGGTGGCTGAAAATACAAGTAATATTGTAATCCATGAGATTTCTGCAGCATTTAAAGGTCAGCTTACACTTTTTCATATAGCAAGTGACTTGGTATTGAGGCAGCCACACATCGTCAACTATTGTTTTTTATCTTCTTTTTCCTCTTCAGTCAGTCAGGGTTAAAAGCACGAGAGACAAAATAGTGTGTTTGGACTCAGATGTTTATTCATTCTTATCTATGTTACAGTGAGTGCTACAGCACTTCTAGTTAACAAGCTAAAAATGGTGAAATGGCAATGTATCTCACTTGTTACAAGGTCTTTTAAGGCTTAATTGTCCAATTAAAAACTAACACCTAAATTATTTTTACTTTCGACCTAATGACCAAACACCCATGACTCATGGTGCAGCATATTCTACCCAATTAAAAAATACCACTTTGACCCAAGAAGAAGGTGAAGAAGAAAGAAAACCTCCACCCTAAAACCTCCATCTTGTCCCATACCTATTACTATATTCTAAAACCCCAAGTTCCAAATTCTTCACCATGTGACATTCCACACCTCTATTCAAACTACACACCAGTGGTTCTAGTTCTATCACTCAGTCTTGGAAGCCTTCTCCAAAGGCTTCAGGTCAAATTCAGAGTTCTTCTGGGGGTCTGTGCCTGACAGCACAGAAAGTTCAACACTCCCAGTTTCCAGGGTTCCAACAGCCAACTACTTTGGCAGAGCTTGGAGCATTGAGCCTTGGCCAGGATGGTACCAGGTGAGGAGTGGCCTTTTCCCCAACAGCTCCTATGGAGAAATGAGGATTCCCACAGCCTGGTGTTGGGACACCTTGTAGGTGCTCAGACTGTGGTTTGTGGCACCACCAGCACACCTGAGGGTCATGGACTTGCTGTGGAGGCATCTGCCCATCATCTGCCCCAGACAGCAATGGGAGCAACCTGGGTGTGCTGTAGCCTGGGATCAGATGGGGTCTTGAATATGTCTGGAACTGAAAGCAAGTTTTGGAGAGGCAAGGACAGGGGAAGAGATACTTGAGGGTAGGACACTGGACAGAGGAAGAAAAGAAGGGAGGCAGAAGACAGATATATCAGCTAGGGGATACATCAGGAAGGGATGAGTAGACAGAAATGCTGCATGAAGATGTACCTATTGTGAAATAAACATGGATATGTCAGGGGAAGGTAGAAATTTGGAAAAAGAGTGTGGACAGATGTCCAAAAAAGTTTATGTGGAGAAGGACATACATGATAGAGAAGACCAAGAAAAAATGGTTTTGTTCAGGTCAGTGCTACTCAGAGTCAGCAAAGGCAATAGGGTCTTGTCCATAATGTACTGAGTGATGGCTACTTATCTTCAAATGAGAATTTGGATTTTAGCTGCCCTTGCTGTTTGAATAATCCTACACTGTCTAAGTGAGACTCGTGAGAGTGCCAGGGAGATTTTACAACCCAGAAATTGGACAACTATTCCTGCTTTTTAACGTGATAGCAATAAACAAGTATCAAGTGTGGGAACAATTATATAATAATAAAAAGAGATGAAGAATGTACATGTTCCCTTTTCCCATCCAAAAAAATAACGCTCTTTGTTGGAAATTAGACTTTTTTTCCAGCAGACTGCAATGATAAATACGAATGGGTGTAGTTAAAATAAAAATCACTCTAAGAATAGCAGTCTGGTTCTTTGTAGTCCAGTTGGAAACCACTCTAATTTGAAAACTGGACACATGACAATGGCAAAAGACTCTAACTTGATAACTCGCAGGCTCTACAGGTGGACCAAGTATGGAGTTATGAGACCCAATAAAAATAATGGTTGGACAGATATTGAGTCCATAAAATGATGGCAGCCAGGCACAGAGTATAATATGATACAGATGTAGGTGTATCGCTCTGAATAGTTTGCACTCTGTTTCAACAATAAAAATGTGTGATGTTTCCAGTACCCGCCACCAACCATATGAGAAAATAAGTTTTTCATCTGGTTTCAATATAAAACACACCGTCCTAAAATCAATTGATATTTCATACTCTTTGTATTCTTCTTTCCTGCACATGCAGGAAGTATTAATGGTGACATGATTGTATGTTACTGCAGTTTAACAAAATGATCAGGAAGACAAGCTATGTTAGCAACATTATTCAGACATTTAATAGCATTTATTCTTTTAACTTCATTATAGTGAATGCCCCAAGGCCCAAAGAGAGTTATTTTTAACATGACTTCAGACAGAATAGAGTAACTTCTCATGTGAACATGCACTGGCCTCTATATAGAGATATATTACCAAGGCTCCAGGATACAAAAATGAGGGGCTGCCACCCCTTATTTTATTCTGGCTCCCCTCTGCCCTCACTCTCCCATGCAACCACTCCATGTGGTCAGTACTCTCCGGTTTCTCCCTAAGGTCAGAAACAAAAGTCTCAGCCTGGAGGCCTCCCCAGCTGTTAGCACTCTCCAGATGTCAGCACTCGTCTGTCCCTTGTCCCTCTTTCCCCCCTCCAAAAAAACACCCAAAATCTGTTTAAGCTCGCATCTCTTCCCATGTCTCCCTTCAGAAAGCAGAACAAGAAACAGCATGCGTGTCTCTGCATGTGCATGAAAAAATGGTCTTTTCCTCAGTAAGGATCCCCACTGTCCCCTCCCAAAAGGGGAGGAGCAGGGAGGGACAGAAGGAAGGAGAGACCTTGTCCTGTCTTGGACACAGCAGAGTCCTTGGATGCCATCAGATGCTGGTGATCCCATTAGTGCCCACATGGCCAAGTGCTGCTGTCACTCCTCCAGATAATTAACCCCACCTTCAACATTTACACATTCACATTCACATTTAATGAGAGCAAAGCTTCCAGACAACGTTGTAACCACACTGTAGCAAGCCACTGACAATTTTATATCATGTTTATAGATATTATACACTGTCTTGCTCTATTTTTGTTTCTCCCATTTAATTTGGTATGCTCATTCCCTTGGGTTTCCTTTGCTCTTCTTCATCACTCTTTGATTTTTCCACTCTTAACCCCTCAGTTCCTGTTCTTGTCCTGTTTTCCTTTACTTAACTACTTTTAGGCCTCAACAATATTTTTTCTTCCTAGTTCGTTTTTCTTCATCCCTAATATTTGTTTATTAATTTTGTGCTGTCAGGTTGGCTGATAATATTTCTGTAATTATAGCAACTAGTCCCAGCAGTTGCCCTTTGGTTCTTGCAACTTTTCCTATCTTTTAACTTCTTTTCCTCTTGAAATACGAGTTTCAGTGATATATTTGTCACCTCTTGTGTGAGATGAAAAAGAGATGTTTCTCTACTCTCAAAAGATTCACTTTCTGTTTTCTCCTTTGTCTCTATAAAAAGATTAAAATTTTGTTAGACTATTATTTTGGCAATGCAAAGGATGAAGAGTGAAGGCAATATCAGGATTGCCTTTCTTGGATGGATTTCTTCCTTGGTCTTTTTTTCAAGGGTCTCCTCATGCAAAGAACTGCATTTCCATGGCTGTGAAGCACTGTACTTGTTGCTCACAGACCTGTCTCCCCCTGTACTATGAATCTCCTACATGGGCTTCTCATCTATTTCCTGTATTGTACTTTGCTAAGTCTGTAATTTTAATCATTTCACTCAAGGGATGCTCACTGTTCCTGGTTTTGTCCATCTCACATAGTTCTTCCATGGGCTTGACCATTCTCATATCCAGTGGAACTCTTTATAGTTAACTGTATGTCCCTTAACATCTAGGTTAGCATCAAGTGCACATCGGATAAAACACAATTTTTCCATATTGCCTTGCTCAGGCCACCCTCATGTCTCCCCCAGCCTCTGTCATATTAAGGTTTACCCCCTTATTGTTAAACATAAAAGGTAGTGATTGTTTTTTTTTCCCAAAAGGATTTCATCCTTTATAAAGCCCTATGTAAATCCTCTTCTAAAAAAAAAGGAAACTACCCAGTGCTACAATCCTTTTAAACCTGCAACACACAGTCCGTTGGCTACTGTACCATTCCATTTATATATTCAATATAGAACACTTCCTTGTTCTTCCAGTTCTGCACAAATATTTGTAATAAAAGTTACCCTTGACACTGAAAGCTATTCACTTGTGTGTTCATACCAAGTTCACACTTCTGCCAGCTGATCTCAATGCAAAAAACTGCGCTTTTTATTGCAATACTGCCACAGTATTATTTCAAAAATCACTGCACTGAACTGATGAGCCAGGGAAGAAAGAAATCCCTGGAAGTTCAGGATGCTGACCATTTCCACAAACTAGGACTCGTCATTCTCAGGTCACTCCACTGATGTCAGCACTGGCAGGGTTGTTGAGGGATGGCAGCACATTTCTGGGCAGGCCAGCCTTCAGCCAGATCTGTGCAGCATGAGATTTGTCTGATGGAGTAAAAAATCCATGTATGAGGTTCTATCAATTTTTGTCTTCTTGGTTTCCCTTTAGCAGTGAGTAATGACCTCTTCTTCCCAGCTCTTGTTGAAACATAAATGCTTCAAATTCTTTGATGTTGTCTCCTTGGTTGGGATACACCACACCCAATTCTGGCCATGTAAAAATATGTATTAATTATTCATCAAAACCACAGAATTACAGATTATGCTGAGTTGAAGAGGCCCACAAGAATCACTGAGTCCAACTCCTGGTCCTGCACAGAGCCATACCCAAGAGTCATACCATATGCCCAAGAGTACGTTGCATTGTACATAAAAATAGATATTATGCAAGACTGAACGCTACAAAAATGTTAAAAATTCCAAACAGTTCATTTTAACTACTAAAAAATACATATTTTAACCCTCCAAATGTGCCTACTACACAGTATGTTTTCATGTTCATATCAAGAAATGACTTTGAGAGGAAATTATAAATGTGTGAGAACAAAGGAATAAGAAAGATCATTCAGCTGATTTACATGCAACAGCAAACAACAAAGGCAACAAATATGGTAGGAAAAATATGCCAAGTTGGCAGAATTTCACTGTTAAGTGTCCAAAAAGAGAAGGTGGGGTTTTTCCTGCTCTGCTTCTCTTCTGCTCTAACTGGGTGGTCACGTTTCCTGACCCTGACAGCCGACACTGTGAATTTGGGTGAGGGCATTGCTGAATGCTGTCCTTGGGCTTCCATTCCCAGCTGAGACAGATTGTTGTAGGAGCTCCCTGCACACCTCTGCCCTTTCCCTCACAGCTGAATCAGAGAAGAAAATGCATCACTCATGCTGAGGAAAACAGCACAAGGGCCGATGAAGGAAGGGGGATGTGAGGAGGAAGACTGAGGACCTTATACAGAACACCAAGGAAAATTTCTGCAAAGGGCAGCAGGGACCACCATACCACTGTGGAGCAGAATAACACCGAGGAAATGAGAGGATGAAATGTAACTCATGAGTGGGAAGCAGCAGATGTTCTTCCTCAAGGGCATAAGCAGAACTATAATTACAGAAAGCAAAGACATCCTATCAAGCAGAAGAGCATTAGCTATGCAGCTGAGAAAACCACAGATAAATTGACAAGTATTATTATTTGCCTTTACATAGAGGAAGTAAAGAAAAATGACAAAGGGTCATCCCCAGGCACAAAGAAATGGGCATAGGGCAGACAGAAAGGGCTAAGAGCACAGAAGGAGACATTTTATTTACAATATTAGCGTCCACTAGCATATCAATAGCAAAATTGTATGTGTTATACTATAAGAAGAAAACTTCATGCTTCCTTCTTCAGACTCCAGTGAATTAGTCAGAGTCTACCCAGATCATATTTTATGTGAAAGTAAGCACCAGGTCACAGATGTGTCAGTGCAACCTCACTGCATTTAGAGGGAACATGCCTGTATGAAAGGCTATTTGGACATATTTTTAAAGGATTCGTCTCCAAGGCTACATGTATGCAATGTATTCAAGCACCTACACCCATCTCATCTAACCAAGCCAAAACCCCAATGTGATAAATTAACCTGATGTAAAACTGCAGAGTGCAACTTTTTATCATTCTTTGAATAGCACATTGTTTACATGAAGAAAGTAACTCAAAAGGCACTCATCCACCGAGATTCATTATATTATAAAAATTAAAAGGCAGTTTCTTTAATTTTTTTTAAATCAGAGGCTACTTTTGGTATCAAAATACTGAGACCAAAGTGGTTCAATTCAGAGTGAAGCTGACCTCAGCCTATTTAGACCCACAACAGCTTTGGTGTAGAGAGACCAGAGGTGGGCTCAAGACCAAAGTGCTCAAGGCCAGATCCATAGGCAGAAATATCTGCATCCACCCTTTCCTACTCTAAAGCTTATTCAGTTGAAAAAGCATAAAATATTTTATGAATCATCACCTACAGAACTTCTTAATGAATTCCAATCAATAACAAAGGTGTTATCCTACCAAACACAATGGACATCTGTGCCACAGAAGGTATGACCTGAAATTAGTATTACAGTTACACAGGTTAAACTCTTTTGCCTGTATAGCCCCCTTTTCTGATATTATTACCGTGGAAAAAAAGTATCTTAGTCTTCAGAGCTGTCTTTGTTTGCAAGGTGAATATTACATTTTACTTGCAAAACAAGAACATTTTACACGGAGTCATTGAAGTCAAAAGAAAAAAAATTGACATTCAGATTCCAGGAGGAAAACTGATCATGTTTCTACAAAAAGCATCAACTAACTCAACAGATCTCTCTCTTCAGTGCATTTGGAGTCATACCCACAAAATTCTACAGGAGAAGCTTGTTTTATTTATACTTTATTCTTCGGTCATTGCAGGCTCAGCTTAATGGCAAGAGGGGGAACTTGACAATTTCACCCACCTTGCAAGTCATAAACCTTGTGATAACTGAAAAGGTGGCCAGAAGACAAATGGGGACAAGGACACTGTGTCTGAGCAGGTGCTGCTGCTCCAAGAAAGCTGTGCCATTGGTGGGGGGTAGGAAGTCATGATGGCTGGGCTGGGGGAGCGTGAGGACACTGAACTCATATAAAGCCCCAGTCTGGTCATCCCAGCATGACCAGGACATTCAGTTTGGGTGCAGTGTCTCAGGTGGCATGGACATCAGGACATGCTCACAAAAACTTTATGGGTGCATAAAATAGACAATAGCCAAGTGGATAGAAATGTGGCAAAATGATGGACTGGTGAATGGAAAATGATACAAAAATTTCTAAGCAAGTGTATAATCTTTAAATATCATCAAGAGATAAGCACATTATGCTGTTTTACAGCTAAACTTCAGAAAAGACTCTTTTACTATAGGATACAAAACCAGGTAATAACCCTGCAGTCAGTTGTGTTGAAGCATTGGCCAAATGTCCTCAAGAAGTGATGAAGTTCATTACTGTGCTCCGTTAACCTTCATGTACAAAAACATCCCCCAACAGCCTAAAGAGAAAAACAAACCTGGAGCTGTTGTTTACATTTCACTTTTCTGTCTATCCACCCTATTTTGATGTGCAATTGACAAGTGCAACTCCCATCCCCCCAAAAATATCCATTCAGACAAAGAAATCTCTAGTTCCATAAAATATTAAATCGTCAAAGATTATCAAAACAATACCCTAAGGGAAAGGGAAATTTTCACTGGCATACTGTCAGCTGTCAGTCATACACTTTTATTATCCTTGTCTGGCCTCTACAGTTTGCCCTCTGTGTGGGTTAGAAGAGAAGCTTTACTCTTTTTCCTTCCTTTTATAGTTTATTTGTAAAATGGAGATATTGCTGTCAGCATGCATGTGGTGGTCCCTGTGCACCTGAATTGTGGCAGCACAGAATACACTAGGACAGAAAAAGAAAGCATCCACAAACTGGAATGCTTCTAAGATACAAGCACACTCAAAAAGTCCAAAAATGTCCTGTGCTCTATGCTTGCTCATTGTTCTTCTTCAGAAACCCATACTCACTGATTTCTAAACTCACTTTAAAAACTGATGTTATATTGCATAGGAAACATAAGGAAAGAATTTAAGAAGAATCCACCTTTGTAACTAGAAAATAATTTAAAAATATGAAAGATTATCTGAATGATCCACTCATAATTTTATTTGTAGTCTGAATGTCAGTCTTGGCCAATGCCACCTTCACAATATCAAGACACAACTGTTTCTTCACTTGAAACTATTATCATGAACTACACTGGAAATTTCTTTCTTCTCTGGCTTTAATGAAACTATAAAACTGATGAGTATTTTCCATACATAAAGGGGAAATATATTATTTTATATATTGCATAGCTCTGGAGTATATAGCAAAAATAACATGGAAAAACAGTGTAAAAATCTGTTCATAATATATTTCCTGCATGTTAGCCAAAAACCTCTGCCAAGATTTAGTACCATTTTGTTTTAAATAAGTGTTTTAAAAGAAAATAGATATATAAATTGTGGATTGCTTTTTAGCAAATTATATTTTTGAAAGTAGAATTGGCAGTTTATGTTGCCTCTAGACACTTTGCCTCTTATGTTTGGTTGTTATTCAAAAGCATTTAGCACCTTATTCTTGGTCTTCAGTTGTCAACATTACAAAGTCATCACACAGTCCCAAACTACTGTAGTCCATGGTTAAAATGAGCAGAGAAGTGAAAGTTCTGAGTTGTTCTTATCGTGGGTCACGTCAGACATGGCAGATATTGGGACAGAATGACACATGACAGACTGCATAACATCTGCTCACATTTTGTGTTCCTCAAGTTGTTGTTATTGGTTTTTCTCTTTAATGAGCCCTGAATTCACCCACTAAAAGGACAAAAGTATAGCTTAGGGAAACTAAAAGAAAGATGGATTTACTTTATTCTACAATGAGCATGATTTCCTACTTTGTGATGATTCACCACAAATTCATTTTTTGATGACCATTTCAGTGCTTTCAAGGTCTCCAAACTGTCCATAATGCTGCTGCTCTTGGTTCTTCCCACCCTCACCTCTTCCACTGGCATGAGAAGGGCNGAGTAAGATATTCGTGACAAATAACTTCTCAATATCATACTAGTTTGGAACAAAAGATCAACTTCCATGTTCCCTGAAAGGTTACTGAGATATCTCTGTAGATCTAAATCCAGCCAGGATACTACTCCAGATCTCATGTCTCAAAGTTTTATCCTTTTATTAGGCCTTAAGAAAAGGACTTCAGTTATCAGGACATTCAGTTGATAGGAATTTTTAATAATGTAGTAAAAAAGGTGGTTTCTTTTCTCCCCTTCCCTTCCCTTCCCTTCCCTTCCCTTCCCTTCCCTTCCCTTCCCTTCCCTTCCCTGTTTTTCCCATCATTCTGCAAATTGTCACTACCTGCCTATTTCGTGTCTGTCTCCCTACCCTGGGGAGGACACCTACAGCTCTTCTCTACTTCACAAACATATTTGCTTAATCCTGTGCTTCCATACTCCCTACAGATGCAATCCTATACAGAGGATTTAATTATCCTATTAATTCCTCTCCTTGTTTTCTGTGCATATCTGTTGAGCAGTCCCAACTCACAGACTTAGTTGGAACCACTCAAAACCCTGATGGCAAAAAGTGTTTAACAGGTTGGACTGGACAACTGATATAAATTCCACCAGAACAGTGTTTTATTAGAGTATATCCAAAGAATCAAGACTGTGTGATGGAGCCATGCCATGCTGGAGATTAACACTTTGTCTTGGTTATTTATCATCACATGAAGTTTCAGCCAGGATTCAGTAGCAGGCTGCCTTCTGTAAAATGTGTTTTTAACTCCATGTTAATATGAGCTGTATGTTCTGGAGAACAGAGACAGTTTGTCTGATAGTTGCAAATTACATTAGGAGACCCAGAGAAGTTTCTCACTTTTCTGCAGGTAAAGATCTGCCAGAATTACTGTCAAACATCTAGTTTGCCAAAGACACAGTAGTTATTTCCAAAACATTGAGAAAAGTTATTAACCTAGAAGTTCAGAATTATCTTCCAAACTGTAGTCCAATAATCTGAGGAATAAAAACTTAAAAGAGATAAAATATGATCATGCATGACCCCTCTGACAAACCCCAGGTAAAGACAAGCAAACATTTGTACACATCATAAACTGAAGATTCTTTCCTGTAAATGCCCTCTGAATTGTGCACAACCAAACTGCCTGGTTCTCTGGGAGCGCTCACACCTTTGCAGCTGGGTATGAAGAGGGAAACAGATCTCCCTGACATGATCTTGTAGGTAAACATTATTTTATTTTCTGTCATCTGCACCCTGTAAAGCTTAGAAATATTGTTTGGGATTTCATAAATAAATAGTCTTAAGTAGGCTCAAACTAACAACAGTAGGTTAACATTAAGGCATTTCAATAATAACATAGTCCCAAATTTCTAAGGTACCCAAAAGGTGAGAGAGGTCATTTCCACAAAACTGTGGAGCTAGCTTAGAAGTTAGTAGCATTCAGGTCAGTATGGAATAAATGTCTTCTAGTCAATAAAGAGAGAGAGAAAAGCTTCCTGGTATACAGCAGGACATTCCAATGGCCTGCAGTGAATTTACAATAGCCTCACACACCTCTTTAAAAAAAAAAATTAAATAGAAGCCAGTTCTGGAAATGGGCATGAATGCACACCACCTCACTGAACCTTTTCATAAGCACAAGGTGCTGAGAAGTGCTTATTAAAACAGCAAGTGCTTGAAGCATGCTGGGATATCCTCTGCCAGATGTATGTGTCCCTTACATCCTCTAGCCTTCCATCAGTTTTTGTTGTTTGTTTGTTTATTTGCAAGTCATCCATATGGCAACACCATTAAGCATGTCATAAAAAAATTACTCAAGTGCTTGTCCTGTTACTCTAATGAAATTACATGTTTTTTAAAACCTTGCCATTCCAACTGCCATGTGTTATGAAAACTGAAGCCTACTGGGATGCCATTTCATGTAAAGTTTAAGTGCCTCACCGGTGAATATAATTAACCATAATAGCATTTTATTAGCCTTAGTTACAACTGCAAGTGAAGTAACACATTGCAAGTCATGCCAGCACACATAAAAGAGAGAGCAAGTACAATGCATCAGCTGGGAAGGAGACAGCTGTTCCCAGCAATTGCCCTCGTGTCTGGCCTAGCCAGCAGGGGTAGAGGATAATCCTTAAAAATCTCTGCTATAGGGCATAACCACTGCCATCAGGAGGAGAGCGAGGCAGGGGGTGATGGCTGAGGAGTGCTGGGGGAAGCCAAAAGCCAGACTGAGCTGCAGCAGGAGCATGCTGGAGAGCTACAGAGGCAGAGAAAGCTATGGCTGCTATGTGCTGGAAAAGGGTTCCCTGGCCAATTTTGTAGGCTTGGCTTCTTACCTCTGCAAGAAGATGCACAGGAAGCTGGCACAGGAAGGATGGTGATATTCAGGAGGATGTCTGACACGCAGCTGCACACAGCTGCTCTCCAAATGGCAGAGCTGGAGCAATCACTGCTATTAAAACTGAACAAAGTTATGTTTTCCAGTACACACCTTCATCTTTGCCTCACCAATGTAATCTGACCATCCCAATCCATCTGATTCTCTGAATTCAGAGCAGATCACAGCTGGCAGAATACAGGAATCAGAAACAAAGGATGATAACACAGAAGAGAAGAGCATAGAAAAAAGTGGTCAAGGTAGAACAAATAGAGGAAAAGTGAAATGCTTGCACAGGCATAAAGAGGAGAGCAAACATTCAGAGAAAAAAATGCTTTTAAACCCCGTGTATTACTACTGACATCCACAGGTCCATGCTGAGGCTGCTGAAGCTGGTTACACATTTTGTGCATGTTGGAACCACAAGACTATATCTAAATGATTTTCTTCCTGACAAGGAAGGAGTTAAAATATCCTGGAATGGAACCCATTGCACTGTTCTGAACCTGGGAATACTCCAGAAAAGAGCAGTTTGGTCATATCTGCCCACTTCCCCTTCTTTCTTTATGACTTTTTCTCACCTTTTGCAGTACCCACTGTCACATATTCCTGTCATCACAGGTCTGTTTCTGCTTAGATGGTTACTACCAGAGAAAACCAACAAAAAAACCAATCAAAACTGCTTGAAGCACTAGACATAGACTGCACATAGCAAAAGGAAGCGAGATTCTTGCTGAATTCAGCCCACAGCTCTTTCAAAATACTCTTTTAACAGAATAGTGAATACTTTGAAATATAAATATAACCTAGGAAAAAATGTACTTCTATGACTGCTTTAAATAAAAAAGTTTATATTTTTCAGCATGAAGAGGAGTACTATTCACCTGAATGATTCTTAACCTTTCTTTAGGGTGGTACACGTAGTGGAAGAACTAGATGTTACTTTTGGTCAAGTTAATTATCAGGGTAGGGCTTTATATATGTTCAAAACACAGAAAAAGAAAATTAAGATATTGATCATTTAAAATTTATTTTATGTATTAGAGTGTTGTATTTAAATAGAACCTTGCTGCTAGAAGTCTGACTGTAGACAAAAATATTTTAGCTAAAAAGAAATTGACAGAAAAGGCGCAAGTCAGGGAGCACTAGCCATTTGGATGGATGAGGATCTGAGACATTTGTAATTCATTCAGCATTACAGAAGAATTGGGAACTGAACCCAGAAGTCTTGATTTCACATCTTGTGATGGAAACGTGCTTTATTTTGCATCTGTTTATCACTTTTAATACGTTTTTCTGTCACTATAATGTTCCTGAGAAATTATAGAAATCACATCTATGTGATGTTGTCCAAGAGCTGGAAGTTTCTATGAAATTTTTGGTGCATTGACCTTCAGATTCGTGGTGGATGTTACAGTCTGTCATGTTTTCTATGTACCTGGGTGACTGAAAAGCCCAGAGTGTGCATGGCACCATTTCTCACCCCACCTCCACATGACATAAACTTACATGAGAGCTTTGGTCTGCTCAACTTTTCTCCACTTTTCCTGCTGCTCTCTTCCTGTGGCTCACTGGAGTATTTTAAAACGAGCCACTCTGTACTGAAATGCAATCTTATGTGGGCTGGCTGCTATCAGCATGTCTCAGTAAAGTGCAACAAATTTGGAAGAGCTAATATTTCAAAGACTTAATTTGATCTCAATCTTCATGCCTGATAAATAAAATAAAACTTTGACTGTCCCAACACCAGCCAGCTACCCATCCAAGACAGGAGTCTGCACCACAGTAACAGCTTTGACCTTTTTGGCTGTGTTTTGCCCACTGTGATTATCTTTTTTTCTTTGAATTAGCTTAAGCAGAATCAGCTGACATGGTGAGGATGCTGACGAAAAGAAGGGATACAGTAGACCCATCAATATGTATATTTTAAAAATAGTATTAATAAGTAATAATTTTTTTAAAAAAATATCATTTTTTGCATTGCTCATTCATTTAATTTTCTCAGATAAAAAGGAAATTTTTTAATATATATTGCAAAAATGTACTTTTTTGTTCTCCCTGGACTCTATGGCTTTTCTTTAGCCATCTAGAACATCACTGCAGAATCTCTGTAAGACCTCCAAACTGGGTCTAATATTTACATTTACATCTGACAGTTTAAAAATTCCTTGTATATTTGGGCTTTTTTCATTGCTAAGTAGTTACATTCATTAAATCCTTGTCACCTTGTCACCTATACTAAATTTTCCAATCTTCCTATAACTGATACTTGTGACATTTTTCCTAGAAATACTTCTCTCTACAACACGTGTTTCTTTGAAGCATATTCTTAAAAACATCCTGAATTTCACACATGGCATAAGGGGGTTTGCCATTAAATTAATGGTGGTGGTGTTAAACTTATACATTAAAGCATTTGGAATATCATGTTGCTTTGTTTCCTTGTTTTGTTTTGGTTTTCCAAATATTACTCATGAAAACCTGGATTGCAGTTTCTCTCTTTTATATGAAATAACTTTAAAAAATCATTAAATATATTTTACAGTAAGCATCAGTGTTACATTCAATACTTTGTTCATGCATAAGAGGATATATAATGTTATAAAGGTTTTGTTTAACATAGGTTAATGTAAAACAGGTAGAAAGTATGTCTTATGCCCATTGTCAAACATTTCAATTGGATGTCTACTTGTTTTTATATTTTAGGTTTGTGCTCCTCAAAAACACATTGCAGTTTTATTGTACTTTCTCTTTCCTTCTTATAGATTTCTTCCTCCTTCCTCCAATCTTTTTTCTCCTCATCTTCAGCCAATTCTCACCCATTCTCCTCTGCAGCAATCTGCTGCTCTGACTTTAATCCAAGTGAGCAATGAGCTGTAAAATCTCCTCTGCAAGCCCTGCTTTTCCAGAAATCTTTTCCCAGCCATTCTACTTCCTAGTGTTCCAGCAGTACTCTTCCTGAAATCTATGGAAGGTTTTGAAGTGCCTTTTCATACTGGGGATTGAAATCCAAAAATGTTTCTGAAGAGGGACAAATCTCTGCACAAAATGGGGTCAAAACACTATAAACATCATCCTTACATTACCTTCCTCTCTTATCAATAATCCTATTCAGGATATCTATTATATTAAACCACACAATGGCTAGAGACATTGCACTTTGGACGATTACAAGCCCAGCATCTCTAAAAACTGTATTGAATATCATATCCTTACCTTTCTGAGTATTGTCTATGCTTGGAATTTTCTTCTTCTGTGAAAATGATTGCATTTTCCTAGCCCCAGATTAGGTAAGAGGTGACAATTCCATTTATTTCAAGTTGTAAATTCACTTCTCTTATTAAACTCCCAGTGACAGCATTAAATTCTCAAAAAGATTATCCAGTTAAGGTTTTCTCAATAGTGGAATTCTTTTGGGTAGAAAATGAAGTGGAATTAAATGAAAAGTAATTGCTGCCCTATTCAACTTCACATGGCAAATGGCTACAAAAATGCCAAAAAGGAAAAAATTGGAACATTTGTAATGCATCTGTATATTAAATAAAAGTCTCTATAGTGACATAAGTAAGATTAAGATGCTTGTGAAAAAAAAATAGGATGTAGTTAACGTTTCTCCATACATGTCAATGTCTGTGCTGTGTAGCATGACTTGCCATGTGACCAGGATATTCCAACCCCATTGTCCAGATTTCAAAGTCCTAGTCCTTGTTCTTGCCTGTTTGCTCCATGAAAAGCAGATTTTCAGTAAGCACTTAGCAGTACATGTCACACAGGTTGTTATGAGCACCACATATTTATTTTGTGAAACATTTAACAGATACTGCCTTTCACCCTAAAGGTAAATTAACTGGAAGAGCAAGAGAAGAAGAAAGTGAGTTTAAATCAAGACTAAAATAATCTGTTATGTTTTGTGATTTTTTTAAATTAAAATAAATCCAAAGACAAACAAACAAACAAAAACAAAAACTACCAAAAAAACCCCAAACCAAAACCAACAAACCACCCATCAAAAAAATTCCCAAACGAACCCACAACAACTATAAATATCATAAAAGTATACATGAAATTCACAAACTAAGGCAGTGCTGCTCTTGTCTTTCTCAGTACTCAAAGTGGCTCACTTAATTTCCTAGAAAATTTCTTCACTTATGTGAATATTTCCAAACACAAATGTACTCATTTTCGAAGGAAAGCTAGAGGATGTGTAATAGAACCCAGACGTATTTCTGAAATGAAACTGGCTTGTTTATAGACTGAAAATATGCCTTGCATTAGGGAAGTGTGATTACTCTCAAGTTTGTGACTTCCACAAAGCAAAAACTCCAAACTCCCAAATCCTATTTGTGAAATGGAAAGAATGGGACTTTCCGTACTGGATCAAACCAGAATCCTGGGTAGTTCAATATCCTGTTTGTCAATATCCAAGAGAGCAGCCTCAAAAGAAGGCAGGAGGACTCCCCCAGGGAGCACATTTCACACAATCTATCCACCCTCATTACATTTCTAAGGGTAATTCTAACTTCTAAAGTTGGAACTTGAAAACAAGCTCTTATATTGAGAGCTTTTGTGTAAGATTTAGAATTTTCACTATATTTGCAAGACTTATGCTTGAAAGTATTTTTTTATGCTTCTGCTACCATAAAGTTGTAAGTCACTCTCTCTTAATTTGTTAGTAGTGAAGTGTGTGAAGGCACATACATTATTTGAAGTTTTGTAAGAAGAAGTTGCCACAAATTACTCTAATCATCTCGATATCTGCAACCAATTAAAGCATTTCATTCATTTTTATTGATGTCTCTGGAATATTCAGAGAGGGGAAAAGGAAAGAAAAGAGAAAAAATTTTAAAAGGGCAGAAAAATGTTTTCTGGTCAGCAGTTAAGCAATTAAAACAACCACCATGTGGTGGGGTTGCAGCTTTGTGGTGCACAAATGTGAGGAGAGGGGAGCTGAGCCGCAGGGCAGGCACCAATTGGAGATGGTTTGTCACTGCCACTGGAGCTGAAAAACACCCCTGACCAGCACTGAAGCATTTAGAGCCTCAGCCTACCTGCAAGTGGCTTGAAGCTAATGTGAAATGGCAGCTGAGAGCAGCTCCATACAACTTTCTCAGCCTCCCTAAGTAATTGGTAACCTCTGAACCCTGCTCACATGAGCAGCTGGGGGGAGCTGCTCCCAGATAGGCAGAGAGGTCAAGCCAAAGCCTGATTGTCTGGGCCTTCAAACATGTGACCTTCTTCCTCAAAACTTTTTTTCTCACACCTCAAGATCATGGCACTGGCCTCCAGAACTGCACTTTGATCGGGGCTCAGAGTGCTTTGTTTACCTTTTGTATTGAGCCCAATCAAATGCCCTTGAACTGTACAGTATCAGCTTTTCCCAGGTCCTTTTAATTTGGGCAAAGAGAAACTAGCCCGTCTTCAGAAACTTCTACTTTACTTAGTGCTGATCTTGGACTTTTGCAAAACTGACAGTATCACTAATCTAATCCTGATGTCTGCAATGAGGTTTAACACTTGAAACATCCAAGTGAAGTTTAACCAGAGCTATTTGCTGAGCTTTTAGGTCCAACATTTTTCTGGGGCATATCCAGCTTTTAAATTGAATATGACAGAATGTCCTGATTAGCCCAGTGTTGTGAAAAGTGGAATCAAAGCCTCATTTCAGGCTGCTACCAGGTACTACAGCATTCCTAATCACAGATAGCATTTGATCATGCATGCACTAAAATTTTGCCAGGCCCTTTGAGATGCCAAACAAAGTCTTTGTTTTTTAAAACCAAAAGTGAAAGAATGGGTGTCAATAGCCATTTATTTTTTGTGAGATTTAAATAATTTTATTTGGATAAATATGTAAATACTCTTGTTGCAGAACAGCATTTTCTGGAAATACACCTCACTGTCTGATAATGGTTCTATTTTCTGATAAGCCTTTGTTGCTTGTTTTTCTCTGCTAGAAAATCTATTGTTACCTAACATCCCTAACTCTGGATCACATTAAATATGTCATTTCCCCTTAATAAATAAGATGGTGGCTTGGAGGCAATTATTCCTCCAATAATAGAATTACCTATTTATCTGCTCCACTATCAGTTTATTTTACTGCATTTTGATTTCTGTTTTGGCGGAAATAATTTTCAAAGCAGGCCACTAATAAACTGGCAAAAAGCCTGCTCACAGTGCTATTAAGAATAACTATGCTGGCATCCTCTGATATTGAATTTCACATAGCAAACACTGGCAAGACCTAAAATTGTTGCAAGTTTTACCAGTACAAAAGGACATCCCAGTACTCCAAAAATTTGGTACTCCCTTAACCTAGTCAAATTCTTTTACAGTTTAGAAAGCCAGCTGCCTTGCAGTGACCGTCAATTTTATTGTACAAATCAATTTGTCTCCACTGACGGAAAATAATTGCAAAGCAAACAAATTATTCATGCTACATTGAACCCTATTCACTCTGGGGACGCTGAGCTTACAGCTTGAGAAGATTTTCCTCTGCCTGTCTCAGAAGTAGAGCTTGCTTTAAAAAACTCTAACAAAACATTAAAAAATTGTGCTGCTTTTACTCTTACTGCTGCTGGAGATTTCCAGAATATTAATATTGCATTTTTCTAGGCATTAAGATGCCATTATGTGGAACTTTTCTGAGTATATGATATGGCTTTATACACTAAATTTTCAGTACAAAGAGCACTGTTGTTGAAAGTGGAGGATTTGGAAGTGCTTGTAGGCTTACAAAGTCACTTAGGATCTTAGGAAAAAGCACAGTCCAGCGGCTCTCTATATAGGCCAATATCCATAGAGGGATTTAAATCCCTGAATAGACTGGAGGGTTGGAGTGCATTTGCTCAAATTTCACTCTTCAAAACCACCACTCTCTTTTCATCTGCCATGGAAACATTTACATTCTGTCAACATGTCTAATGCCCCACGAGTTCTGCTCCTGCCAAGCCCCCAAAGCCCCTCTCCTCAGGGTGAGGGTCTGGCAGTCCTGCTGGGAAGATGGAGAGCATCAGCCTGGGCTCTGCAGGAGTCATTTCCCAGCAAACACCTTCCAGTAGCTGGGCTTCCCCAGGAAAGGTGGACAGAACCTGGAGCAGGTCCCAGCTAGTCCTTACTTGAGCAGTGTCATGTCCCTTATTTCTCCCTCTGGCATAACAGATATTTAAGCACTTCCATGAAAAGTAGATCAAACTGAACCCTGCCTCAGGAAGACTCTCACACAGAAGTTTCCCTCACTCCTTCATATCCCTATGAAGCTTCCCTGGGGACAGGGTAGTGCTCAGTGCAGCAGCTTCACACAGCTCCAGGGAGGGTTTAGGTAAGGCCAACACCAAGTCCCAGTAAAAGTGCAAAAAGGGACTGACCTGAAAGGAAAAGTCTGCTTGTAAGCCATAAGGAAAGGGAGTCACTTCATCCACCTGGGAAAATCAGGGAGCTTCTGGAAGAAATATCTTGTGCCTTCATCACTCCCTAAGGAGTTGGAAGAGTCCATTGTTAAAATTTCCTTACTTTTGGCAATTGAGGTAATAGAATCTACAGATCATGAATGCCAGGTCAGTTTTGAAAGGACAATAGGATCACCTTGCCTACTTTTGAATAAAAATGAACTCTGTATAAGCAAGACTTATATTTCCAATTATTCCCAAGGAGCACATGGGCAGTAACATTTTGTCCTAGCAAACGAGCTTTTGAGGCTGCATTTCATTTGAAGGGTAACTATTTCATTTCACTACCTCAGCATTTCAGAAGAGGTGCAGCAATTAAGTTACACTTTTTCCCAAAGATGACACTGAATGCAGTATTTGATGAAATATATCCCATAAAGCTTCTCTTTTTAAAGGTGATGTCTCTAAGAAACGGGTCCTGTCATTCTAAGTGAATATTGCAACCTATTGTAATTTCTATTTCTCTTTATCATTTATTGGAATATTTTAGCAAAATTTATCCACTTGTATTGATGTAAATTTGTCAGGGGAAGGTTGGAAGAGATCTCAAATTTTCTAAATTTTGAAAATAGGTGCTCATTATTAGAAAAAAAGCCATAAATTTACCTCCACTGAGGAATTAATTGTGGTAAAACCCCTACTTCTTTTTGACTCCATCAAACCTACGTGAAAGACAAGCCTTAGGAAAGCTCTAAATTCACAAAACTTGGCACAGACTGGGTTAGAGCTTCCTTCTTCTTACGTGTCAAAGCCAAAAAACCTTTAGACAAACAGCAGTCAGAAGCCAGACTTCCTCTGTTCCAATGTTCATCAACCACCTCAGGCTCCTTACCAGACATGAAAGAAATAAAGAGGCTAGGAAGTCAGTGAACGGATTTACAAAATACTTGGTAGCATACAGCCTGAATTCTTTAATGGCATTTTTAGTAAATGTTCTTTCTGCCAAATGTAGTTTTCTTCACCATCAGATCTGTCTCCATTAATAATGTATAATGGCACTTCAAAATTATTCTTGTAACGAACTTATTTAATAACAGACATCAGCTTTGTTCATTGCTACAGAATTCTGCAGAACTCGTTTTTTTTTGTGAATATGTGGAGTTCTTTATCTGAATATCTGCAGTTTAAAACATCACTATGAAATATGAGAATTCCTGCCAGAAATCCATCCTGAGAGGCTAAAGTCAAATCACTGGAGACACATTTACATGATCCTGACCTAGGAAGAACATTGTCCAATCTAGTCTGTGATGAGAAAATATTTGAAACAGGGACAAATTTCTCATTGACCTCCTCTTCCGCCACTAACCTCACATTGTTCACCTCCACTTCATAACTTTTCATGGAACCAGAAGAACAAGTATTTTCTCCATGTGTTTCTGCTCAAGCTCCAGTTCCATTTGTGGAGAGGTTAGCTTTCCAAATAAGAAGGGGCAAGAATATAAGCTCCACATTTGCATAAGAAATAACAGGCAAGAGCATAAGATGCTTGCAGCATCACAGCATTCAGATGCTTGCAGGAGTAGAAGGTGTGAAAAAAAAACAGATACATTTTCTAGAACACACATTTCATGGGATTTCCAGGAGATTCTTCAGCTCCTGAAATAAAGTGAATAATTTTTGCCTATATTGAAATGTGTCACTTTATTCTACTTCCTGATTAAATTTTGGGAAGTCTTGGAAATTAACATCTGGGAGGAAAAAACAATGTGGGAGGGAGCCAAAAATATTTCATCCATGCATTAACATCAGTAAAGGTTCATAAACAAAATTTACTATAACTGTAAGCTAATTCTAAATATTAAAAATGACAAAGTATAGATTAAATATAATAGAATCTGGGCTTCTTCTGAGCACTTGAGAAGAATTTCTAAGCATCAGATTTCTCTCTCTCTTTTTTCATCTAATTTATCTGCTAAATACTAAAATCATTAATTATGTGGTTATCATAACATGATTATTTAAAAGGAACCTAGATGAGCACTACACTCAATCATGTATAAAATAATCAAACCACAACCAGGTAGATGGCGCATTTGGGACCTGGCACTGCCCTGTGAGGTTTTTGGCTGTTTTGAAACTGAAAGAGCAATGTCTGCATGTTCTTATTCATCAGTTTAGCACAAACATTTTAAAACTACCATTTTCCTCAAACAGGTACAAGCCTGTTTGTCATGTCATGCTTCCCAGTCTCTGTACATAAATTTATGAAGCACGACTTTCAGATCTGCACTGATTGAACATTCAGGTAACATCACCTTTAACATGTTTCCTCCCAGTTCCCACCTACTGCTCTAAGGGATAAGGATTCCCATTGCACTCACTTAATATTTCATTGATTGCACTTTAAACCTGCAGTACGGCTGTGCACTGCTACTGGGAGGACAAAAGGAAACACTGTATTAAAATAATATTGATTCAATTAACCAGAATAAAATGAAGAAAAGGTCAAATTGGGGCAAAGCTAGTGCAAGGAAATGCATCCCTGGCAGATAACTGTGGTGATTCAGCTTCCAACAACTGCAGAAAGGGCATGGAAAGAGACTCTCCAGTGTTCACTAAATGTGCCATTACTGTGGAGTCATCAGACTGCCTCGAGTTGTGTTTTGTCCCTTAGGCAATCATCACAATTAATTGGGCATGCAATTTATCATGGACTAATTAAGTGGCTTCTACTGCATTTCTCACTGCTTGTAAAGTGAAGGAGCTCATCCTGACTTTTAATTTGCAACACTGGCAATGCAGTTTAAAACACATGATTCATCACTTCTAGATGGGTTTTAGAGTCCCAGCAACTGAGCACCCTTGAGCCCAGGAGGGAGCAACAGTCCACCCCAGTGTTGTGGGACAAATTTCCAAGAGCATTAGGCTGGTTTCTGCAGTAAAATCCTTGATGCACATGGATTTTGGGAGTTTGTGAGTGCATATGTGTTGATGCAATTATCTTGCCACTTTTGGTCAATTGCAATCAAAATTTGAGAGACAGAAAAAGATCTCAAAAGAAAGAAATCCTGCTAAGGTTCCTACTGAGAAGGTGACTTCACAGTAAGTTTATCCCTGCTTGGACATGGGGGATCATCTTGGGAATTCTACCTTGAGCCACAAATCACCAGGACATCAGGCACTCTTGGTTCCTATGCTCACAGATTTATGTGTACTCACCGCTGTTCCTCTGAGTTGTTACAACTTTCTGCTGCCACCAGGATATTTGCTTTGCTCTTGCTGATCTGGGAGTCCTTTTACATTTTTCATTCACATTTACTTAAAGAAGATAGCAATTTCAGAGGAAACCTCATTTGAACTAGACTTCATATTTAGAGCTATATCACTTTTAGAAACAGGGCAGATCAGGGGTACCTGTGTAGTCATGGTGGGGTATTAGTTCCTTCTGAAAGGTGTTTTTTCACCACAAATCTTTTGAGCAGACTCTCTCCTGGATTATTGCTACTGATGTTGCTAGTTAAGCCAAGAGAATTCACATTTGGATGCCTTTTTTTGGTGTAACACATCCAACAACGTTGAGCCAGGGTAGACATCCCAGTCTCACCACCACTGCCTAAGGAAATAGGAACTTAGCCAATATCTTGGCCCACCACTCCAAGGTCAATGTTGATGTAGACAGATATTTGAAAAGCTCCAGGAACATGTGTACAGTATCTTTTAATATTCCAGAGTTTATCTATGTGGAATTGTCTACGGAGAAATGAAATGAAAATGATGTAAAGTAAAGTGATGAAGGATGGAGGAATTTCAATCCAAATGATTACAATAAAAAATCTGTTCAGTGTTGTTTCTGTAAATGGCATAAGAAACCAATCTATTCTCCAGCAAGATAAGGCAGCTTAGCTACTTCATTTGATTATTAGGGCATTTTAGCAAATACTCCTGAGTCCACATGACTACTCCCATATGCTCCTAAGGGTTGTGTGGTCTCTTCTCTCAGTCTGCACACTGTAAGGTTAGCTTTGCACACAGAAAACCAAGATTGCAAAAGCATTCCTCAACAAGGAGACATTTCCCATTTGGTCCTCAGCTCCTCATTGTATTTCCCACCCACTTAACCACAACATTCATTTTTATAAACCAGACTGTCAAGAGCATGCCTGCACCACCCTTTTGCATTTCTAGCATGGATTAAATAGAAGAAAACTGTCTTGTGCTATGCCAGCTTCAAATCTCTGCATTTACATCCCTATTCAAATATATTATCAGTCATGGTTAAAGGTGGAGATGTATTTAATGGCATAGCTCAACTCCACACTACTATGCCAAGTAGTGATGAGTTACCCAAATTACCTTTAAGCCTAACTACATGTGGACACTGGAAATAGTGTAGCAAAACTGTACTGTGTTCTTCTAAGTTTTCATTCCCCTTTGCTTTTTGATGTGCCACAAGTTTCTCAATTTTGCAGGAGCAGAAGAGATGAATGGATGTTAGCAGCAGCAGAAGGAAAGCAGAGGAGTCTCTGACCTTTACTCAAGATGCATCTTTAAAGAAATGCAAGACTTAAACTCATCACATAGTCTAGTGTAGCCTGAAAGCTTTCTCACAGCCTCAGGACCAAGATGCCATACCTGCTTTGTGTCTACCTTTTTACCAAAAGAGCCCATTCCTACTCAAGAAAGCATTCATGACATTCAGTGAAGGGCAAATGGCCAGCTCCCACCAGAGAGATTTCTGCACCATAGTTTCTGAAAGCTGTCCCTAGACTCAGCAGTGGAGCTTAGCCTTATTTAGATAGTAAATTACAACATCATCTTAAAAAAACCTAAGAACATTAAAATGTCTGCAAACTATGAAAATCATTCCCTCAGGCTAGAATTGAAGCAAAGTACTTGACAAGAGTTTAACATGAAAATTGACATTAAATAACTCATGAAGACACCCACTGGTATATAATGTCTTTGAGGGATTATTTTACCGGAGACTCTGGTTTTTGTGCATCAGAACCATATGACTCTACATAAGATCACAAGCTGAGATTTCCACCAGTATCCTTTAGATGCATTTCTTTGCATAATGGAGAATTTCTGAGAAATCCCCGAGCAGACAGGTCTTTCAGAGGAATGTGTGTGGTATTCTGCTGCTGTTTCCCATCAATGAAGTGGGCAGAATGTGAATAAAAGGAGGGTGGAGGGAGAAGAAGCAGTGTGGAACAGGTGGAAGGTATCTGTGCCTATGACAAGGGGCTTGGAACAAGATGAACTTTAAGGTCCTGTCCAACCCAAACCATTCTAGGATTCTCTGATACTATGATCGATGAAAATAAATCAACTTTGAAAATATCAAGTAGCTTACCCAGAAGGGTCTAATCACTAGAAAATAGCCCAGTAAGAGGGAATGTGTGGTTCCAAAGCACTTTTTATGGATGAAGAGCTGAGGATGTATCAGCAATACTTTCAACAGAGGGATATTGAAGGCTCTGCCTCCCCTAGCTGGGTTTTAAATGCAAGTTGACACAGCTACTGCAGTCTTTTGGATGAGCAACATGAGTGCTGACTGGACCAAGCCTTTCAGGGGAGGTAGTCAGAGGAAAATCCAATTTGTGAATCCCAGCAGAGAATGAAATAGGAGCTGTACCCCCGAGCATGCCATGACTGATGATTTTGAGCAAGCCGACAAGCAGACGTTTGTGTTATTAACATCAGAAGAAAGGTATCCTGCATTCTTTTGGTGCACAAATTGGAGTAGCTGAGCAAGGGCTCTGAGATTTTAAAATCTGAGTTTATCCAATTATTTTGTCTAAATTAAAATGGTCTTCTGGTGAGAAATGGACTTCCATGTGTCCTCTACACAAATGTGGCAAATGTTTTGTTAGTGATTTCAACTGATTGCAGTGATTTATTTCCTAGAGACAGATGGGTCTGCATTCAGTTTTTAAAGTAAGTTTCTCTGTTCTCCATTCATCTCTTAACACGAGTGAAAAAATAAAAATTTTGTCAAAACAGACTTCTAATTCCCTGGTTATCTACTGGAGGGCAGAAGAGTTGCCTTGGGCTCTGCATTAGTCACAAAACAATGTTGGTTTAGCTGCCATGTCTCTCCTTTTGTTTGCTTCCTGGTAGCCCTAACCACTAAGCCTTACTACTGCTTTAACTTGCTCAGATCTTGCCTTTTATTTTATTAGTAATTCTGTTACTGAAGGCTTGCACCTTGTGAACTGCCTAAGTCTGGTATTTTACATTAATAAAAACAGAAGAACTAGCTAAATCACTTTCATTAATGTACTAGTGCTAATTTTTGGCAGAAAACTTACATATTCATATTTTGGCAACATCAATGTTTCACTCACTTTAGCTGATAAAAAAATTAATGAAGAAAATTACTTTAGGTTTTGTGACTCATCTGCTTTTGAAGATTAATTTTGAAGATATTATTTGTTTTTTAATAATTTCAGTCTTCAGAAATAATAACTAAATTAAATAAAGACAATATTACTTTTTTATTCCTAAAGGCTCAAATATCTGTCTGATTTTAATGCAGAATAATAAGCAGTATATGACATAACTTATAATCCATTATTGTTTATATGTACATTCTATAAAAATATGCCTCCATGTATGTGCATGTGCATGTGTGTATGTGTATGAATGCACAAGTGTGTGTGTATAAATTAAAAGATATTGCAAATTATCATGCTAATTTTTGGAGTTGTGGTTGGTGACATTTCAAATTTAATAAATATAAAAACCCTTTTCAATTTTTACTTCATTTAGAGGATTGTCTGCATGAGTGAGAAAAAGAATAAACTGTATTGTGGGTTAATAAAGGCTTATGGCATTTCTTAAAGACCCAGGAGAGTTTGCATCATGGGCACAGGGATGCAGAGACACAGGGGGACCTCCCTCAGTGCTACCCCAGCCTTGGTATGGGACATGATGACATCCCAGAACTAAACCTTGGCTAGAGGTCTGTGTCAAATTTGTTCAGTTGATACAGACACAACCACTGGCTTTATTCTACTTCCCAAAAAGAGCTCGTGATATACCAGCTCAATTTAAACATCTTTGCTTGGAGAAAATGGCAAAGGCTTTGTTCAGAAGCATTTGCAGTGCTGGAAATGTGAACCAAATGCAGCTACATCACAACTTTGTCTGCCTAAAGTTTCTAATGTCTGAAAAAACCCTCTCCTTTAAAAGCAAAGGCTCCCTGGCCATGCCTTGTGCCACCTGTCTGGGGAGGATTAGCTGCCAGCCTCAGGGAGCAGTGTGTGGAGGTGGCCACTGGTCTGATCCAGACCAGAATTTCCTGCATTCCTCTCTGCTACTCTGACTGTCTCAGCCAAAGGTACAATTTCCAGTTAGTCCAGCAAGAATTTACCTGTGAACACAGTCATATAATCTCAGAAGTGCATTTTTTCTTCTTCCCCCAGGGAAATAGTTATGTTAGTGCTTGGGCTAGTTTGTTCACTTCCTTTGGATGGCAGCTGTGCCAGCAAAAGTCCTCAGCACCCTCCTGCCCTCGAGACCACGGCATCCCTGATCTGATGACTTGCCCAGCCTTCTTATGGTCACCATGAGCCAGTCTGGGTAACAAGTCTGTGCCAACTTGGTTCCTGTAGGAGAGGCTGATGAAAAGGGATAATAAAACCATAATACAACTATTCATATCTGATAATCCTCATTAGATGGATTTAGTTTATAAAGTTATATCATCACTGCCTCACAAAATAATCTCTTTTCTTTTTTTCAGCAGCTTTTGGTGATAGGACTGCCAACAGCTCCTTAGGAGATATCTCACACCTGCTTATGAAATAGGGAACAAAATTTTGTCCTCATCATTAAAATATCTTTTTATTGAAGACTCTGATGCTTAAGGGAAATTCAAACCCCACTTATTGTTGTAGGAAAAACAGACTTGACTTGGGGAAGATTTTATTGTTAATCAAAAATTGAGTAGCATAGTGAGAAAGAAAACCAAACTAAAACCACCATCCCCACCCTTTTTTTCATGGTCTCACACTCTGATGTAAGCAGACCTGGACCAAGGATCAAAAAGGTCACCAAAGGGCCACTACAGAGAAGCCCTTCTGGTGTTCCCTAAGCATGAGGGATGGCTGGAGGCAGAATATCTCCTCACAGAGGTCTGGCTGCCCCACCAAGGAGGTGAATGAAAAGACCTTTGCTTGCACAGCTTGAGACTACACGATGTCAGAGAAATGTCAGAGGGGATCTCTCCTCCAAGATGCTGTGAAAACAAAGACAGCAGGGGAAGTATAGTGCAACCTCCCCATCTACTCCTTTTACTCTGTGGAAGCTTCAAAAGGTACATCTTACAGTGAAGGAAAACAGCATGAGAGTACCTCCGACAGGAGCTTTGTAAAGAGGTGTATCAGCTTCAGCTCACATTTCCATCCAAGACTCTCCAACAGCTCTGATCCCTGTTGTTCCTCCTCTCCTAAAGGTTGAATCTCCAGTGAGATTCACTGCTGTGGGGTGAATGCCCCCCCATGACAGAGATCTCCCAGCCTGTCTGCAAGCATCACCTCAGAGACACACAGACTTGTCTCATTTTGATGGCTGCTTTTGTAACCACTAAAGACATGTCTGTCTTGTTTTTGAATTGCAGTGCAGTACTAGAGTGATGGACACAAAGAAATGGCACTGGCTCAGCAAACTCTGATCGACAGCTGGTTCACAGTACTTCAAAACAGACTGAAATATTGTTTTGAAGTGCTTCCCTTTAGCTGCTAAACCAAGGCATGAAAGGGAGAAAAACTGCATAAACACTGTGAAAAAATGATAGCAGAAAGAGCTTCTATTACTCAGTGATTTTGACACTTTAAGTTCTTCTTTTCAGCAGTTAGCTTGGGACACCTTTCTTTTCTTTCTTGTCTTTAGCAAAACAAAGATGCTTCTTGCTATATGTGGGAGGCCCAAGATTGGAAGACAATTTTGCTACAGGAGTTGAAGATGTAAACAACTGCAAACTTTTATGCTTTTGTTTATTATTGATATTTTTGATCTCAAAAGTTTTTATCAATGGAACAAACAGGCCCAAATCTTCTTTTGTATAATTAATGCACACAGCTTGTGATTTAACTGCTGATTTTTTTTTTAATGTGTTCTTGGCTTTTTTTCTGGCATGTGAATGGAAGAGAAATTGCACATATTACATAAGCACAGCTTTCTCTTCGCTCTTTATGCTTGTAATGTTGTTAGCTAGATTTGCATGCTTTGACTTGGGAAGATTCATTGCTGGCAGAGCAATGAGGTCTGGACAGTTGGCAGGTGAAAACATTTATTAGTGTGATTGTGCAGAAAAGTTTGGCTCCATGGTAGAGAAGATCCCTCTGAAATAAATATGGAGACTGGGAAATTAATTATTAAGGAGGATGTTGCAAAAACATACATCAATACTGTTCAATATGTGGTTGGAAGGTAATAGAAAAAAATTATGTAGACTCTGACTTAAAAGGAGAGGGAGTCTGATGAACACACACTATAATTTCTGACAGCACCGTCTGGCTACTGAACCTGTCACAATCCAAAGTAGCACTGGAAAAAGGCCAAGCCCAGTCTCCAAGGCAGGGTTCAAGCATGATGGAGACTGCCAGAGAACTTTGGTTATTTCTCACTTCTTTCTTATGTTACTTTCACTTCACTTGTAGGAGGGCATGTTTCATTGAAGCATTTTAATCCCTCTTTCTATTAAAAAACTATTTAATATTTTCCTAAATTTATGTTCCCTTAAAGTCTCTATATAAGCATCTTACAGAGGTAGGTGCATGAGAGAGCTGATCTCTGTGTTCATTTCCATGTATTAGTTACAGAGCTGCCTATAGCTGCTTAAATTTCACCACCACTTAAAAATCTTTTGAACCATATTATAGTCATGGGGTAAGTTATTTTGGGTTACATCTATTTATTTTTTTTTTTACAAAACTGTCTGATATTAAACACACATTGCTTGATTTAAATAAACATGGGAGAAGATTTATGTAATCCAGCTCTGGATACACATTCAAGCCAATATTTTCTGTCACGTATATATATATATATAAATTAAAATAGAATGGTGATAGTAATTTTGGTTAAATTATTACTTGGCTGGCTTTGACCAATGCTTTCTTTCCTTTTCCTTCTTTCCTTTTCTTTCTTTTCTTTCTTTCCTTTTCTTTCTGAAATCATCAATAGGTAGGTCTTAAATCTCATCTAAAGTAAAATGGATTTTTGGGAGCTACTTAATCATTCTACCAGTCTTTTCTACCTCCAAGGGAACTGAAAACTGAAGAATTCTTCTTATGAAAAAGATCAAATAGTTCCAGAACACTGAAGCACACCTTTTCCCAAGAGCCTCACAGTTACTTCAATGAAGTTTAATACATCCCTTCTATACAGGCTGTTGAGGGTGAGCCTGCAGAAGGTTCTGATCTTAACTTTTTCTCTGCTGGACACCTCTTTTTATGACTGAGGTGGGGAGAGTGGCCATTCTTGCTCTCTTCTACCATTTTCACATAAGTGGTATAGTAGTACAGAAAACTACTTTTTCAAACTGTCTCAAACATAAGATGTCTTTACAACCTACTCACAAATCATATTTCCCAAGTCTTGACTCTCATCTGCTATTTCAGCTCAGGACTGCAGGAAAGAAGTGGATTTTCTGCACAGTCATTCTGTTTTGCATTTCAGTAGACTTGGGTTTACTCTGATCACTTGAAAAAATTTCTAAATAGCTCTGTGAGAATCTAGGAAATATTTAGAGAAAACGTCTTTCTAAGCATGCAACACATTATGTGCTTAATAAGTGGAGCTAATACTTAGCAATTTGGCATACTGTTTTGATTTTGTTAGCTTCATCACTGTTTTCACAGGAAGCTGCCTTTGAAAAAAATTACCACAGAAGACAGTAGTAATACCCATTACTGGAAATAAAGTCTGGAGGTGTATCTCCTGCTCAATTTTCTTTGGCATATTTAGGGTTCAGAGTTTCTTTAACTTGGCAAGCCTGGGCAAGGAACACTTATCCATGTGCATGCAGTACATTCACTCCCATATAATTACTTTTTGTTAATGCTCTGAAATAATTTTCTTTCATTTTAACATAGTCTCCAGTCCTGCAGACATCCAAGCACATGAATAATAGACTCCTAACTTCAATCAGATTACAACTGGGAATAAAGTACTTAGCCATGTGCAGCATCTGGTTGCAGAGTTAAGATCATTCATCTCTTGGGTCTTCCTAGGAAGCTATAGTATGAGATATGTGCATGTGGACTGTGGGGTCCATGCAATGAGGTTGCTTTACCTAAGATGAGCAAAAAATTTATATTTTTAGAATTCATAGGGCAATCCACACAGCTAATCCAGCAGCTCCTGCAGAAAGTGTATCTGCTCCAACAATCACATTATTCATGCACCGTGGCATTTGGAGGGGGAAAAACAGTCTGTATAGGGAGTTCATTAACAGTTCAGGCTAAAAGGAAGTGTGTTTCATCAAAATCAAGGACTTCTTTTTATGTATATATCACCTTAAAAAATACATTGCTTCTGAGATCTGAGAGAGGACAGCATCTTGCAAGACCACTATTCACTGAGCTTTACTCAACTATCTTGAAAAGAAGTTTGATTTCTTTGATGTCTACAAGTTTCATTTCATCAACGTGTACATAGGCTCAGAACAGTGCATGATTTTAAAAGCTTTACTGTAATATGTCACACTTTAACCTAAATGCTTCATGAATTATCTCATGTATTTTTCTATGTCCGCACACATTTATAGGATGTGTGTATTTCCAGCAGTAAAGGCATTTTCCAGAATTTTGCTAAATACATTAAAAGCTTATTTTAAAATTTATAAAAACATTTAAAATAATAATAAAAAAAAGACCCTACATTTTGAGCTGTTATTAGAAGAGGTAATGAACTTCATATGCTAATGTAGAAAGGGAAAATATAAGAGTTTTCTGAGTGTTTCTGAATGTTGTTTTTAGCATGCTATCATTAATGTATTAAAACATGTACAAAAATGCATTAAAGGATCAGGAATATTTTCCTGCAGGTACTTAGAACCTAATAAATAATGAATGTGATGATTAACTACATGGGCAGAAGTACAGAGCATTACCAAGAAAAAAAAAACTGCATAAAATCTGGCCTTTGAATGGATATGCACCATCGTTTTTAATACTTAAAAACCCACTTGAATATACTCAGTTGTGTGTGAAGAGAAAACAAAAGAAGCAAGCGTGCTTGAATTAATATTATATTTTCAAATGAAACATTTAAATATCGCCAGGAGCAGCGAGGGTGTGTGGAAGGGAGTGGAAGGGCACGGCAGCGAGCCGAACAGAGCGCGGCGGTGCCGCTCAGCGCTGCTTGAGCAGCCACAGCGGTTTGTGCAGGTCTAGAGAGCTGAAGTACGACCACCACCAGGGCTTCTCCCTGCCTGGGGAGGACCCTCCTCGGGCCTCGGGCTGCCCGTGCCGGGCGTGAGGGTCGAAAAGTTCCAGCGGGTCGTATGGGTCGTGGGAATCCTCCATGGAGCGGCGCAGGAGCTTGTTGGGCCAGGCCTCTGCGGGCCGCAGGACGAAATCCACGCGCCCGGCCTGCTTCATCCTGGCCGGGATGGTGACCCTCTTCATCACCCGGCTGTAGCCCGGCGCCTGGGCGCTGATGATGAACGTCCCTGGGGGCAGCAGTCGCCAGTAGTCCCCGTCGGCAGCTTGGGAAAGGCACAGGCACAACAAAACCCAGCTCAGGCTGAGCCTCAGCCTCTGTAGCTGCTCACACAACTACACATGGCTCAAACAAACACGTGTGAGCACACCCATGGCTCAAACAAACATACGATTGAGCACACACATGGCTCAAACACACACACGTTTGAGCACACACATGGCTTAAACACACCTTTGAAAACACTCATGGCTCAAACAAACACACGTTTGAGCACACAGATGGCTCAAACACATGTGTGAGCACACACATGGCACAAACAAACACATATGTGATCACACTTTGAGAACACTCATGGCTCAAACAAACACACGCTTGAGCACACACATTGCTCAAACAAACACACATTTGAGCACAGACATGACTCAAACACACACATGTGTGAGCACACACATGCCTCAAACAAACACATGTTTGAGCACACACATGGCTCAAAAAGCCATGGGGCTGGCCATGGGAGCAGCTCAGATTTTTAAAAATATTTGAAGGCAAACTCTAGATGATGAGAAGAGACTTTGCCTGTGAAAACCTGGCCCTTGGGAGCTAATGGAGTATAATTCACGTATTAAATGGCAGTAATGCTGTTCTTGTATCACAGGGAAGAGATGCTTTCCTTCATGCTGCTATTCCCAAGGGTACAAGGAGTAACTCCCAAAGAAATTAATTTAAAACTATGTGAAACTTAAGAAAGTGAAATCAGAATCCAGGCTGCAATATATATACGCATATATATATAACGTCTAAGGAGCTAAGAAACCCCTCTCTTTATTAAATTACTTTCAATTACTTTGCAGACATTCTTGCATGTAAGGCTATGGAGTTGGAGCTGCAGCTGGTATAAATTGTCATTAGTGTAAAATGGGTGTAAATTTCCTCCAGCTGAAGGTTAGACCCTGCAGGCAAAAGCAGGGAGCTTTAAAACTGAAAAATTTATTAATCATTTTATATTTCCTTTATTTTGAATGGCAAGTCTCTTAGCTCAGTGAATGTTGTAATAGTAATACTATTTTCTTGTGAAATTTCTTAGTTCTTTTTAACACTAAAATCAAAAAACTTTTTAACCGTATGACATTTTTAACCCCACCTAACTCAGAACAAATACTCTTTCCTACAGTGTAAACATATTTTTATTTAATTTTTATTCCTTTAAAGGTCCACTGCCAATGGGAAGCCACTGTCTGGGAAAAAGTTTGAAAAAGACCCTAATTCATGCCAGAGTCTCCCACCAGCCTCAAGAATCTGCATCATCTCCACTATTGTATCCCCTCTAGTGCTAGTTTTATTGAAAGCTGGAAAACATCCACTACATTATAAGCCATTCTGGCTTTCTAAATTGATTCAACAACTATCATTAGAGCAAAATGTAACCATTCATATCTTCTATTTTGCACTTCCATGGCCTACCCTGTTCTCACTGAAATCAATAATAAAAAGAAAGCATTGATTTCAGTGACAGCCTAAGAGCTTAGAACTTTATGACTGTGAAAAGTAACAGTTGTACATGCCTCAATATGTGTTTAGCAGTTAGTGACTGGTATAAAGTGGACATAATTCAACATTCTAATAATAATTGTTCAAAAATCACACAAATTTATGCGTTTCCACATAAACAAGAAAGGTTGTGGACCCTTCAATTTCTGCAATTATTCTAGTTGTGAAAATAAGAAGATCCTACTGTACTACCAACACCATGTTCACAATATCTCAACTAACTATTTCCATCAAGGCTCCACATCTCCACATGCTGAGTTACAGCCTCTAAGCAGAGCTGTTGCCACATTCCCCCAAACACTGGTTTGTTCACTGTTCCAGGTGAAATTTTTCACATCAAGAACTCCATCATCTCAGAGACAGGACTGATTTAGCAACCAGCTTTACATGTCTTCTCTCTTCTTATTCTAGAGGAGAACCCCCTCCTGAGCCTTCAGTTTTCCATTAAGGTGCCATTTCTACCAAACATGACAATACTTTTGCAGGTTAGGCTCTCAGTACTTTCACTCTGCCCCAGGAAAAATCTTTAAACTAGAAATATTACCTGTGGTGACATCATGCTGAATGCCCCTGACTGAAATACGAGCATTTTTTATTGGGTTGCCAAACTTATCGGACACAATTCCTTTTATTCCCCGGTGAACCTGGCAAAGCAAAGCAAAGTTAGATGGGAATCACTTACTACAATATCATTTCCTCATCACAAGGAAATCTTTGTAGAGAGGAAACAATTGTCAAAAAGTTCAGCCCATCTAGAGGATCTCAGGAGATAATGCGCTTTCAGATCACATTCCCTATTTAGGGATGTCCACGGGGACTGAGGGAAAGGGGTAATGGAACCAGAGCTTTTTTGGGATGGGTATGTGGCTCTGCATTAAGAGACACTTCTCTGCACAAATCACTGGCACCTCATGATCTGACCACAATATTTAAGGACTGTTTCTGAATGTCTACCCTAGACACAGAACCACAAAGAATTGAAAAGTTAAGGCTTTCAAAACCAGTGTGATGCTCTGAACACAATGAGAAAGCATCACTTCAGGTACTTGTGACTCATCATCACTCTCCTGCCTACACTTCACTGCCTGTCAGAATGTCATGACAGCAGTGTGTATGATAGGCATTTCCCCTTCTCTACAAGCACAGAACTGAGCTGCTTGAGCTGCTGAGAAATGTGCTTGGTGACAAACTAAAGAACAATGGGAATTCTGTCATACAAGGAGGTGCACAAACAGCTATATTGGAATGAAATAAAACAAAATAGAAAAAAATTCCAAGTATTTAAACATTAAGCCTTTCGAGGTTGTCTTTTTACAGTGTTCCAAATTTAAAATATTTTATATCAGGAAATCTAAAAGGCCTTTTTACGTGGCAAATAGTTTCATTTTGATTTTTTCTCTGAAAAGCTACAACCAACTTGAGTTGTTCTTCACTTAAATTCCCTACATCCTTTTTTGTCTTACTCTCACTTTCCCCGGTACCCTTGTCACAAAAGAAGAATAGAAAAAAACTGCAAAGCATCAAAACAATGGGAAAAACATATTTGCTTTTCTGTTGAAATATAAAGATGTTTAAAAATAGCCATTAAAGCATCCAACTTTATAGTAATTGATAATACAAAGGTTAAAAAAAGCCTAGACTAGTCAGAGCAGATTTTAATTTGAGACTGTATTGTCACTGCTCTTGTTAAGCAGCTGTTCCATACTGAGTGAAGCTATTCACTGGAAGGTTTAGGAACAGCTCAATATAAGGATTTCAAAACTATCCCTTATAATGAAGCACTACAATTTGCTTTGCAGCATGAACCTGGGGCTTTATCATATGGGTAGAGAGTAAATATGGTCAGAAGAGTAATTTCAGACTCAAATTCAATTTGCAATGTAGACATACTCAAAGTTGTATGATCTCATCCAGCTTCAATAATAATTTTGCAATTATAACATGACAGGATAAAAATGACAAAACTGAGATTTCTTTAACAATCTTCTTTTGGTTTACTTTGGTAAATGTACTATATTTCATTTATCCTCAAATCGGTGTCAAGAGTCTGGCAGGGTGTTTTGATATTGCTTCTGATGGGGAGAACAGATCAGCATTTAGGAAAATGAATTCTACTTCTGTGTGTTAAGGCAACTAGATTTGTATGCACACCAAACAGCCTGGTATATATCAGAATAAGAAAAGTTTGAATTGGTTATGGCAGACTTAGTCCTTATCAGGGGTAATTCAGTCATCCTTATCTGCAAAGTTGTTTTGCTTACTGTCCTGCATTTACTCAGAAAGCTTTTCCGGCACAGACTTCTACAGTATCTCACACTATAAAATCTTTACATCTTGAAGACTTCAATTGTAATATATATGGATTTAACCCAGCTCCATTTAGATTCACTAAAACTCATTTTCATCAGACAGCTGTAAAACGAAATGAGTTTGGTGGTCTGTACTGTAGACTTTATTGAATGATAATACTTACCACAAGTAGCAAGAGGTTGCTTAGAAGGGCCATAAAAACACTCCTAACAATTTTAAATTACTGAATACTCTATCAAAATAAGGCATGACAGAAAGCTAATCTACTAATGGCTTAGAGAAAGATGAGCAACTTCTGCTTCTGTGCTCACTTACTTATTGTCAGTGAGGTATTTGTTTTTGCTTAGCTTAAAACTATTATTAAAAATGACATTTAAGTGGTATGTTTTAATGCTCAGAGACATACAGTTCTTTAAAAGATTTGGCTTCAGATATTTAATAACTACTTTCATAAAGAAATCAAGATGGAAAGTGTGTAAATGGCACTTCTAGCAATATTTCAGCTGAATCTAAATTTCTTGCTGTGGGAGAGTAGAGTTTGGGACACAAACATGGAATATGGAAAGGAAAATTTCAGGAAGTTCTCTGGAGAGCAGATCTTGTTGCTTTAGTCTTCAAGAGGAAGGTTGATTCATACTTTTCTGAATATTCAGGTTTTCTCAAGTGTTAAATTTTGGGCAATTGATGAATAATGCTGCCCAAAGTACTCACAGATAATTCCCTTCCTCACTATTTTCAAGGCCTTTGCAATCCTCAAACTCAATCTCTTCTGCAGCACAGACAAAATACCACTTGTGTGTCCTGCTAGAGAAACTGAGGCATGAGGGCCCCTGGAGGAGTGTGGTGATTGATTCAGCATCACCTCAAGAGCTAACCAGGAAAACAGTGAAGAAATTACTTTTGACAAAGAATGAAAAAGAAAAACAAAGCAAAAGGGTCTGTTAAAGCAGAGCAGTACCATTTCCATGTAATTCAGAAGGGCACCTTTGTTTTCATGCCAGATTGTAAACAGTTCTTCCTCCAAAGGAAACTTTTCACATCCTACTTCCACAGTAACTTCAAAGCAATTTGTGTGAAGGTAGTTAAAATCTGCCATACCTGTAGGTTTAAAAAGAAAGAGGAGAGCTCATGAACAGCCATGTAGTTTTTAACTGGAGCTTTGCTATTGCTGTCAGCTGAATGCTGTCCCCATGGTGTAGGTTATTACACTGTAAAAAGTGCTTGCTAATATATAAAAAGTGTTCAACAAATTCAGAATTCTATAACTTGTTTCAACTATAAATTAACTAATGACAATCACACTTCTTTCAGGCAAAAAAAAGCATAATTCTACAATATTATTTACCTGGCCAAGAAGTAGCAATAGAGCAATAAAGTTTGGTTAATCACAGTAATTGTATAATCGGCAGTATCAGAGGTGATTGCCAAGGGTCACCAGAACAGAAATGGCCTTTTGCCATTATTATGTTCAAAACTGTTTCTGTACAAAAGACATTGGATATAATTTTGGGAAGAATGTAAGCCTAAGAGATCTAAACCTAATTCTCACGCATGCCTCAAAGCTTTCCAAATGTCTAGCTTCAACATAATTATTTGGGGATCCAGCTGAGTCCTATTGGAAAACACAACTGAAGCACTGCTGAAAATTTATGAACACTGATATTTTAACCATGCCAGTATTGAAGGAATTCTAAAGAAAACAAAATACTATTATTGGGGAAATCAAATTAACAACGGAAGCACAAATGAATTGGGTGTTTGTTGTAGTTGTCCCCAAAAAAAGAATTTATTTAAACAGATGAGAAAGCAGCCCATGCATAGTCTACAAGATGGATTCAGACTCATGCTGCTAAGGAATGAAAGCATAGAATTAAGCATTTATTTCTACATGTCAGATTTGGACATAAAAATATGATATTTTATACCAAATTTGACCATTGCATCACTTGTTTACTTTCCTCAAGTCCCATTGGGGTTGAGTGCATCCTCTGTTATCTGCATAGAAACATTACTAACATAGATTTTACTACTTAAATCCCCTACAAATTATGTTTTGCAGGGTGGGACTTTGACCAAACTGAAATGAATAAAATCATTTTGTTCAAACCCTGGTGTCTTATAAAGGTCACGTAGAGGTTTTACCTCACTTGATATGATGGTAAAGTGGTTTTACCTCCAGTGAAGCTGTACCACTCAGCACCATTTATAATACCTCCACGTTTTACAAAATTCCCACCACAGCGAAGTTCGGACCGGTCCGAGATGACGGGGTGTGCATCTGCATAGGCTTTAGCCAGCATTTTGAACACCTGTAACAGACAGGATTGAAATATGTTTGCTTTTACAAACTGAAAACTTTGCCATTGCTGTTATTAACTATTGTTATTGTGATTCCAGACAATGAGCCACCCTGTGTCCTTGAGACTGAAGGAGGTGATGAACTGCTTTACTTGGAAGTTTTCGTTTGTCACTAAGAAATTTTGATTTGCTTTCTTCTCTAGGGTTCTACTCTGTAATCAAATATATTTATCCAGGGAGAACATATTAAATACCAGTAAATGTTTTGATACTTGGCTTCAATCTACCACCTGGGGCAGGAGTAGAGGACATTTTTTGGTTGTCCCAAGTTTTCAAGTTTTAAAGTTGAAATTTAGGCATCCTTTAGGTTTTGTTTTAGCTCTTGATATTTTTACCCCTTAAAAAATACCTATGTTACCTTCAGCCCAACTAAATCTTCACCCTGAGTGCTGCTGCTTAAAATAGTCAGTGTCAATTTGCTTTGCACTTATCACTCACACAGGAAAACCTGCCAGTTTAATCTCAGAGACAGCTGCTTATGTGTGGGGCAGAAACCATTCCTAAAAAGTGAAGGATAGGATGTGGTGATGTAGGATGTCACCACTGATTTCCAAAGAGTGTTGTCACTGATGAGGAGCAGAGCAGTCACCGCACAGAGAGGAACAGTGGCAGAACATGTAGTGAAGACAGAAGAAAGAGCAGGTATCTGAAGAAACCATTTAGTTGAATCATGTTCCTGTCCTTCCTCTCCCATGGTTATTCCAACTTTGCACAAAAATCCTCCCTCTCCTTTTTGTTTATTTGAACCTCATCTGCTAAGGCTAGACTCTCAGATTTCAACAATGAAATTAGAGCAGTTATCAGATGCTACTTGATCCTACTATTCATTATCATGAGTTTCATTCCATATTGCTTAAGACAATGTGTGCAAGAAGTTTGGTGGCTTAAATCCTAGTTTTAGAAGTAAAGCTAAAACTTTATCCTAATGTTGTCAACAAGGATAAAGACCAAAATGACAAGGCACACAACATTGATTGACATTTGTGATTGTTTCTAATAATCACATGGCTGAGCCAATCACGGGATCAGGTAGGTGACCAAGGAAAGATGGAAAGAGAGTTTAATATAAGTGTGAAGATACTTTACTGAAATACTTCTGATGACCAGAAACTAAAAATCCAGACTTAATATAAAATGCTTTTGCAACTCCCTTAAGTTTCTATGTGTTGAAATATTGCTCGGATCAGAAAATTAAGTGTCCTTCAAAGTTTTGCTGAGAAGAAATAGATGTAAATAAAATATATTTAGAAAAACTTTTACTGCAAATAGTTCAGTGCCAGGCTCAATATCCTTAATTTCTACAGGAGTCTGGGTTCCAGTTCTGAACCTTCCATGGAAGGTATTTGATATAAAGTTTAGAAGGTGCCTATGGGAGTTAGGAGTATGATCCTCACCTTCTACAAAGACATCTGCAGATGTCCTGTTTCCAGTGACCAAGCCTCCTCTTGTTTCACACCAAGAGGCATAAGGTTGTTGCCTGGCCACTAGTTCAAGTGAAAGAAGACAAGTGGTAGTGAGAAGAGAAAGTGAAAATTCCAAAAGCAAATGAAATCCAAAAAAAAAAAAAAAAAAAGAAAGAAAAAAAATAGTTGCGCTTTAAAAAAATAAATAATTAAAAGTTCCTGGATAACAATACATTTGCTATCACTTAGAAGCTGATGTATGACCAGTCATGGACCTCAAGGAAACCTAGATTTTTAGGTATAATACAGAGGAACAAAAAGGGGGAAAACAGAGGAATCCTTGTGGGTTTGGTAGTGTGAGGTTTCACTCTGTAAAGTGAGGTCAGTGCTGTTACCTAAGCCAGCACTTTTACCCCACTGACCATCATAGGTTAGGTTTTCAGGAGGAGGCAATGGAGTGTTTGAACTCACCAGAGGGAGTGCACTTGACTTGGTGTGGATATTTCTGCTCTGGTGAGCAGAGGCATCAATTCAGTTTCTTCTATATCACAAAACATTAAAACATCCTCTCCATAAATCCCGAAATATGGGGAAGTTTTAATTAGGTGGGCTGAACCAGATGCACAAATGTGAGTGTGAGGACATGGTCCAGCTTTGAGGCTCCTTGCTCTCAGCCAGTACTGGCCCAGGTGGTGGTGCAGGCCAAAAAGAGACTTGAAATCTGCAGTGTCTTGGAGCAGAGAAAAGAGAAGATCCTTGTGCTTCCACACATGCACCATGATGGACACGGGGAGGTGGAAGCACAGGTGCATTTTCAAATGAGGAAACATGGTTTGAATATATTTATCACAACCTGATTTTTTAATACCTGGCTATCATCCACTCTGCAGCATTTCACCCTGGTTGTTGTCACCCTGGTCTGCAAGCTCCCCCTTGCACAGCAAATGTAGCAGGTCAGCATTCAGAGCAATGGTTATGGCCAATGTATGGCAGATAACCAAACTGCTGTATTTTGGCATGCAGGTTCCCTGACAGCAGCAGCTCTAGATAACTTAAATGCAGGTCACTTCACAGGTACAGGTTTTATATCTTTCTGTGCAAAAATTAAAGTGATACCGACAGTGTTAAGGTTCCTTTGATGAGCTATTTGCAAAACCAGTTTTTCATTGAGGACATCCCCAACCCTCCCCTGTGTGTTCTATACTTCCAGATTGGTAGCCAAATTCCCAGACTTTGCAGTCACCTGACTATGCAGCAGTCATCTTTCTTACTGTGTTGCAAGCCAGGAGTGCCATTAGGGTTTGTCCAGCTGTGCACCACACTGGGATGGAGCCCTTTGTCTGTGTGGCTGCATCCTTTCAAAATACACACGCATCCCTGAGTGGAAATGATGGAAGTACTGCTGTACTTCCATTCCTGATAAAGCACACACGGCAATATTCCTTCACCACCTATGCATAGGATAGCCCTAGCCCAGGCAGTGCGATGTAAAAGCACAATTTTATTATTCCCCCCAGTCCTCAGCAAGAGGTCATGCAGCTTGCATTAGCACCTACCAGATATTTCTTACACAAGCTTTCTGCTGTGCAGTGCCTGGTTAATTTTACTGCAAATAATTTTCATACACACACAGTCAGCAGGCATTGTACAGCTCAGAAGAAATGGATTGATACAGAAAATGTTTAACAGTCATACATCTTTAAATATTTAATATGTGTTAGTAAGAACTGTCATTTCAGAAGAAGTCAGCCTAGAGATATGCTCAAAGATAAAGGATGCTTCAAGTCAAAGATCAACTTCTGACTGTTTTCAACTGCTCTTTGTTTATATAAAGAACCACTGTTCTGAAGAGGCCACAGACATTTTTAGCACACGCTAGAAGGCTGAATAGCTGGCTGTTCTCCTGGTGGGCATGTCGGCAATGAATACTAGATTGAGGAAACCAAAGGGAAATAGGAAAGATGGCAAAAAATTTCACAGAAGATTTACAGTGAGTCCCAAATGAGAAACTTTCCAGGGACAAGAAGGGGAAACCGATCTGATTCATCTGACCTGGAATAAATGTTACAAGGCTGCCACCATATGGCAACGAGTCTTTTTTCCCCCACTCCTTATAGATTCCACAGGAAAATAACACTGCTGGTCAGGCTTGTTCCTTTTCTTCTGGAAACCACTGGTAAAAATATCACAGCCTACTCCCTTTAAAAATTAAAATTTGGATTTTCCTAATCTGTGCTTTCAGAAACCATATTTGGCCTCACAGAAGATAGGTAAATCTTTCCAGACCAAGCTGATAGAGTGTAAACAATCCTATATATTAAAGTACATTAAGTAAATGTATCAATCAGAGTCACATAATATTCTGAGTTGGAAGGAATCCACAAGGATCATCAAGTCCAATTCTGAAGTGAAGGGGCTCTGTGGGGACTGAACACTTGACCTTGGCATTATTAGCATCAGCTCTACCCAAATGAGCTGATATCATGTTATATATAGGTATATAGACTTGCATTATGTATATACATATTGCGTTTTACTTTTTTTGAATCTTTTTTTATGAGTCTAAGTACTACTTAGACTCATAAAGAAGAAGGTGAAGAAAGAAACTTCCACCCTAAAACTTCCATCTTGCTTTTCATATATTGTTATATTCTAAAACTTTAAATTTTTAATTTTCTACTATGTGGTATCACATACGTTTATTCAAATTACACACTAGTGATCTTTGTTCTGTTATTTAATTTTGAAAACCTTCTCCACGGCCTCAGGTTGAAAGCTGTGCTTTGCTGAGGGTCAGTGCTTGTTAGCACAGAAAGTTTAAAATTCTCATTATGCAGGGTTCCAATATCTACATATGTTATTTAATACATATTTAATACATACATGCATACATATACACAAATGTATGTGATCTAAATTGATCAAAGTTTGCTATTTATTAAAAGTAAATATTTCCATAGTTCCACAAATGGAACCACATCCTAACCCTGCAAAAACAATATTACCTTCTCATCAGGTGTAGGAGAGAACATTTTTTCTTCCATAGGATGCCTTGAATAGTCATAAGGATAGGTCACAACCAGCTCACCCCCATGGAGGCTGGCAGAGAGCACAAATGGGATAGACCTCAACCACTTCATGACTGCCTTTGTCTCAGGAGCCACCTAAAATCCAGAACGAGAAAAAAAAAAAAGCTGTGACTAGCCATGCATCCAAAGGGATTTGATCCTGGGCAGGATGAAGCCCAGTGGAGAAGAGACTGTGTCAAAAGGAGAATGTTGAAGCTCTTTGGCTCTTCCCCCCCAAAAAGTTCCTTGGGGCAGAAAATCAGTTTTCTCCAGGGAATGGATGATACACATCGTTCACTGTGGAAAAACTGGAATAAAAATTAAAAAGAGAAATTTTGACAGAAGAGGAAACTTTTCATTACAGGGACATTTTCAGATGATAGTGGCAGTAACTTTAGGCTGGAAAATTTGTGGTATTTTATCACAACTTACCTAACTCACTATCTAATTTCATTTCTGAATCAGCAGGATTGACTTTGAATGGATAAACTGGAATTGGGGGATAAATTTGCAATTCTCATCACTTGTTGGAAATGCATTTGCTACCCTTAGATTCAGGTTAATCTGTAAATAAATGAAAACTAATGCATATAAAGTGAAGCACTGCAGTTTGCCTGCAGTGAACTGTGGCAGGTAAGTCACCAAATTTAGGGGGTTTTGACATTCCCTCCTCAGTAACAGCAGCCAAGGGAGAGGGCAGCAGACTCCAAGAGATGCTCAGGTGCCCAGCATGCAGGAGGCTCCTTCAGCCCGTTTCTGAGGAGTACTTTGTGGGACCAGCGCTGGTGTTAGCTCATTCTTAGGGATAACAGTGGCATCTGGTGGCCGGTCCCTGCAAGCCCAGACTCTCACCAGTGCCCCTGGAGAGTTGAGGTTCTTTTCCTTGCAGCTGGGGAAAACCTGAGGAGGGCAGAGACTGCTCATCTGGACCCTGCACAACTGCAGATGTGCTGATTTTGTAAAAATAAGAAATATCTGTTGTGATTAACTTAGTCCAGCATCTATTTAGGGCTGCTTTAGGGATTGCTCATCACCCTTTGCTTAGACTCCATCAGCTGTCAGGAAACCAGGCAGCCAGGGATCCTGAGTGTCTAGTGACTAACAGTGCACAGGGAAAAAACATCCAGAACAAACAAGAGAAAAACTACCAAACCATCCAAATAAAGCCCCTAAAGACCTACATACTCGTGTTAAAACAATAGTGATTCCTGTTTTCTTTGGATCAGTCCCTAATCTGCTATTGTTAAAAAAACCTTTAGAGATCCACAAACCCAGGTGTGGAGCAGAGAAAAACACTGTAAAGGTGCACCATGGATGCATTATAACTTCATCAATGAGGCAGAAAGCCAAGGAAAAAAGCCATGTCTAAAAATAGTTTCACCTGAAATGATTTAAGAAGATATTGCCCTGTCTACCCCTGACCTAAGCAGAAGACTACCTCCCTACAGATGCCATAGTTTTTAACTGAGTCCTTCTAGTCTTCGGGATTCCTTAAAATGCCCTTGTGTAGCTATTGCTCTGAACTAGTGCCTTTAGCCACTGCAAGTGTGAAAGGCTGTACCTTGTACTAGGGAGGAAATGGGATCCAGAGCTTCCCACTGCTGCAAGGTGAATCATTGAATCAGTGGTTTGTGATTAGTATGTGAACACAAGCCAGTTTGTGCCACTGATCCCCAGGAGAAACAGGTCAGGTTCATTTTGTCTATCAGCCTGAATCTCTGTGTCACAACCCTTTCAACTTTGGCATTCTAAAGAGGCAACTTAAAAAGTGGGATGAAACAGGTGAAGTCTGATCAACTAAGGAACACACAGAATGTACTTCGCACACCAAATCCTAATCAAGGGATTTTTTACATAAAATGAAAGATTAAACACAGAGTTTCCAGGAAGGGCATGACATGAAAAAAAAAAAATTAAAAAGGCAGATAAAGGACATTCCAAAAGGAAAGGACTTTTTGCAGTCTCACACACTCACTCACAGAATGCAGAAGTGGGAGAAGAAAGCAGCCCCTAGGCTTCCTAACAAGAAACATGGCAGAGTCCAAAGAATGCTATCTGCACCAAAGTATTTGTTTTTCTGGCCTTTGTACAGTATCCTGGGATGATCTGATCATGATCTTTATCCCAGAAGTGCTTGGGACTGAACCAGCCGCTTCCACCTGCACCCTGGAAGTTCATCCTTTGAGCCCATCTCTTCTGAAGAGAAGACCCCAGTTGGCTTGTAAGGGGCTGTAAGTGTCTGTGCCTGCCCCATGGACTGGGCAGTTTGGGAGCTTCTTGGGGTGGTTGAGCACTGGAACAAGCTCACACCATCCAAGTATCAGCACTTCTGAGGAGGTTGCTGCCCCAAAATCTCATCAGCTCTCTGCTCTGCTGCAGGCTGCCCCATCTCCTGCTGCCCAGCCAGAGGCCATGGCTGACACAGCATCAGCTCTGCTTTCAAACAGCAGCCCTGGGCCTTGGTAAGATCTTAAAATTACTTTTTCAATTCAGTGGACAAGAATAAAATGCACAGAGAGCATTTACTATTTGAGAGCTCCTGATTTCAGTCCTTCATCCTGATCAGCCAACTGGCCAAGGAGATACCTTCATAAGCCCCAAGATATGCTGTCTCACAGAGGCAGTGTCTTACTGAAGTGAACGTTGTGAAAAAACAGGAGTTTCAATGTTGCTATTTTTATCCTAATAACATTTCAGTGACATCAGTGATTAAGCCTTTGAAATGAGCATATTCTGGTTCAGCCCCACCAGATAGCAGATGTTATCTATGCCACTCTGGCCTTTGACTTTTTCTTTAATGTGGGTTTTGTGGAGTTTAATTTACTTTCTTTTTTTTTTCACCAGGGCTTTTGCTTTTAAGTTAGATGAGATCAATTTTAAAGTACCCATCTCACAAGAACAATTCAGAGCACAACTAGAAAACAGCTAAATTATTTCTGCATGAGTACAGAGAAGGGCCACTACCCTTTTTAAACCTGAATCTCATTTCTGTCAATTATACTGCAATTAGTCATTGTCTCTATGGCTTTCAAAGATTTCTTTTTTCCCTTTTAAAAGCAGCCAGACTAATTTTCCTAAAGAGTATGCCAGCCTCCACTGGCATAGACTTCCGAATTCTGTTTGAACTAAGACAATTGAACTGCCTATATTTCAGATGAAGCTTGTCTGTCTGAGCCCTCACACCCCTTATTACAATAATTCATAAAAGTGGGGAACAAAACATGCTGTAGGAGGCCAGGCTTTTAGGCAGCAAGAGCTCTGGCTGAGAGCTGCTTTTTGTCTCCTGATCTTTATACAATGTCCTGCAGCACTCAGGTAATTGCTTTTATAAGGCAGGTAACAAACACTGTTGAGTAAATGAAAGGGGAGAGGCTGGTGTTGAAACATTCAACTAAATGCTCCTGCAAGCACAAAGAAACACTGTAAGAGCCATGGGTTCATTTGCCTGACAAAACCGAGGCTCATTAAGAGAGAAGTGATTTGGCAGTCCTGTGGTACCATCAGCAGAGGAGACACAAGGCTGTGAGACCCCTTACTGCCAGGTTTGTGAACCTTAGGAAACCACAGTCAGCAAGGAGATTTTGTGGTGCCACCAAGGCCACAGGCCCACTGGTTCCCTCATTTGCTCTGGAAAGCATGTGGATTTTGAGATTTTTGGAGTGTTGTTTATGTGAGGACCAGCTTTGGGGCCAGGAGAGCACCTAGAAATTCCCTAAGCTTTGATGCTCTGAGGAGTACCTTGGATGGCCACCTTACTTCTTCTTTAAAAACAAGAGAAGTTTTGTAGGAGAAGTGATGTGTTTGTAACCCCAGGTCAGCACCCACTGAGGCAGAGCTCAGGCAGGGAGGGGTGGCTGTGTGCCAAGGCTCCCTGGTCCCTTCTCTGTGAAGATAACCCAGGTGATGCTGCAGCTAGGCCAGAGCTGTGGTGGGAGCTGTGAGAACAATGCTAGGCTGTCTCCACCCATCCCTCTATAAACTGCTCTGATGTTACAGTGTTTAAGAAAGCTAAATACATGGTTGTTAAAATGACTTCTGCAAGTGGCTGCCTGCCAGTGACCATCTCCCTCACAGGTCAGCAGAAGAACCAGGGCAGGAGCAGAACTTGGAGAGGGAGGAGGTTAGAGCCAGGAAATCCAGAGTCACAGGGTCTCTGGGCTGCACAGTGTGAGACAAGCTCACAGTTTGCACCAGGCACTGTCATAAAAATGGAGGTCAAAGACATGTTTGTCCTTCCTCAGTGCTGCCTGGGTCCTCCACCCTGCACTTCTGGACCCACAGAGAGAGTGAGCACATGGCTGAAGGGAGATCTCCATCCTTTCCTTCCCATGTTGGAGCAGGGGGAGGATCTGAGGAGCCCTCCCCCTCAGGTGGAAGAAGCACCATAGATAATGTGTGATGAATTGACCACAGCCCCCATTCTCGGTTCCTCTGCACCACAGGGGGGAAAGCAGGTATAGAATTCAGGTGCAAAATTAAGCCTGGGAAGAAGGCAGATGTGGGGGGAAAGTGTTTTTAAGATGTCTCATTACTCTACTCTGATTTGATTCATAATAAATAAAATAGATACAAATAATTTTCCTCAAGTCGAGTTTGTTTAGCTTCTGATGTTAATTAGTGACCAATATCTCCCTGTCTTTATCTCAACCCAGGACCTTTTAGTTATATTTTTTTGTCCCCTGTCCAGTTGAGAGGGGAGTGATAGAGTGGCTTTGGTGGGCACCTGGCATCCAACTAGGGAAACTCACCACAAGGGTGAATCAAAATCTCTCTGACTTTTCTCCTAAAATCCATTTTTTTTCTCTCCCAGCTATTTTCATTTGGTCTCAGGCTCTGTTCCACAGTTCTCAACCGTTCTTTACCATCTGAGGCTCTGAACTCCACTTGCATTTACCAGCTCACTGTTATGTGTTATTATTCAGTCAAAAGTTGAAAACTTTTAAGCTTGTGACCTTATAACCATGCAGAAGTTCAGTGCCAGGGGTTGGGATCTGTGATTACATGCAAAAATAGAAAAAACTACTTGAGCTTAGTTATGGAAGAAATTAGTGGTCTAATACACTCTGCATTACTGAGCCTCTTAAAGCCTGTGTCTTCACATGCACATTATCCTGAGGAAGTGAGGCTTTTATCTAGATTTTGCTACTGTGAAATGGGGTACTAGAACACTGGGGCAGCATCAGGGATGCATTTGGAATTTAGACCTGGCTTTACATAAGACCACCTGCAGCAGAGTGGGAACCTGAGGTATGATTTCTCAAATCTTCTGCTAATACTAGATGCTGAAACAATCCTGTTCCCCACCTGCCTGAGGCTTTGTGCCAGCAATAAATATTGAATCAGAATATAATTAGGTTAAAAGTAGAAGAAAAGCAGAGCTTCCGATATCTGAACTACTGATTTAGTTTCCTGTGGTTCCTCTTTCAAGGGCAGCTAAGGTCCACTTAGAGTTGTGCTGGGGGCTGCTGGTCTGCCAGTAGCACAGGTAGGGCTGAGCTTTGCACTCCTGACATAGCATTACCCAGAGCTTAGTGATGATGAGTGTGAGGCCCTGGAGTGCTGCCTCCATCCTGCTCCCACCCTGCAGCAGCAACTTTGCCTTCCACACCTCTGCAGCTTGACAGGCTGTTTCACTGCTCTGAATGGTTACAGTCATTTATAAACATCCCCTCTTAATGGAAGATGACACCACACAGCTTTACATGCAGCCTTTGTACATTTCCCATGGCAGAAACTCCTATTGCATCAGACCTGTGCAGGGCTTGGTGCAATCACAACCAAATCCATAAAGGCTCTAACAGGCACCAGGGTTTAAAGCACTAATGATGAATCATTACACACTTGTGACCCCTTCGTAGCCATCATTATTCTTAATCTAAACCAGCAAAGTTCATATCATCCACAAATTTTCCAAATTATTTGTGACACCTGCCTCTTTGGCCAGACCTGCACCATGATTTTCATGCCAATTCTGAGCCTGTCTACTTCAGTCCTACTTATAAAATCTGACTACAAGCAAATAACTTCAGAACAAGCAATCTCAGTCTCTTAATTCCTGAGCTGTTCTGTGGCATATATGATTTATAAAATGTGTAATTCATACCTTACCCCACCAGTAGGACTGTGGAATGGGGATGTGGTCCAGACGGGCCCCACGAATCCCAGCTCTCCTGTAAGCCTCGGATGTCAAATCTGGGAAGTTTCTGTTCAGGTCCAAGTTCTGAGCTGTCTGTCGTCCGATGACCCATCCATTGTAACCAGCCCCCTATTTTGTCACACAGAAGCCAATTTCAGAATAGCTTCCTGTCTCAAAATAGCACTTTGTGGAAATTGATTAATCAAAGGGAAGTTTTTAAAAGAAGTAAACTGAAAATATCTGTACTGTTAAAAAACCCACGCTTATTAATTAATCACATTTTGTCCCCATGAATATTAATGCAGTAACTAGAGTTCAGGAAGTGTTTCACTCACCAGTGATGTGACTCATGAGAGGAACACAGGAGCCTCTTGCTCAGAGCAGCATGCAGAGTGAGTTAGAGGAGAAAAAGAAAATACAGCTGATGGCACAAGACAGGATGAGGCAGAGTGCAATAACCCGAGGCTCATACAACAGACAGAGCTCACCACATAAAAATAGAGAAAGAAAGGTCTAGTTTCTCGTTAGTGGTGGTAGAGAAAATAGAGAAGGGGAAATAAGAATGTCATGTAACAAATAATAGAATCTTAGTTTTCACAGGTCTCCATCAGACAGGAGTTTATCTCTGAAAACTATCCATTATGAAACTTTCACAGTACAGACAATATTCACATTTCATTATGCCTACAGTTTTAAAAGAGGGGGAACATCATCATGTTATTAAACTTCATTTCCTTATAAAATAATGTAAGTTGTTATAGTGAGTCAAGCATTTTGTTCTAGAACTGATGGCAGAGTGCTAAGTGGGTGAAAAAGTAACAGTCATTCCCACATCATCACATACAGTCAGCAAAACTGACAAATATGGCTCTGGTTTCCTCTTCACATCATTTTTGGAAAGCAATGCACCACCAAAACTACCTGGCAGTCAATTATTAGTGTTCCCCCCTTTACATGACACTCTCCTCCCAGTTTGTCCTTTCCCATGGGGAATTATAGAAACATGAAGGCCTGAACATCTCCTTATAATACAACTTTTACCTCTTCTGCAGCCAGTTCATACCCATCAGGATTGAGTGAAGGCAGGAGGTGAATTCTGGTGTTGTTAATCAAGGTCTGGATGCGAGGATTCCCTAGAAGATATTCTGAGCATAGATACTGTGCGAGGTAGATCAGCAGCTCCTTCCCCACAACTTCGTTTCCATGCATGTTGCCAATGTACTTAAATTCTGGCTTGACTGTGGAATGTGAAATAATGAGATGCTTTATTTGATTATACCTGAGTGCCTTCCAAAATCAGACTAACCCAAGTTGCTTACTGATGAGTCAAACTTTTGTTTACTCTAATTTCATGCACACATTCCTGAAAATAGCACAGCAGTTCTAGGTGAACTTCTCTCCATTAAACACCAGTTCAGCAACAGTTTAAATAGTGTGAAAAAAAGTTAAGCCCAAACTATTAGGACTCCAAACTATAAGAGGTGATCAATGCTCTGAGCTTTTGCTAGAGTCATCATTAATTGTGAGCAAAGGATCCTGAAAATAAAAACATCAAGCTGTGGCTGGGAAAGAACAAAACACAACCCTGGCACCCTGACCTACCTTGGGGGGTTTCAGTGCCTTATTTTGTCACAGATCCTAGAAATGACCTGCAGATGTGTAGTATATTATTACCCCTCTATTTGGAAAAGAAGTTGGGTTATGCATAAAAAGGGGCTTTCAGGCTAAATAACCCTGGAATAGGCCCATTAGAAGCACATAATTTACAATTCCCTGTAGTTATTCTCTCAGTTTTCATCCTCCCTTAGAGACTAATGGAAAGTAGAAAATAGGTGCACTTTGGAGACACTCTTTCCTGTCTACCCCTTCACCTTTGCCTTTGATCCTGGCCAGCCTTGAGCTCTAGACACTGGAGGGGTCCTGGCATATAACATTATCACACTTGCTCAGACTGGTAAAATCTCCAGCTTGGGAGCTATTTCGACCTGCTTTTATGCTGCCCTGAGCAGCATGAAGCAACAGATTTAGAGAAAAATGCTAGGAAATGTGTTAAACTACCATCTTTTATCATGCCATATCACAGTTTTCATTTAAAAGCCTGATTCATAGGCTTTGTGTTTTCCTGGCAAATGGGGTACAAGCTTAAAAAGACACCTGCAACTTACTTTCTTTGAAAAAGAGACAAAGGGTGATAGGCCAGGAAAATGCAAAGTAGATCTTTGCTCTCTAAATGACATCCACTGGGACCTGATTAAGTTTAAAGGCACCTCAAAATACCTCTAGACCATGCAAGGCAGCCCAGCTGAGAGTAAACAAAGTGACCAGTCTCTGCTGTCCTCTCCATGTTCCCTGCAGCACAGCACACAGAGGACACAGCAGCCTGACCTGAGATCATAATCTCAATAAAGTATTAGGTCAGATGTCATCCAGTTCTGCCACACTGCTGAGGCTGTGCTGGTGCTGGAGTTCTTCTGGTCAGAAGAAATCTGAGGCTCTCAGCAATGGCCATAGCAATCCACCATATCTAGAGAACTATAATTTTTGACCTGGGAACTGGTAACGGGAAAACAATACCAAATGCTGCCCTAGAAAGTTATCTGCTTTGTGAAGAATTTAAAACACTTAAAAATCTAGTCCTTGCTGCCTTAATGATGAAATTACAAAATAGAGATTTGTACTGTTCCCCTCTGCAGAAAATTTGTGAGGACTCATATCCTAATATATATATTAGCACCTATATACAGTATAATAGCATCTATTCAGAGGCTATGATAAAATAAATTCCTGGTATTGTCCACCTGTTACTCTGATCTCTGTTCAGGAGGATTGTTTTCTGTGCTGAATCATCCTTTTTTTAGTGTGAATGTCCTTTTCTATCTGAGGCCTTCTCAGAATATTGGTGTATTTTAGGATGTGAAGAACAGTGAGAAAAGTATCCCAAATTTGTACATTGGGGCACAGATAAACAACAGTGATATCACTGCAACCAAATACAGGGTGATACAAGGAACAGCATTACCAAGCATGGTCATGCACAGAGCTCATAACAGTATGAAATTGCTGCTAGGTTGGAATTTCTACAAGGAATCACCAGCTATCACTGTAACTCAGGAACACAGGGGAGGAGAAATGTTTTGGAGTCAATGCTTTTTACAGTTTAAGTGATGTCCCAGTGAAAGGGTCTGTTTTCACTTGGACAATCTGGTCTCCTGACCAGCACTGACATAACTCACGCAGTTCATGGTGTCCAGGCTTGGTTGAAAACTCAATCACAAAAAGATCCTTCCCTTCAAAACTGCGACCTATGCTGTAAGTTGTTGCAATGTGGGAGCACTTATAAGCAGTCTTCTTCAGTGTGCTCACCATTTGGGAATATGAATGGTGTTTGAACTGAATAAAAGTTGCTGGCAAGTCTGAAGGCAAATCTTCTTCAGCATCTACTTCCCCTGCAATAAAAATCATAACACAGTGTTTAAAACCATAGTGCTCAGAGGATTGTGTGAAAACCTGCACTTTTTTTCAAATTATCTTTATAAGTAGAAGAATTACAGAAAATAAAGCTGCAATCAAAACCTTAAATGTATGTAAAATATCCCACAATTTATTGTGGCATGTTTTGACTGCAAAATCCCACTAATGCATATGCACACTAACAAATATTTGTGCAATCTCCAGCTAATTTGGACTTTTGGCATGCTAGCTCATTTCAGTAACAAATTGTACAGATTTTTCCCTTTAAATTTGGTGAATCATTTCCATAAATGAGATTCATCTGTCTTTAGCTATGTGGATCCTCTTCATCCAAACAAAAATCTATGAGAATCATGAATGAGAATATTTTAATGAGCTGTTAAACTTGACAGGCAGTCACAGTACTATAAGTACACAAAAATTTCAGTTTTTAAATAAAATATTTCAAATATATAGACAGCTATCATACAGGACAGGGCTTATCTAAACACATCCAAATATCTTGCTTTGAACAGCCTGTCTTGATGCTCTTTTTAAATGAGGGAGAGAAATAGATACTTCTTGAGCACAGTTTGTTTGAAACAGGTGGAGCAAAATTAATGGCACGTTACAGGGCTCTACAAAGACAATAGGCTGAGATGACAAGCAAAGACATTTTGTGCCACAGTGTCCTGGGTTACAATGTAAAGATGCACCCAATGTATTCTATCACCATCTGTTGAAACCAGGTGAGGCAGTGTTCCTTATCTCTTTGGGAGATATCTTGTTTTAATGGTCCATCTGTTAAAAACCAGGTGGAGCAGTGTTCTTTATCTTTCCCATGACCCATCCTTCCTCCAGGAGGACATCTTCTGTTAATGGGCCATTGAGTGCCATTGTATGACTGATAAAATTACATCATCCCATTGTGAAACCCAGGAGGAGGAGCCAAGCATTTCCTACCTAGATAAAAACTGAGATTTGGAACACCAAAGCAGCCCTTACCCACTGATTTCCAGAGGACAAGAGCTGCCAGACCTTTCTACAGGATCACTACTGCAACAAGACCACTTCATCTGGGCTGCTGCCACCACCCTAACTGGTTGTCAGATTGTATTCTGACTCTCTCAGTGGTTTTCTTTTGTACTATTGCATGTATTTTATTTTTCTCTTTTTTTTTTTTATGAAATTTTATTTCTGAGTCGGAGTCTCGCACTGGTTTTGCTTTCAAACCATACACACAATAAGCCAAGCTGAGTGAGATGAGCCCTCCCTTGCAGACAAGGTGCAGCAGAGCCTCCTGCCCTCCTCACCTCGCAGCTTTGCCAGCGGGTCGAAGCACCCCTCCTCCTCCCCAGCAAAGAACCGGTCACAGTCTAAGAAGTAGGGCCAGGCCATGTCTATGGCATCAAAGGCAGGAAGGCAATTTTTTTTGAGGTTTTCACAGACGTGCCTGCAGGGCTTTATGGCTTGGTCCTTCTCACACTGCGGGGCCAGCACTGAGCAGCCCAGGAGCCTGAGGTCGGGGTTGCATTCCCCCTGGAGCAAGTTGTGCAGCACACTGATGAGCAGGTACTCAGAGCTGTATTCAATCACCTCTCGAGACTTCTGATCCAGAAAATTAGGATACACCATTTGAGTATAGGCAACATCAGTACAAGAACTCAGGGCAATATCCACGCATTTTGCTATGAAAAGTAAATGAACATAGGAAAAATAATTTTCTTCACTGACCTTCTGAAAAGACAAACAGAACATAACAAATACCATGTCCAATGAACTTATTTCTTTAGTTCTCAGGTAGGCCAAAAACAGTTTGCAAACTGAATTGCATGTTTAAAACCACTTATAGAAGGATGATGAGAAGCATGCTTGGTTCTGGGGATATAATTTAGGAATTTGACCAAAGAATTCTTAAGAGAAAGGTAGGAACTTGCTGGTGAGAAAAACTCAGATTCCTGAATAAAAGCATATTTATGATATCACTCTCCCCGACTTTGAATTGTCATATGGATTCCCTGAGTAGGTGTGAGATCCTACAGGTTTTTTCTTTGGTGGGGAATGTACTGCTAAGTTATCTCTTTTCTCTGCTCGGCCTCACAAAATTTGTACAGTTTAATATCTCTGAAACTACAGAGCCTCCATGATGTTTGACTGGAATTGCCCAAAGAGTTGAAAAATCATTCTCATGCTTAACTCACAGGAGAGCAGACTCATAATATGATTACAGGTATATTCGCATAAACCCAATACATTTAAAGAAATCAGGTTAGGAGGTCTTAGGAAGGATAAGTATTGGTAAAACTTTCAATTCACTTAGAAGTGAAAAAGAGTAATAGAAAGACTTCTCTTCATAAAATTCCTGGCTGTTATAGTAATGGGTCCTTCTCTTGGTAATCATTCTGTAACAAATACTGTTGTCACAGCAGCAAAATACTACACTGTGTGAAAAAGCACATTTCTCTTGTAACAAAACCCATTGTAGCACCAACATGAGTATACTTGTCAGGAAATCATGAAGAAATACTTAGGGTTTTGAGGTTCTCCAAGAACAGCAAGGAAAGACACTTCATACCTTTCTGTACACTTTGACATTGACCTGTAAATAAAGAGCAAAAGAGAAATCGTTACAGGGTGGGTATACATGGCTCCTCCTTTGTGTTAGGAACTATCTGATCTGGTATCTGCTGCAACTCTGTATCCTGAGATCCAGCCATGCCAGGAACAAACACATATCCCTGCAGGCACGTACTACAGAATCACAGAATAGGCTGAGTTGAGAAAACCCATTCCCCTTCATCCATGCACATTCTAGCTGCCTAGGAAATTTCACTAATCAAAACCTAGGTCTTTTTTAATCTGGTTAGTCTAAAAGTCCATATCAAGGTGTTTTATCCATCTCCCCTAAACGACCTTTTTGTCCCACATAATGCTGTGGATACCTTTCCTGTAAAGCAATTCAGCCTTTGGTAGATATAAGAGGACTTTATTTTTTCCTCATCCTACTTCATCATGTCTCTAGCCGTTGTGTTTTATCACACTTTTAATAATATCTTAAAACTAATCATTTCCCTCCCCAGCTACTCACACAGGAAAGCTTTAGCAAAAAATCACTCTTCTAATGGCTAGAAATTGCCTTTTAATTTTGTGTTTAAAAGTATTTGTGGTCGGTTTATTTCCATTATTTTTGTGCCAGCATTGTCCTTGAGCTTAAGTAGCTCTCTGCATTCCCTGGTGCATTCCTTCACACTGCGCTTCCAAAGAGCGAACAGATCTCCTCTGATTTCTATTTACTAGGTCAAATAAATGATGCCTCCTTGATTTTGAAGCAATGTGGTGTGATGACCCAGGAAATGTTTCTTTTGCTCCTGTAGCCAGTGATTCTATATTGTCCTTCTCCAATATAACTAAAGAAATGTATTTCTGCCAAGGTATTGGAATTGGTTTCACCAGTGCCTCACAGGAGCGAAATCACTCTGTGCAAGCCTGAACACCACCAGGTTCACCTTTCCTGTGAGGTACTGGGGATCTGTTCTGCTGCTATTTCTTCTTGCACTTACTGGAGGAACAGGCATCCAGCTTCTTGCTTAGTAATTTGAGCATTTGTCCTCACAAGACCAAATTCATTATGTTTTCTTTTTTTTTCCTGCTAAAGAGAATTTAAACTTCTACTGCTGGCATATTTGTTTAAATGTAATCATCTGCATATGTGTTGCTAATGAGTTGATAATTCTTTAGCCAAAATAAAGTCATTGTATTGAGAACTAAGTTAACCCTGGGATTTTATCTTGGAGGGGGACATTTAATTGGAAATTAGTCTGGTTCTATATTATGGATTGTAATTGAGCCACATTACCTCATAAAATAAATGAGGCATCAGAACTAGCAGAAACAGCCCATCCCCAACACCAACAAGTCCTGTTAAGCAGCAAGCTAGAAAAAATTATACCCATACAAACTCCTTTCCTGGCTCACTACATTATGATAATTGCATTAAATAATACCTGGTTCATCAATACTGCCTTCCATTATAGTAGTTCAGTGTTTCCCCTAGCTAGGCACAATCCCCTCTGTGAGTTAGTTATTAAGGTCAAGGCATTTCTAAAGAAACTTCATCTCAGCCAGATACTGCATGCAGTGCTACATCTGGGGATAATCAAGGAATAGCATTTTGTACAATGCTAGCTAGCTGTGATAAATAAATGATCTCTTGTTAGTAAGAGCTCCAGCAATTAATCCTGCTGATAAAATTGGATGTCACTGCCACTGTCATCTGGATAGTCTTATATACTAACATCATCACACCCACATTTGAGAGACCTCGACATGAGTCTGGATCAGCCAAATGTTCCTTACAGAGGGGAAAATGTAGTGGAGAGGACTGGCTTGAGTTTAGTCACGTCCCAATGCAGAGAGTGACACTATCTCTGTTCATCACCTGGGTCATTAGCAATGAATCCCATTTGTTACCTTGAGGGGTAGATGAGAAATACTTGGTACCCTTTTTTTCCCCTGTCCTGAGCAGAAAATTAATGTATTGTAGCTATTATTTTAGACTAGATGGTTGTATATGCTGGGCACAGTTCTTCATGGGGCATTTGGGGAGCATGAATGGTCTTTCTACAACTGCTCACATTTCCTCAGAGGTAAGAGGCATTTCCCCTACTGCTGGCTCCAGGACCAAGCTACAAATGTCCTTTTAGTCTATCTGTCTGACATGCAGTGATCAAATAATGAAACTGAGGCACACACAGTCTCCCCAACCACTTTTGCTGTGCAGGAGTGCTACAGCCATCAGTCACTTGGAGATGTGGCACAGGCCTGTTCTCAATGGCACCTCAGAATTCTGCTTATTCAGTTGGAACAAGCAGAGGAAACCAAAGGGAAAATGCAGCAGGCAGGGTATGGATGTGGTGCTGCTTCTCCCTGCTCCAGCTCTGAGCAGCAGCAGCCTTGCTGTGTTTAACAGAGGCCTTTTTCTGCCCAGCTGGCCAGAAGGAGAGGCAAGGGGAAGCAATGGAGAACTGATGGAAGAGATGTGAAATTCCACTGGTATGCTGTCCCGGGTTCACCTGAGGACTGGCTCCTTTTGTGAGCAAGAGGAGATGTTAGCACAGGAGAGGGAAAGACAGCTCTGGTTTCAGACTCTGCTACATGCCATCCACACTTTGATACTTTTACCATAGTTATGTAGGGAGAGGAAATCTATTAAGCTACACAGCTATTGCTCATTAACAAAGATGCTGTCTGAAGAGGATAAATCTATTTTTTAAATGAGGAACCAAAACCATATAAATATTTTCCATGACAACTGAAGTTATTCATCTCAGTATGTGATAAAAAAGGGTGATTCTGCAACACCCCTGCTTAGTGGATAAAGCTTTTCCACTACTTGTGATCCAGGATGTCCCTTACAAACTCAAAGATTTAATTTCTGCTAATCATTCACTGATTAGCAAAAGTGACTCCTTGCTGCTGGGTCCTAAACCTGGATCTAAACCTAAATCTAGATTTAAGCTAAAGTTAGATTTAAGCCTCACACTTTTGCAGCATACCGTGGCATTTTCTCTTTGTCTCTCCTTACTAAAGACATCTATGCAACTTCTTCTGGCCACATTTCCCCATCATGCAAGCTGCAGGATGACCCATATATCAGCCACAGCTCTGTCTTGTAAACACCCAGGGCTGAAACAGCTTGAGATTTTATGTTATCAGAGTCAGTATACATAAAATCAAGAGAGAAAAGGTCTGTTTTATACCAAACCTTGCTTTATAGCCAGCCATAAATATGTGCTGATGTGGTGTTTTGACTTTCCCAGTGTTTCCTAACGCCAATGTTTCCTAATGCCAATGCTTACATATGTTTTGGAGGGTGCAGCTCTGCAAGGGCCAAGGATAATTCTGCAGGATGTGTGCTTATATAAATAAGTGTGGATACATGTATTTGGGCCAGAGCCTGCCTGCCTGGAGAGCCAGCAGCAGGAAGCTCTCCAAGGCCAGCTCCCAGGCTGCAGCTGTACGGTCTGTTCCTGCAGCCTTGCACCCACTGGCCTGAGTGTCTGCACATAGAAATCACCACAAAATCCCCATCCCTGCCCACGACAACTCATTTTGCCTAAGTTCTGGCAATGCCAGAAGAGATCAGCCACTCCCTCATTTTCATAAGAAAAATGACAGGGGTTTGTAAACAAAGAGCTTCTCAGGTTTCCCAATTCACTTGGCAGGCTTCAATAGCTGCTTCTTCTGTGCTTGAAAGAGTCTAAACTTTTTCAGGTTTTTTGTGCAAAGGCTTCCCTGAGCTCAAAGGAAGACAGTGTCACCTCCTCTCAAAGTCCCATCCACCAACAGGTTGGTACAGAGAGACCTTTTTCTTCCCGACCTAGAACAGCCTTTTCAATTTTTCATGTTTATTTTTGTACTCTAACTATTCCACCAGAGCTACAAAAGTCCTTTCAGTAGCGCAGCTTCTATTTAAGATTATGGATAAAATAACTTATTGAAGAGGAGAAAAGCCATTTCAAGCTTTCTGAGTTCTCTCTATAAAATATGCTTCTGGTTTTAATTTGCAAAGGCAAGCTTGAAAATCTACAATGCAGCACATACATATTTTACTGCCAAGCTTACATTTTTTCCCCTTGATGATTCAGCACCAAAGAAAGCAAGCTGCTGTGATTAACCCTAACCTGGACAACAGAGCTCAACAGCTACTTCTGGTACCATGGACTGGCCAGTTGCCTTTTCAAGAGCAAAGCCAACAGTAGACTCATGTGATTGATGATCTGGAATAAACCCGAGGGCAAGTCTTAAATCTGAAATATCTAAGTCGTTCAGTGAGGCAGATTGGTAGGGGGTGTGCTGGTCAGTACAGATCAAAATAGATGAGATAATTTAAATTGTAAAGACCAGCATAACCCCTCCCAGCTTTCTGGGCTTCTTACAACACTTTTTTTATAGTAGAAGAACATATGTATTCATTTTAGTCTGTTTATAGTCAAAGCCTCCACTTTTCTAAACAAAGCATTTCAGTTCCTTATCACATTACTATTACTCTCCTGGCTGTTTTATGTGGTTCATCAAGTTGGTCTTTCAGTGATATTCTGCCTTGGTCACTAAAGAGACAAAACTTATTATCAGTAGCAAGATACAAACTCTGCTGAGCTGTACCATTTTGTAAAACACTGGAAGAGCACCTTCAAATGGCAAAGCACAGCCTGCTTCCAGAGCCAGCTCCTAGCTCCTGAAAAAGGACAAGGGCAGGACAAGATCCATTATATAACACTAAATGGACCAGAATCACCAGGAGGAGGGTATGGGAGGAGTGGGGATGTAAGGGGACTAGTGGCAGAGTAATGAGAGAGCTGAGTAGCCTGGGCAGGGGGAGAATGGCTGAGCAGAAAGCCCAGAAGCTAAGGCAGCTACACACCCAGGGCATACATGCAGGGGCAGAAATGGAGAAGATTCACAGCCACAGACAAGAAATGCCAGGAAAACTGGAGTAGAGAGGAGTGCTTGCACAAAGCAGCCACGTGGTTAACTCAATTTTCTGGATACATCAAAAATCTTGTGCATAGAGGACTGAATAGATGTTATTAACCCTCCAGCAATTGCAGTAACTGCCTGGGGGAGGGATGTGTTTGCAGCAGGCAGAAGCAGTGCCCAGGAGCTCTGTGCAGCCCTCCTTTAACCTTGCTCCCTCACTTGAAGAAGCCTGAAAGCACCTGAAAGAGATTAATGCCTCATCTGCCTTTATTTTGCAGAGCAAGATCACAGCAGGAAGATGCAAGCCAGTGCTCATTGCCAATCACTCTTCTTTCTAACCCACCTGCTGCCTGGCATTTGGTTAAACATCCATTTTTATTGAATTACTGGAGATGTTCCCATAGCAATGACACTGCAATAAGTTCTTTCAGGATTTTTTTCCCTCAGGGCTGCTCTGGAGCCAGTGAGAGGGTGCTGAAGATTTTCCATGGATGATGTAAGGTCACAACCTGCAGGCCACAGGTCAAAATCTGTGCAGATGCACACCAAAACCTGTCACATGGCAAGGGCACAAAGACAGCCTTAGTGGGCACCAGTAATCCTCTCTTGTTTCTAGTTGTTCAGATGCAACTTAAACATGTCTGCAGTCGTAGGTGGTGCCTAAAAGCACTGATGAAGAGTCTTTCTGCCTGTCTGTCTGTCCCCACCACTGCCTTGGTGTCTCTAGTGACTCTGGTGTCACCCCAGCTGTGTCTCTGGCTGCTTCAAGGAGTCATTCAGGAGTTGGAAATCCTGAATATAAACATAATTCCCTAAAAAAACCTACTAAATGCCTTTTTCTGTCCTCAGTTGAGATATTTTCCAAGTTGCTAGGGAAAAGTTGCCCATTGGGAAAACAAAATGCAACAAAGTTGATAACAAGTGGGCCAGCAGTTGCCAAATTGACTGAAGGCTTAGTGAGCTGCACGTGTGACAGGGCTGCTGCTGAACAAGCATTTCCTGTGCACCAGGATGATCTGGAGACATGTGGACATCATCTCTCAGGGTTGGGTCAGTGAAGGAAGAAGAAATAAGCTCAAATCTGGGGGATGATGGCATTAAACAAAAGCTGGGGTAAGAAGGTGGAATAGGTCAGGAAATCTCTACAAATATCATCTAAAGGATCTATTTTTTTTGCCAGGTTGCCTGGAAAAGGATGAAAAGTTATTAATCAGGTATTCTGGATCTGTGATGCCCCCATAGCTGTACTTTGTGACCATGCACTCTTTACAGCTCTGTTCCCATGGTTTGAGGATGTAGTACTCTCCAAGTGCTTTGGCCAACAACCTACGACAGTCAGAAGCTTTCCTTTAAGCAAGCCCAACTCTGTTGAATGCCATAGGACAGAGGATCATGTCTGAAAAATTGAGGGTTTTATTTTTTCTGCCACAATATTTCTAAAATATCATCCCATCCTCTTTAAACAGTGTAACCATCTCCCTAGATCAACTCTGTCTTTTCTTTAGTTTAGATGCATGAGGACTATTATAGTTAACATGACATCTGATTCTTCTGTAAGTAGAGTTTTAACCAAATGTGGTATTTTTATGTTACAAAAGATTGACAGTTAATTTAACAACCTTGACTTAAATCTGTGCCTTAATTTTGTATTGTCTCCTAGATAACTGTATCCTATTATAACCCTAAAAATTGGGTGTCAATTATTTCAGTGGAGTTACAACAGTATAAATTAAGGAATTGAAATTTCACTTTTATTTCTGAAGTGGACAAAGTAACCCAAGTCCCTAAACTCTCCTGATCTGTGACAGCTGCATCCAACTGGGTGGGTGATTCTGCCCAAACAAGATTCAGCAGTCATAAAAACCCTGGGTCATAAAAACCCAGCAAAGGGACCAGGACATGGCCCAGCAGCCTCAAACACCGTGCTCACATTTAGGTACCTCCACGCTCAGCTCTGCAGCAGGCAATAACACATGGCATTTATCAGCATTTGGCCCAGGCTTCAGTATGGGTTGGCTCTCACACAGCATCAGCAGCCCAAAGGGGACCATGGTAGCTGTCAGCCATCCAGCATCCTCAAACACTGTGACTGTGTGAAGGGAGAGGTAGTGTCTAGAGATGTTATGGGGAATCAACCATTAGTGTTATTAAGTCTTGCTAAAAGCCTAGATATGACTAAGAGCAGCAGGGTTTTGTTCAAGTTTTGACTTCTATGTATTCACACCCTCACACTTTAAAGATGTCTGTACAAGTATTCTGAAGAAAACTTTGTCTTCAGATTAAAATCATGCATAAATCCTTTCAGCAGTATAAGGAGATACCTGTGTATTTTATTTTCAATATAAACTTACTTTCCCTACATGTGTCTGTTTCTGATCCCATTTCCTATATTAAAAGGAGCTGAAGGCCAGTGTTGCTAAAATAATAATTGTGTAGAAATCCTAGAGCCACTGGCAGGAATTCAGCAGAGCTCACATGATTCAGTGATGACAACTGGCTTCACAAAGAGCAGGAATTTCTCATCTCATGAGTGAGCATGATGTAGATGCTAGTTCTGCATTTTTTTGTTTTGACACAACTTGGACACATCCATCTCAGGTCCTGCCAGTGAGATTCCTGCAGCTTGGGCTTTCCCACACGTGGCAGTACAGTCCTGTGGTCATGCTCCATGCAGGCTGCCAATGCCAGCCACAGAGGGATGGGGGACCCCACTAGGGCAGGGAGAAGACCCCAGCCCACTGCCAGGTCACTCAGTGCAAGCACAGGAGGAGCAGCAGCAGCTGGAAAGGCTCTGCCTCTGTGTGTGCACAGGTTTCACCAGGAAACCAGCACAAGAAATATCCACAGCAGGTGAACAAATTTGTTCAGGTCCCATGGAGCTTGGACCAGTGTGAAGGTGATGGGAGGAAATAACTTTTCCCTTTTTTTGCCTTTTACTTAGCGAAAACTGCAGCACATTATGGAGTTTGGAGCTGCAGAGAAGAAGAGGGGAAAGAAAGGTATAACATCTCTATGTGAACATGCTTTTTCTGTCAAGAAAAAAAGTCTGAGAATCAGTCCTACTCAATGCTGTAACTCAGAGAGGAGCCAATGCCACAAAATCTTTTCTGGGCTCCAGAATAAATACTGTAATTGTCCCCTGCCCTGGTGGTTTCTCACTCCTCATCTCTCTTCCTTATATCTCCCGACTCCCCCTCATCTCCAGTGGCTAAGGTCAGAGATCCTCAGAATGGGACAATGTCTGTCTCATGAGAAAGCCAAAATGATGAAAATAACAAGGTGCTTGGAAGAGGAGGAGACCCACAAGTGACAGGTGTGCCAAGCAGAACTCTGGCTGCTCTCCTACCTCCACAGCTTCGGGTTAAACAGTTCCACTCCTCTGACTCCTGGCTGGAGAATAGGAGGCTCAGGGGGCTTCTCCTTCTCTACAATTGCCTGAAGAGGGATGGTAGTGAGGAAGGGGGGTCGGTCTCTTCTTCCAGGTAACAAGTAAAAGGACAAGAAGAAACGGCCTCAGGTTGGTCTAGGGGAGATTTAATTTGGGTATTAGGGAAGATTTCTTCACAGAAAGGTTGTAAATATTTGGAACAGGCTGCCCAGGGAACTGCTTGAGTCACCATCCCTGGAAGGATTTAAAAGATGAGTAGATGTGCTGCCTAGGGACCTGGTTTGGTGCTGGGTTCGTGGTTGAGCTCGAAGATCACAGCGGTCGTTTGCAACTGCAGCAATTCCATGGATTTGGCATCTGACAGTCTGTTCCACCTGCCCGTGCCATTCTTCCAGCGCTCGGCCAAGGGATCGGGAGGGCGGCGAAAGGCTCGGGCAGCCCTGCCGGGTTTGAGGCGGGTCGGGTCGGTGTCTCCCCGCAGCCTGTGAACGAGCCCAGGAGCCACACGGTGGCACCACAGACGGCGGCGCGGTGGCCAGGACAGCCCGAGCCGTGCTGGACCGGGACCGGGACAGACCGAGCCGTGCGGAACCGGTACAGCCCGAGTCGTGTGGGACCGGGACCAGGACAGCCCGAGCCGTGCGGGACCGGGACAGCCCGAACCGTGCGGGACCGGGACAGCCCGAACCGTGCGGGACGGGGACGGACCCGGCCCGGCCGCTCCTCGGTGAGCCCCGGGATTCGCAGCCGCACCGAACACCGGGGTATCCCTGCCCCGGAATGCCCCAGTAACGCACTCCCTGAATACAGGTGTCAGGAAAGGAAAGGATTTATTGCTTTAAGCATCACTATCACTATTGATAAAGGGGTTTTTGCTGTTACGCCCCATTCTGGAAGTATTCAAGGCCACGCTGGATGGGAGCTGGAGCAGCCTGATCTTGTGGAAAGTGTCCCTGTCCATGGCAGGGAGGTTGGAATGAGATGACCCTTAAGGTCCTGTCCAACACAAACCATTCTATGATTCTATTATACAGCCTTAGCCTGATCCTGGTGACATCAGTTGTAGAGTTGTCCCCAGCTGCAAGGAAAGTCACCTATTTGTAGACATACCACTATTCAGTCTGCCTCTGTGGGTTTTTAGTTTTGTTGTCAATAATTTATTTAAATTTATAAATATTTAAATATTTTATTTAAATAATTACCACTGCACTGCATCAGTCAGTAACAGAGATGCACAACTTGGATAAAGAGGAGCCAGTTTTATTAGCTCCCTCTGAAAAAGTCTAGCCATGTCTCAGAGAGACATGCCAAACTGTACTCACCCAAACTATAGGCTAAGAGGTCAGTTAAACTCAATGGGATCTCGTAGCATCTTATCACTGAGAGAGACAGGTAGCTTACTGACTGCCTAGGGATACAGGACACAAGTAGGGAGAAGGGATCTGCCCTCTGTCAGTGCAACGGCTCCCAGCTGCTGCCCAAAAATCTCACCACATAGGGTATGATGCCTGTGTCATATTGTGGAGTTGGAAGACAGTAATCATTTCCTTATTTTTCTTAACAGAAAAGCACAAAGAATTTTCAAAGGATCTTGGTATTGTAAATCATGTTTCATTTTGGCTTTGTATTAAAAAAAAAAGCACAATGAGTCACTGCAGAACAAATACCATCAGGAAGCCTGCAGAAAGCAGCTCCAGCCTTGCTGGGAATCACACAGTTGTACTGATTCCTGCTGCTTTCTCCTTCAAGAGCAGCTCCAGGCTGGCCTCCTCTTGCAGGGCAGGTCTGACCACTGGGATACAGCAAGACCTACACAAGGGATCCCAAAACAGGAGAGAAAATCCCACTGCTGCAGCTGCAGGTATAGCCTATGCCCTGAACACTGAGAGGAGACCCCTGCCAGGCCCATTTGTGAACATGTGCATCACTGCAGGCCCCTTTCTTTTCGTGTGGCCTGACATGATCTTATCCCCCCTTTAGAAAAGAAAGACCCTTGAGAAGCCTGTCAGGTCTCAGTTTTATTGTCTGATCCAACAGCCCCCCAGTGTGAAGGGTGTTCCCCATGTGGCACACAACGTGGTGCCATTGACAGCTCCCTTTCCCTACCTCTAGCCATCCCTCTAGCACCATATTCAGCCGCCTTTTTGCAAGCCCTGCCCTAAGACACCACAGCTGCCAACACACACAAAACACTCTCAGAATCACCCCTCAATGATCCATACATTTGTGGTTGCTAGGCTTAATATCCCATGGCAAGACTGATCAGCTGGAACTGGAGCAGAATCATATCTCACAGGGAAAGGTCATGCTGCAAACCACACAGCCTCTTCCTGTAATTGGCTGTAAATAGTCTACAACTCTTCTCTTTGTGCAGCTTTATCCAAAAATAAAATCCCTTTAGGCTGTGGTAGACCTCACTTTGATGTTCATGGGAACAGCAATCTCAAATTATATGCAGTATATGGCACATAGACTGCACTGTGTAGCAGTTCAAGGCCAGTGACAGTATATGGCTTATATTTAAGCACTGAAATATAGTTTAATTTCCTTGGGTAGCATTAAGGTCAGTTGCAGGTTAACTTATCTCTTCCTGTAATCCTATAAAATAAATATTTTTCTGACTCATTTTAAGTTTAAACTATCTGAAAATAGTTTTCCTGGAATAGACCTTGTCACTACACTGAAATTCATGTCTCTAGTGTCCCCACATAATCAAGCACACTTGATAAAAAAATGTATTTTTAAAAGGCACTGTTAATTTATTTTATTAGTCAACTGGTTACTGAATAAAAAAATTCAATTAATTTAGCAGCATGTTCCTATTTAACCTTTATTCTAAAGGGTAAATCTGCTTTTCCAGCCAATCAATTCAAACAAATTCCATATTGCTTATAGCAAGCTACAACACACCCTACAGCTGTCAGATCCTAATAAATCTCATACTTTGGATTTGAAATAAATGACCTAAAGCTAAATGTAAGGAAAAGCGCTTTTTTTTTTTTTTCTCTCAAACAGAAAAGCACAGAGAAGGTCAAAAGTTCACCTTCTTGCAATCTGACTATCACATTCCTAGAAGGCAAAGCCAGGGATGAGATGAACCTCCTGCATTCCCCATAGGAGTAGGGGGGTCCTTCCAACACGGAACTCAGACTGACAGAAAGACATTTCTGCCACAGCCTTACAGACGGTGATGAGGTGTCATTATGATCCCTTACATCACAGCCTTGTTTCCCACACACCTCCCACCTTCCCATCCATACTTCCCACGCACAACCCCAGTTTCTCCACCAGCTCTAGGCAGATTTCCAAAGAGTTGATCTCCCTCATTTCTCGGGGAGAGTGACAGCTCCTGTCTCCCTCTCCTTGAAGGTGGAACTCTTTACTTATTTCCAGGAGAAGGAAGAAGAGAAGGGGGAGTTTTGGGGTGGTTCTCCTTACCGAGGGTCTCCTGGCCGGTTCCGCAGCGGGGTGCGGGCTCGGTGGCCCCGAGCAGCGCGGCGAGGAGCAGCAGGAGCCTCAGGACCATGCTGGAGCCCAGTGATGTGGCACTCCCTCCCTGCCCGCTGCAGTGGCTCCTCTGCCGAGCCTCGGCACGGCTCTGGCTGCCCGAGCTGCGGAGGAAATCAGAGCACTGCGAGGGCATGCCCACGTCTCACTGTGTGTGCAGCCCAGGCGTCAGATTTCAGCTGCACTTCAGCTTGGAAAGCAAAAGGCTTTGAGACAGAGAGGGAGGAGGAATGAGCTCCCCCTCCCCTCTGCCCCCGGACCGTCTCCCTCTTGCAGCCCGGTTTACAATTCCAAAAACTGTGAGCAAAGGGGGGTCTCTGCTTGTGCCCTGCTGATCCCTCTGCGGGTCCCTCTGGTCTTCATGCAGCGCTTTCCTAAGGGACGAGGGACATTCCTGGAAACGTGTCTCCCTGAAGCCAAGAGAACTGTCTGGAAGAGACAGGAAAGCAAACAACCGAAAGCAACTTTCCTCTCAAACAGCGGTATTTCATCACATACTTAACTGCAAGCTTAAAACATGCCATGGCAGTGAAGGGATTCTGAGCTGCACCCCCTCCAGCACACAGAGAATGGGAACACACAGAATAGCCACCAGCATCCCCCTCTCCATGCTCCTCCTGGGCATTTCACTTAACATCAAGTTATCTGGAGGGATTCCAGTATTTTCTGTCTATTCTTAAAAAATAATAACTTCACAAATGTGTAGATAAGACTCCAGTACAGCATTAGAAGGTTTAAACTGGATGGTAAATCTATATTAAGTCGATAGTAAATTGATCTTTTAATTTTCTTGTTCAGTTGGTTTTGGTGGGGATTTCTCAGTATATTTTAGAGAAATATATATTGTATGCTTTTATTTCTGTGCAACATGTATGGTGGAGAAGCGTACCTTAATTATGATGCAAATTCCTTATTTCTTACCTACACATCCGAAAACATCCCATATCAAAGAAGAAAAAAAAAGGGAATTTTTCCTCAAGAATCTAGACCAAGATAGACCAAAGCATCCTTATCTTTTCAGGTAGTGTATGCTCCTTTGAGAACAGATACCTCTTACACACAAGAGCAGAGAATCTGCCCTTGCAGGTGGAGCATGCTGGCTCCTGCTGATCAGTATTGGAGATCAGGAGGGAGTTATGGTGCTGTATGATAATGTAATCAAATGAACCCCCCACAGGGAAGCCACTAAAGAGGCTGACAGGGCAGGAGAAAGCTGCGTGTGTCTCAAAAAATAATTGAAGTCTCATCTCATTTGAAAGAGATGCATAGAGAAGCTCAGCAGTCAAGTATGTCCTCTGCTTCCAGGCTCTGCAAGGCAAGTTGGCATTTTGTCTCCAGAATTTTCTTCTGGATCTGGAGACTGCAGAACCTGCCCTGTCCTTATGGACTAAACATTACCAAAGCCTATCAGAGTTCAAAAAACGAACTTCCAAGGACAAGAATACTATTTACCTGCATTATTTTTTGTCCTAATCACACAACATTATGGCTGGACCCTCAAGAAAAAAAAATTTAAAAAAAAGTAAAAAACACAGCACTGGAAGTGTGGAAGAGAAGGAATACTTCACTTTCTGCTTAACTCTCCAACAACTGGCTGCCCTGAACACCAATCTGCCACACTTGTACCTGATGTGCTCAGGTACAGCTGGTCCAAGCCCAAGGCTTGCTGTGTGCTCAGACTGTGCATTTTGTGTTAAAAGAAAAAGAAAAAGAAAAAAAAAAGGAAGAAAAAGAAAAATAAAAATAAAAAAAAAGAAAAAAAAGAAAAAGGAAAAAAGAAAGAAAAAGAAAAAGAAAAAGAAAAAAAATAAAAGGAAAAAGAAAAAAAAAGAAAAAGAAAAAGAAAAAGAAAAAGAAAAAGAAAAAGAAAAAGAAAAAAAAAGAAAAAGGAAGCTCAGAACTAAACAAGGTGATGTGGCTCAGTTTTTTACAACAACAAAAGGTGGCAGAGGTTATACCTGCAATCAGAAGCCAACCTTCAGCCCTTGGAAATGCTCATGTCTTTAATGCACTTTTCTGCAGCCCTTGAGAGTGTGAGGGGAGATTCTGTTGCATGCATCCCAATGCTTGTGGTGGTGAACTCTGCTGCAGTACTAATCCTGTACTATCTATGGTCTCTATGGTCCTGTCAGCTTATCACTTCTCTTTTGTTTTTTGGTTTTTTTTTTTCTGTTAGCATGTCTTCTGCCTGTATTTTTTGTGTTTCCTACCCTCCAGCCTTCTCCCCTCTACTGCACTTCAGCCACCCCTGCCATTGTAGATGCCACATTCTTTGAGACCATGTATTTTAAAACACCAGCAAGTGTAGGCCTCCTTTACCATGATCCCCCAAAATACTTTGCAGACCACTGTCACCTGCTTTCACCAGTGCTATTAGCACTGTGATACTCCACATTCATACTGTGCCTCATACTTAGTGTCAAATACTAATGAGACAAAGTCCCATCCCACTGGGATTAGTGATTTGGTGTCATTTGGGAATGTTCATTTGCTTTTTCCTGAGTTATTGTGTTACACATTACGTAATTTCTTGTTCTCAAAATATTGTATCCACCTAATATTATTTGTGGCTTGTCCATACATCAATTTCCAGACCCCCCCACCACCACCCCACCCAGTTCAATTGGTCTTTGGGCCTTTGTATCAACTTCAACAGACTCAAAGGGAGGCAGTGTAAGGACTATCCAGAACAGCAGAATAAACAGGTGATAAATTAAACCCACAGACCCTCGGGAATTAATAAGCAAGCAATGAAGGAGACATTGACAGCAACTAGAACGTGATGGTCAGTGCCTGATGGACTGTTAAAGCAACAATTTGGGTACAGCCTTGAGGAGGGTCAGCCTGAACTTTGTCAGTGATTAGAAATATAAAATGTGGTTAACATTGTTATTATTGGATATTAAGAGTGAATTCGGATCATGTAAAACTTACCATAGCCTGCTAAAGGGAAGGAGTAAAGGGAAGAACCAGTGTGGATCAGGGAGGCCAAGAGCAGGAAAATCAGGAGGAAATTAAAAGGAATGGCTGCAGGCAGGTAGGCTCCCGGGCTGTACAGTCACTGTCTGAGTCCTGTGCCTGATCACTGAAGTCTATTTTCATATCCAATCTGTAACTTTTTTTCTCTTACTCTGCAACCTCCCTCTCTGACCCAGGTGTGTGAGCTGAATGGTCAAAAATGCCAACAACCTCAGAGACAGAGGTGTAAGCTGCAAGGTCTGGGTGTCAGCCTCTGGAGAGACCTGGATGTGTTTGCATTTCCCCAGTGAACACAATCCTGTGTCCATATGTGTGCTGGTGTAGTTTGCTAGCAAACTTCAGTCTGGATTAGCAGGCAAGTAGGAAAGGATTTACCTGAAAAGACCTGAGGTGTGGATCAGTGTCTGGGTAAAGGGCCCAGGGTGCAGACATGACCTGAGAGCTTGTGCTGATGCTGGAGGAGTCTGTGAGTGTGAGCATACCTGTGAACCCAGACTGGGGGCATGTGTGCTTCACCAGTGAGCTCCAACCTGAGCAGTCATACAGGGACAGCAGGACTGAGCTCTGTGCACTAATTTGAGTGCTGGTGGCAAACCAGCTTGTCTGGAGCCATGTATGTGTGCTTGCCACTGAAGACTCACCCTCATTCCTGCCTGAACTTGCACATGTCCTCATTGCCACAAGCATCACATCCTTCACAAGCTCCACTGCATCACCTAAACAAAGCTGTCAGTAGCTGGTAAGCTCCAAGTTCTTTGTTCCTCAGCTTTCACAGACTTTTTACATTCAATCAGGATGTCTATTTAATACCAGGATAAAAAAGTTAGAGCATAAGTAGGATAGATGGGGTGCTAAGAAAGACATTCAGGTAATTAAAAACAAAGGTAAATTTATCAGTTTGTCACCACCATCTATAAATATTTACATGCCCTAAGGTACAGAACACAGGTGGTCTGGGATGGTTTTTCATTTTTAGCTTAGATTACCTGTTCTTTTCTTCCTTTCCAAGCGATTTGATCCCAGGTTGACAGTGTGTTTTTCCGTGAAGTTTTGACATGTTTGTCATCTCTGTAGACCTGCATCTTTCTGAGGGGAGCAGTAGTTCAGATACTGCTCTTAGCACTTACACAATATTTCCAGCCAACCAGCATTTCTAACTTGTCTGTTTTTTTTTCAGCCCATTATAAGCAGTTTGTGTATATCACTTGCCCTTCTCATATTTTTGTTGTGTGTTAACACTAGCTATATCAAAGGGGACTAGCAGGAATTGCACAGCTGCATGACCAAACCTAAAACCATTAAAAGCAGCTAGGGAAGGGATGGTTGGGAATAGAGGGATTTCTCAACCTCTCTGTTTTCATTTCTGGGTTTTAGTAAATCTTCCAGTCTTCTCAGAAAGTTGACAACAAGTTCTGGCTTATGGTTAAATACGATATTTTCATCCCAATTCTAAAAGAATCTTAAAAATGAACCAGTGAATCCCAGACTGTTAAGCAGATGCAACAATATCACCAGGGTTCCATCACTTGCATTTGAATCACTGCAATAAAGGTAGATAATTTCACTAGCTGGTACTGCTGACTATGTTTTTCCTGATCTGACCGTTCTGTTAGCCTACAGTCCACAGTACAGCAGCAATCCAGAAATGCGCAGACTGGACTAAATACCAAAAATGGTTTATGTCCTTGGCAGGTACTCAAAGTAGGATTAAATACAGTACATTTAACTTGCTTGCATTCTCATGATTCTTACTATCCTAAGAGAAATTTAGCAGAGGAATATCTTAGATTTAGATAGGATTTAACTTTTTACTTTTCATTACCTTAAAGGTTCTTTTTTATTTGGAGTCTGCTGAGAGGAGGTTGAACATTAAACAGAAGCAGTGCTGTCTAGATAACTTTTCTGAAGGACAAACAGACAGAGACCAGATGAAAATGCTACTTCATGGCTTGTTATTCTCTCCCCTACTAGGCGTTAGTGAAGCTGGCACAAAGTGTTCGGCAGCACATCACATCTGCTCCAGCACAAAGTCAGCAGCTGTGGTTTTAGGACTTTATAGTAGTTTAAATTAATCCAGGAGATATTTTCATTTGCACAGAAGCAACCAATTGCATTCTGTGGGTTTTGTTTGGTTTTTTTCCCTCCCTTTTTCAGTTTCTGCAAAACAGGGCAGAGAAGAGGAACTACTCGCAGGACAGATGGAGTAAATCAGCAACTTCCTACAAAGCAATAGCAATATTTTAAAAAATCTATCCTTGTTCTACCTGTCTTTGCAAGACCTTATCTCCCTATGAACAGATTGAGCTTCATGTAGCAGCAGAAAACTGAAAAAGGCCCACAAGAGCTTCTCTTTCAGATTCTGGCTGCTAAGTTAAAAAAGGAAAACAGATCTGTTCTCAAAAAAATATATTTCTAATTCAAATTAACATGCATGTAGATAAGAGAGATGGCTAATTTCCTCTAAAGATACACTGGCTATTCTGAGCTCTGCACTTAAGCAGATATTTTGGGATGTTTCTCTGTGCCTTCTGGGACCATCTACATTACACTTGGGGAGCTTTTAACTTTCTCACTGAGAGTTTTTCCAGTGGAACCTTTTATCTCAACTTTCAATTTGTTCCCCTTATGACCCACAGGATTAAAAACTTCACTTTAGAAACTGCCACACATAAATATTGAGTGCTGGAAATTTGATTGAGGGACTGTAAAGAAAAAGAAGACAAGAACAAGTTTTCCTGTTTTCCTACACACTGTACCCTAAAATTTTAACCTATAATGGATCATGGACTGCAACTGCCTTCATGTCTCAAGTATTTCAAAATTCCCTGTAGCCTCTACCAGTTATTTTTCGTCATTATTGATCATATTTGTCCCAACTCACTAAGGGAGAAAGAATAATGCTCTGGTAAACCTCCGCAGTGTGAACCAGTTTCACTGTCTTAAAAAAATTAAAATTAAATTAAATTTCCTGCAATGGCCTCAAAATTGGTCTTGGTTTTATTTTTATTTTCTTCATTTTGACATATTTTACCAAATTTTTCCCCAGTTTTTCCTCATAAAATGGAAACCAAAGCAAGCAATCAGTGGGTGAGTTTACTTCCCTCACTTAATATTATAGTCACAGATACATCTTTCCTTCCTGATTAAATATAATACATGTTTAAAAATGCAGGTCTTGAAAAATATTTAAATTATTTAAATTCAATACAAGTACTGTCAGCGATAATTAAATTCTGTTTTAATCTTCTGACTTGTCACAGATTAACTAAATCACTGACCCACAAAATTAGTTGCTTATACCACTTCCAGGTGATTCACTGAACTGATCCTATCATAAGGCAGAAGAAGGCAATTAAAACAGGAGCAGGCCCTACCATCCCCAAAAGATTCAGCTGGATACATGCCTTTGTTTTAGCCTGCCCTTCATGTGGTCTCTGTGCTTGTTTGAGTTAATCAGTGAGAAATGAAATCACTCAGAAAGTTTCTTTTGATGACAGGAGAAAATGATATCTAGTTAAAATTCAGCCATGATCAAAGGCAGAAATGATACAAAAGACTGGAAGGGAACCTGGCACCAGATGGTAGAATGAGACCACAAAGGGACAACAGCAATAAATATGATTCTATATCCAGGAGAACATGTGCAAAATAACATGCACTGATCACCAGATCCTGCTATAAGCACACAATATTATTTAAATTCAATCATTAAAAAGATAGAGCTGCCATAAGGACCTTGTTATCCTCTCAAAGGCTGCCTCTTATTACTCCCACATGTAAAGTAGCAAAGCAGGATTACTGCTGAGGGGTTACTAGTGATGCATTTTGCTGGTTTTGTTCAAGATGAGGCCCAAAGGTGACTCTGTCTGACTCCCATAAAGCAAGAAACATAATACAAATATGTTAGTGAATCATAGAACTGAATATATAACAGCTACAAGGAAAAATGTGTGCTCAAAAAAGATCTGTGCTGAGAACTAAAGATCTTTCTTTTCTTCTGATCACAGATGGAGTATTAAAAATTAATGTAAGTTCTACCAGAAAAGAACTTGACAGTCCTATTTTGAGAGTCATTTCACTTCATCTCTTCTCCCTGTCTCACAGAACATTAATGCCAAAACATTCAAAAGAAGTTCTCTGGGGCTTGCTTTTCACATTCACAGAGTTGCTGGGAAGCATTTTGAAAAAGTGATTTGGAGTGCTGTAGTTTGTAGATACCTGATGCTATTAAAGCAGATCCTTAGCACTTTCCAAAGAAAAATAAGGCCCTCCAAGGTTGGCACTCCCCAGGAAACTGGGAGTTCACCTCAGACAGCAAGAACCAATGCCATTTCAGATGATACTAGCATCACAGCTCTGAGGATTTTAACTTCACTTTCAGAAATACATCTCTGAGACACAAGTCTGACTTTACACCAGGAGAAAAATGGTGTTAAATCAAAAATAAAATGTTTAAAAATATATTTAAGCACTTTAAAATTACATAGCAGTATACTTGGAATCTATACCACACTCAATATGTGTGCCATGATAATATGTCTTAATATTTGTTTTTTATATCAAGGTTCCAACTTTTTAGAGTGGCACAGCCTATAAAAAAATAGAGAATATTTTAAAAGATGAAGGGGTTTAGTTCAAATTTTATTTTCTACATTTATTCATAGAATTTACAAAACATCTATCAGTGTATCAAAACATCTTCCAGTGGAAACTTTGAGTGGAAATTTTTTTTTCCCAGACAATCCTTGGAAGACAGTCTCTGTAGTCAGTGGTATTCAGGCATGCTCCACTCATTGTGTTCAGATTAAAGATGTGCTGAATTGGCCAGAGGCACTGCAGGCACTGGATAGAGATGCAAAGGGGCAGAGTCTGGGTTGGAGGCTGTCCTTGAGGTCGTGCAGGATCCCATCCTGCCAGGATTGTCAGCAGCACAATAGCCAGCCCCCAGAGCCATCACAAACAGCCTGCTGACCCCAGTGCTGTTCTCCCAGCTTCATCTATGCCTACATGGGCATAACTCATGCCAGACCCACAGGCAGCATCCTGGCTCCTCAAGTTATTTGTAAGAAACACATTGGTTTCTATATTTCAGTTTCCAATGTAGTTTGCACAAAGTCCTGTGTGAGAAGGGCAAGGTGGTGGTGCTGTGTCACTTCCAGGGCTGCCTCGTGGCTTGTCCCAGGGTCCCCTAGAGAGCTGCAGAGTCCTGCTCTGTGCCATCCTTCAGTCAGGCTGTTGTGCTTTCAATGACATGAGGAACATGAGTTTCCATCTCAGGAAAAGCATTAACAAATTGGAAAGGATTTGCAGAGAGGTAACAAATTGGATGGGGGCTTAAGCATTGACTCATCATGAGAAAAAATTTGAGCTGTTGAATTTGGTTTTTCTTGGCCAAATAATGACTAATTTGATAGTCAAGGGTCTGAAAAAATATCTTGAATAGAGCAGGCCAAGATACAGTTATGAGTGGTCAAGAGAATTAGCACAGGGAAGTAGGGAGAGTAAAAGAGCAGCTATAAGGTCTTAATTACTAGCCACAGGCTAGACTGTGGGAACAATACTAGTCATGGGCTAAACTCTGGGAACAGCTCCATCAATTAGTCAAATACTCCTCACTGCTTTTCTAAAAACCCAGCATTCTGGAATAAAACCTCTGCCAGTGTGAAGTAATCTAGTGCCACTGATATCATCATGTTTTCCTGGTTAAAGAGCTGATCCAGGACAACTAAATTTTGAACAGGTATGAGAAATGCCTTTTCATCCACATATCAAACTGAACTCTATGGGAGAGATTTCTTCAGCCTACAAGGCTTCAGGACAACACCTTTAGCAGCTCCAAGGCTGTTATTGGTCATTCTAGTCAAACCATTAACAACCTGAGCTATTGTGACACTAAGATCCCTATGAAAACTGGGAATCTGCATTTTTCTAACTTTCCTCAACCATTCCTGTCACTGAGTTATCCTTTATTATCATTAGAGAACAAAAAAGAGCTAGTGTCTCATCAAAAAATATTAACTTTACTGGTTAAAATTTTTATTAGTCAGGAGCTTCCTTTAAAGCACTGCTCAGCAGGACAAATTTGGAGAACATATCCAGAGAAATTCCTGAGTTTTTCCATTTCCTTGCTGATTATTGTGCTAGACAGAGCTTGAATCACACCTTCTTTCTTCATGGAGTAAACTGCATGGTTCCAGAAGGCAAGTGCAACCTCTGTGAAGAAGCCAAGGTGTCAGAGTAAACTATTTACATATTCCACCTTATGTTGGTCCTCTTCTGCTTCCAGTTGCCAAAAAATAGCCACTCTCAGGGCTCACCAAGTCAATGTCATGGCAGTGGGGGAAATTACAAAGCTGAAGGTCCTGGGATCCATTTATCTGAGTTTTTTGCAGGTTCATATGGTGATATGAAAATCAACTGAAAATCAAAAGGTGGCTGACGCTCAAGGGCTGAACCTGAGAGTATCAGATTTGGACATAGAGGCTCTGAAGTGCCAGGGCAATTGCAGACATTCAGCCATTGCAGAAAGAGCCTGAATAAACCCACTATGCATCCACATGGGGTAGGTTGAATTTCCATGCAATCTTCCCTTCATTATGCTTATTAGGACAGTAGGTGGGAAGATTTATGGAAGCTCTAACAGTAAGAATTTTATTTTTATGAGGAATTCATGCTGAATACCTTGATTCAACCATAAATGGATATCTGGTAATTTTATCTCAAAGTGAGAATGTGACAGTAGTCATATTATTACTTTCTGTGTACAACTGACTGTAGAAATAGGTAGGCTGTGATCCCAAGGGAAAAAGTAGATTCAGTAAGATACTTGGGTTTATTCCTTTATCAGCTTGCTTTCTTGAGCACAAAAAAGTGAGTGGCACAGCTTTTTTCCTATTTTTTTTTAATTTGCATTTTGCAGTCCTGCTCAGCTGCACAAAATTAAAAACTGAAAAGGCTGTCAGTGGAAAACTGATAACAGACAACAAAGAAAGCCCACAGAAAACCAAAATCACAGGAAGTGAAAAAAAAAAAGAAAGAAAAGAAAGAAAAGAAAAAGTGAGAGTACCATCACTATAGCCCAAGGGAATGCATCAGGGAAAGAAGGGTCTGAATAGCCTGCCTTTCAGCTGACATGAGAAACCAGAGGGCAGGTAGAAACTTTACAAGCTGATGAAGGTGGAAGAAGCATGGGAATTGACTGAGCTTCCATCAGTAGATAAGGGAAGACAGGCTGGCAGAGATGCACAGAGCAAATGCTGTTCATGTCTCTGTTCAGCTCTATGGCCAGAGATTAAAGTAGTTGAGTAGGAGGTAATTTATGAATAAGAAGAATAAATAGGGGGTTTAAGAAGGAAGGAACATACCCTGGGTTTGAATAGCTTGAACCACTGTCACTTTGTTCCTCTGGGTCTGGAAAAAAGGAGCTTTCAAATGCCACATTGGGTAGGCTGGAGCGATTGCAGATTCTCAGAAAGCCACAGGTACCTATCAGAGAGAGGACAGCAGGAGTGTGCACAGCAGCCTGAGAAATCCCAGAGAGAAAAGGGCTCAGAGGTGCAAGTGACTGCCAGAGCTCTGCAGTGCAGGCTCCTCAATAGCCACACCATCTGTGTTTTCAGTCTGCTTGAGATCTTTTTTTTCACTTTTAGAAAAACATACACCGTAGATTACATTTCCATTCAGTGCTGTTAAGGTGGTTCACTAGGGTATACAATCATCAAACTTTTTAAAAATTTTTATTTAATGTGATTCATTCAGCAAACAGACTTCATAATTGAGGTGGTCTTACATGACCTTCTCAAAAGATTTCTTCAAATTGAGACTTGGAGTCTGCTGATGAAAACCTTCAAGTAAAATCTTGGCTTATCTCCACTGGAAGTCAGTGAAGTCAGGATCTTTCCCTGAACTTATTTTCTGATTCAGGAAACTTGTTTTCTGACCACTAACAAAATGAGTTGTAATGGGATGTAATACAGAGATGGTATATAAGCAGCCCTCAGAAGAGATGCAGAGGCATCATCCCTCCTTTGTGATAAATGCCCTACCCACTGACCTTCACCATCCTGTACATGGAGTCTGCTTTCTCTCATACCTTGCATCTCAAATTTCTACCAAAATACCAGCCTGGCCAAGGTGGTGTTCTTCAAGAAGAGAGATCCCAGCTTGATCTGTCCCACCCAGAGAAGAACACTGAAGCTCCATTTAGAAAAGCTCAAAAGGGAGCTGTAACTTCAACATATGCAGCTGTGTTTTATGAGTAAGGGGTGTCTACCACTCCTTTTTTTGCATAATGCTGGCACAGCAAGTTCCTCAGGATGAGAGGAGGAGGAACTTCCTATCTTGTATCCTAAATATCTTTCCCCCAAAAATTCAGCTCAGCTGTCAACTCTGATGTATGCTTAACCCTTATGAGAAGCACAATTTTTAATGCCTGAGAAACTTTGAGCAAAATATCAACAGACAGATTCAGGATGACCTTGTTTGTATTCCATTTTTAGGTATCTTCTAAACCACATTTCATGTATTTTGATCCTTTCCTGGCAGTGTGGTCTTTCATCTGTCTGTGCCTCAGGTGTCCTGAGAACAGCAGTTCTAATACTTATCTGGCTTCCAGCAAGGTATTAAGAATAAAAGGATAATGAAGTATTCAGGCTACTGTATGAGAAGCCCAAAAGATATTTTAAATGCCTAAAGCAGGCTTCATTACCAATCATAACAATAAGGGTCTGATTAGCTGAAAAGCCAGATTTCAAGCTGAAAGCCAGTCTGAGCTAAGAACTGCAAGGAGTGATCAACAGCCTTTTGTAACACAAAGGTCACATGTCACCAATCAACATTTTGTTTTCCCATGATAAAAGACAAATATGAAACATAAGACCTAAAACATGTTTAAATATTTTCATGGAGACACACATACAAGCCAGACAAACCCAATCTCCAGTCCATGCCATGGAGCAAGGGCACTGAGCAATTTACTGGGTTTCAGAAAACATTCTGAAAATGTGCATCAGGGCTGACAGCTGCAAGCAAAGAGAACAGAGGAGTTGGATATGTGAGGACAGGAATTATAAAAGTGAAAAGAAGATGGTAATGAGTCTGCCACTTATGGTCAGGCTTCATTGAAGTACAATTTGAATGCTATGCCTTAGTTGGGAAAAAAACTGGGAAAGTGGGTTAAGTAAAACTACTCTAGTGTTTGGCATGAGGAGTTTTCTTGGAAAGTGTTTGAAGATTCCAATTCATTTGGTAAAGGAAAGGAAGCTTAAAGATACGTTGGATAGTTTGGTCCAAATTTGCTGGATACAAACCTGTATATGACATAGCAGGATGCAGTGAGATGTATGAAACATGCACAACAAGACTTAGTTTCTGTCCCAAAGGAGATGTTTTTGGGTATTCTTTTGGCATCTTTACTGTCCACGGTGGGCTGCTCAACAATTTGCACTCATGTGATAATGGATTGGACACTGAAATGTAGGTGCTTTACTTATAGTTTATAATATTCTAAGACTTCTAGTGAAAGTGGACTGGAATTATCTGTAGTTCTCAACACTCAAAACTACTGTTAGAACCATATGGGCCCTATGACATCTGACATACCTGCTTTGCAATATGCTTCATTTGCATAGAGAATGTATGAGAAGCCTGGCTGGGAGCAGCTCATGGTTCATGCATTGCTCACTTACAGAAAGAAGCAGAAGCACCAAGTTTGCATCACACACCCTCCTGTCCTGGCAAGAAAAATCTGACATTAAAGGGAGAAGAATCAGGGATATGCAGAAATGGCACCCGTCATTTGGCCTGTTTCCCACTCATAACCACAGGGAAAAGCAGCTCCAGCTCAGAGAAGGAGCTGGCTGCATATACTGTGCCAGGTGACATTTTTCTCCCCCAGGCTTCTGGTACTGAAAGACATTCGTATATTTACAACCTTTCTTAAGGTCATCTCTGCTGTGTCTCCAGCTGAGCCATTAAATATTAATTGGACTACTTTCCAAAAATAAAAAGCAGAACCTCTAATTTACTTGTGTAATTAACACCTCCCACAAACCAGGTGTCCTCCTGAACCAGACTGAACAAGCCATTTGCTCTTGACAATACTGAAATATGCTATGTGCTTCTGAACAGACATGCAGTTGCTTGTCCATTCCATGTGCACAAGTGCACGTAATTATTTGGGGAAAAAAAGTACCTCAAATACAACAGAAAATATGCCCTCTAGGTGATGTAGTAAAACCTTCCCACTCACACCAGATAGATTTTTTTTAAGCACTCTTCATAGAAGGGCTTGAGTATCTTTTTATAGTTTTGGTTTTGTTGTTTGTTGTTTTTTGGTTTTGTTTTTTTTTTTTTTCAATAAGGCTCAGTGCTGCTAAATTTATCAAAGAGCTCAAATTTTAACGCACAGTTGTAAAGAGCATGATCAGTCTCTGGTCATATCCAAGCACTTGCATTAAGAAACTTGGATTGTCACTTAAAAATCATAGAGCCATTAAAGTTGGAAATTACTTTTGAGGTCCTAGACTCCAGCTGTAAACATATTTAACCATGTAACAAGCCTAACATTGCAATTAGCTCTGAAATTTAAGTTCAATACCAGCATTACTCATGTTAAGACAAGGTAAATATGTATTTAGTAATCACTGAGCTGCACAGATTATTTGCAGAAGTTTATTAGATGCTCATTTACCCAGATGAATAACACGCCTGCTCTTCAGTGAGGTTAAGGAATTTGTGGAGAGAATATTCACAGAATTCAAGGTCCTCAGTGCTCAGCTGCCATCTTAGCTCAGAGACACTAAAGTTCTCATCCAAGAAAACTAGTTTTGTAGTGAAGCACATCCATCCTGTCAGGATTTAGCAGGCTGGAAGCCAGCTCATACCTAAACCTTTTGGAAATTTGTAGTCTAAGCAATACTTTGACTTCATTGCCTCAGAAACTCAGTCTGTCACTCTCAGAGCTTACCTGGGAAAAAAAAAAAAAAGCTTTATTTTCTTCTTGAAGAGGTGACCTCCTTTTTCATAAATGAATATCAGAGCACTCACTTATGAAATGAGGCACACAGACTCAATTTCTTCCTCTGAAAAGGCAGAATCAAAATGCCACCCTGGATCCCTGGATCTCACCTGAAAATATCCAAATCATCAGGCTTGGAAATATTTTGGTGACCGTGCATTAATAATTAAAGTTTAATGTCTCCTCAGTTGCACAGACTAATTAAAGGTTTATTGTACTGCAGACTTTATGCCCTGACTGCCATTAGGTGGAGGATGTCATTCAGGGGAGATGCAGTTCTCAGCTCGTCTGCAGACAAAATACAAGTTTGGAGGAGAGGACTTTATGAATTAGAATTGTAACCAGAAGCTGAAAAAAAAACAGCCCAGGAACTTTTTGGGGGCCCAACTGCTCTGAGAAAATTTCTCGTGCACACTCTTCTAACAACTTGCCATCCTTTCCCCTCAGCAGCCACAGGTGGGTGACAGCACCTCCTGCTAAGGAAATCACAGTTTCAGGCAGTTCCTGCTGACCCCTGTGTCATTCCCACCTCCACAACTCACCTGCTGAGTATTTGCCAGTCTCTTGTCTCTTAACAAAGGCACCCCAGGCCCTTGGGCAGGAAATGCAGATGAAGTTTCCCAGAGTGTTACCTTTGAGTTGGCAGGAGTGTGTCAATGGCAAGAGGCCACTTTAGATAGCACACTTCAGCTTTGTTGGAAATCTGATCCAAACGAAACCCTGCTGCCAGGACTGTGTACCCTGTTTTATCTAAAATGTCAATATGTCAGTAAGAGGGAGCCCACAACCTCTGGTAACTGTTCCCATCTTACATGTAGTACTAAATCCTTGGATACCTTTTGTGGCATTCCAGAACAATGGGGCAGACTGTGGTTTCCCCTAGCTCCTCCTGTCCTTGAATAACCCACAGCATGGTGAATGAAGCACAAACCTAATGAGTTCTGCCTATGACAGGAAACCAAGGGAATGAAAGCAGGACCCCTCAATGAATGTTACCTGCTTTGTTAGAAAAGAAGAGCAAAACCTTTTCTGGTGGGAAGTGGGTGGTGAAAAGAGAGAAAGGAAAAATTTACCTGAATACTGAGCAGGGGGAGATGCTTTTTGGTAATGCTAAACAAGGGTGTTAAGCGTCACTGCAAATCAGGACTGAGAGCACTACAGGTCTCCTTGCCCTTCCTTAGTTTCTGGTCTGCAGCACTGTAGATCTTGGCTTCCTAATTCCATGTGGAAATGAAATCTAAAAGATGTTCTGCAACACCTAATGCAGGCTAAATTTTTTTATTATTTTTTTCATCTAGACCTGAGCACCTCCAGAAATATTCAATGCTTAGTGAGGTTGAGTGCTATTGTAAAACGTACACCCTTAACTGGCATATGTGTCATTAATTAACCTAATAGCAGAGGTTTTAACTATGTTCTGTTTTATACCTTTAAAATGTGACTTATAGCTTAATAGCTTTAGAAATTTATTACTGTAATAGCTTTAAAGTTTATTATTTTTCCCCCTTACCATTTTCTCTAATAATAACACTTTATTTCATTTGTATGTCTTGAAGGTGACAATTTAATCTGTTTAACTGTATGTAACATATTTATTTCTCAAAGTGAGGACGATTTTGTTTAGGAAACCAAGGGTAAACTAACAACTGTAGGTATCATTAAGCTCATTTTTATTCATAGACAGCTACTGTAGGCTATTAAAACTGTTTGGCACAAAACTGACTAAAAAATTACTGAAAATTTAGCATCCCTCCCACTCCCCACAGAGTTACCAGGTCCTTATGTTGCAGCTGAAATGAGAGACTGAAACATCAGGTTTTTCTAGCAGCATGGAAGAGGGGGAGGCATGGGGAGACAGGAAGACATTTAAACTGAAGAGATTCCACAGACAACTTTTTTTTTTTTTCTGAAATACTGTATTTACACAAAATTGAAGAGAGTACAAATACTTTACTAAGAAGACAAAACCATCATAGTACATTCAATTTAAACACAGGCAGAACTATAGATGCAAAGCACAGAGGCCTAAGGTACTTGCACGGGGGAAAGAAAAAAAAAAGAAAGAGCATCATAAAGGTCCCAGAGATTAAAAGCAGGAGGTAAGAGAACACTGTATTTGTTAGGCAGCATCATCTTTCCTTGACTTCAGTGGGATTGAACAAGACACTCTCCTTCTTCACTGTGGATGGTGGGAAAAACCCTCTCAATGTGCTGACAGCTCAACACTGATTTTGCAAAACTGTTGAGTGTGTACTTAATTTTCAGCATAGAAATAGAACTGTTAGCTTCAAAGAAAATTATATTTGTGCCTAATCACATGCCTATATGCTTAGTTTGACCAGAAATAGCCTTCTCAATGCTTTGTAGGGTCAAGTGCATTGTTACATAAAAAATAAGAGTACTTTTCTGTCATCTTTCTTTCAATTTTTCTTAAAATATACTTTAGAATTGCTTTTTTTTTTCTCCTTATGTACTCAATTAGAAAATAGTAGTTTATTGAATGCCATAGAATTCTTAAATATTAATAAAAGTCTTACATAATCAAAGGAATCTTGTTCAAAAATAATTCCCACATTTTTCCAAAACCTGTTTAAATTTAAAAATAAATAAAAGAGAAAAATACATATAATAAATAAGCAGCTTTATATTTCTGGGTATTTGGCAACAGGTCTGTTATATTTCTCACATTTCTTGTTGTCAGTTAAAATCATCAGATTAATTTATCATTATTAAAGAAAAGATTGTGCAATATTATGACAATCCACCATATATAGCCAATGCATGAAATATTTTACACGTTATGTATTCCTTAAAAAGAATTAATATATTTTAACCTTTCCTCTGAAAACAGTTAGCTTCTGAAGTAATATATCTTAAACACAATGGTATCTGTCACTTCTACTGATTTTTATTTTTTTCTGAATAAAAAGCTTGCTTGAATAGGACTACTAGCTCAGTGATGGAACTAAGTGCTATTTAACTAAATTCCGTACATGTCTTCATTACTGTTGCTGCAATTATTGTGATCACATACCACTGAAGTGCTAAATATTAGTAACTCAGATATGTGGACTTTGGTTATGCTTGATAGAATACTGGCATATCAAATATATGTACCACTTCCTAAAGGCTATGTTACAATCATGATGCCTAGTAATAAATAAATAAATAAATAATAATAATAATAGTAATAATAGTAACAATCTCAGATTCAAAGTGCTGACTCACTTGAGGCACCAATACAATAAATCAATCAATTAAAGGATCTATTTTTAATGTTCAAAACTAACAGCAGATCCTGGGCTGCCGAGTTACATGTGCAGCACGGAGGACCCTGAACCTGTCCTTCCACTATGGAGATTCCTGTGCTCCCAGAAGACACCCGAGTATCTTGTCTGGTATGGAACGTCCAAGACACACCAAGTGTTCACACATGAAACATTAAGAGCTGTCTAAGCTCCTCTAAATCCTCAAAAGGCTCTATTAAAACCCCTCAAGCCAGCTCTGCTCACTCAGGGACAAGGCTTTGCCATAAAGTGTGCTTGGCTGCAGAGCAGGGAGGAGCCTTTTTATGAAAGTCCACGATGAAATGTGTCACATTAATGCAGCCTTCACACCCTGGAGACACTATCAGCACTGTCAGCATGGGAGGAGAAAGGCAGTTTTCCAGCAGCAGCAAACACCTGTCTCCCTGGAATGGGAATGCTTTCATGTTGTCAGTTTGTTCTGTGCAAGCAGTAGTCATTTTCAGTGTCGAGAGAGCTGTTGTACCCCGATGATGGATACAGGTCCCTCTTAAGTATCCTGTTGACAATGTTGATCAGAACTTTTTTGTACTGTTGACGTAAAAGTGAGTAAACAAATGGATCTGATGCAGCCTTACTGTAGGTGAGGCACTTGCTTATAATTCCCCAGTAGTAATTTATGGTAACAAAAGGAATGAGCTCTATCAACCTGTTAAACATTAAAGAGAAATGGAAACACTTGAGTGTTATATTCACACTGAGCCCAGTGCTCAACTCATACTTCATGAAACATTCAAGTAACATTTATTTTCTTACAGTACACAGTCCCTGCAGGAGAAGGGCTGTGTACTTACTCCTCACATTCAGTAAGGGCAAAGAGAACTTTCCTAGCAAGGCAGCAGGGAGACAAAATCAATTCCTACAATGGAAAGAAGGAAAAACTGTTTTCAGTGGTAATTCTTCTGTGCAGAGGAGATAAGAGAGTGCTGCAGTTTACTGCTTACTTTCTGAATTTACTGAGCTGTGCTGGTAAGTGGTCAAAATTGTGGTGACATAATTGACTACCTCTCTCCCACAGCAAGCTTGAGATAGACAGATGTGACTCAGGGCACCCAGACTCACCGACCTCAATTCCTGAGTAGAGCTGTCTAGTGACACTTGAGACACTTGGACACAGCCCCATTGGCATCAGACTGCTGCTCCTGGAAGGCCTGCTTTAGATCCTGTGGCATATCTGCCAGCCCAGGTAAAGGACTTGGATACCATGCAGCATCTCAAATGACACCAGAAACGTGGTCTAGGTCACTGAATCCATCCCCTCAGACACAGACCAGCAAACCTTCATTACACCACCGTGGTGAATTAACACAGATGCAAATCAGATTCATGTCAGACCACTGTAGTATGAAGAACAACCTGGCAGTATCTCAGGGAGGTCTAGCACCTGCAATCCCATAGTATGCTTAGCAGCACACCTACAACAACTTAGCCATGGACATTTTTGTGTGCATTTAGCTGACTCCTAGATTGGCCAAAGAAAACAAGGAGACAACACTTTTATCATCATTATATGACCAGTCAGCTGCATCCAGACCTGTGTCTCCTGGTCTGTGCTTCATGGATGATTAGTGGCCTCAGCACCTCAGCTGAGAGGGATGTATTAATCATGGGGGTAGAAACCACAACTAAGTTAAACAATTTTTCCACAGCAGTGAGGGCAATCCTTCAGACTATTCCAGCAAATGTCTCGCCCAGCTCATCTGCAGTGGGCAAATCCTCCAGGAAGGTGGAAAGAATAGGGTGAGGAATTTTTTATTTTGTGTTTATCTTTTGTAAAACCTTTTGCAGGAGCAAGAATATGCTACTTTGCTCAATTAATCCCAGAAGCAAAGAAAATGTTCTGGGAGATAAAATAGCCCTTTTCTGTACTCTAAGACATCATTGTTTGAAGATGTAAGATCAGAAGCTTTCTTGAGGATTGAAGAACCTTCTGTCCTATTTCCAAAATGCAAAGCTCTCAACTTGCAGGGTGTTGACTTTTGAAACTGTTCCAGTCCCTCCTCATAGAAAAGCTGACTTACCATCATTTGGACCGAGCATTGGTACAAGTGACAGGAAAATTCCTTATTTATATGGCTAAAGGTTAAATAATTCTTATGGCAAGTGCATTTAAAAAAACAGGTGACTTGTGTTTGAAGCTTCTCAGAGAAGGTTCCAGTGAATTCAAAATAGGTAGATCAGGAAGATAAAAAATATGAGAAATAAATGTACAATAAATGACACTTGCTATGTGGTTGCTTAGGTTTATCCCATCCTGCATATTATCGCAATACAAGAAATATATAATTGATATTTACACAATTGATGTTCTTATAAAGACACTAAATAAGAAGAGTAAGATATCTTTCAGTCTTGAAAATAGATGTATTGCTATGTTCCCATTACTGCATTATGGATCCAAACTTAATTGCACTGAAGCCAAGAGAAGAAAAATTACACTGATTTTAATAAGATAAAGGGTCTGGCCAAAACAAGTTAGACTTAGAAATACCCATCTGAATGCATCTTGGTATGATTTTCTTGTTTTCAGAGCTGTTACAAAAGAGATGCAATTCATCTGTTGTCTCTTAGTGAACAGATGAATATATTGCTAATAAGCCTAATCTCAGTCAAATTTCTGAAGTGAGGAGCAAATACCGAGCTCACAATGCAACCTGAGTCACCAGGCCAAGAGCAAGACAACAGGGAGGATGGCTTTTACATTGCCTCCCCAGAGACCGCTTCAGTGCCACCCCCCTAAAAACCAGAATGAGGGAAGAACAGAAAAACAGACACAGTAGCAAGTCCTCCAATCTCACCTCCATCACCATCTTTCATGAAGTGCTGTCTTGGCACTGTCTTGTCTTTGAGACAAGGATCCTTTAGGATGTTGTCCCCAAATATTTCCCATCCAGCTGTCACTGAACCAGCTCAGTCCCCATGACAGGCAAAAGCTGTACCTTGACACACATTCCCACAAACCAGCCCTCAGCCTTCTCTGTAGTGATTCAGTAGGTTCCAGTTTGCCACAAACAGAAAATGCACCATCTCATGTTTGCCAAATGCAAGGTCTGAAGAAGGAAGTAACTTTTATTTTAGAAGTTTATGAAAAATACCTCCACCCTGAAAAATGTGGCCACGTTTGGAATTTGCTGAGCTTGGTAATGTTCAGATGAAAAGAAGATGACAAAATCCACTTTGCTCAATATAATTACTGATTATGGAAAAAGTGAATAGAACATGACTCAAAATGTACCGAACAATGATAAATTAACCTTTTAACTATGTGATGTAATGTCAATATTTGTAATAATCCTTTCAGCTGCAGAAAAAAAAGATGTAGTTATCCAGGCAATCAGGAAGGAATCCCTTTCAACATGTAAATGGGAACTGAAATAAATGTCACTTTAAAAATTTTTAAAATATTGTCTATTTAGTGCACTGGCTTTAACCTGTCCCCTACTCCTCTCAGAAAAGGACAGTGACACTGACCATAATAAATGGCCTGTATGTGTGAGATCAGAGCACTAAAGCTGGCCAATTTCTGTGAGCTGCTGTGGCTGCAGACACTGGCAGCTTGGTAACAACCTTGAAGAAGCCTTCACCAGGGGGTTTGCACACTAGTTCACCTCCCTCAACACAAGCCAGCAATTTTCAAGGCTGTCTTGAACACACTGTGAAAGTGGGAAATATTTATAAAAATTACTTGTGAAAGATGTAGCCCATTTCAGTTTAGAGATGAAAAACTAAATGCTGGATGCTGCAATTCAGTGTAGTTACACTGACTTCCAGCTGTCCAGTTTATACAAGATTTAAAAATAATAATAATAATCTATTGTATGAAGACTACGTAAGTAGATAACAACAATGATGCATGGACACTTCAAAAGGTGCAAACCATCAGGATGGATGCCTATAATTCTGTCCAGTTGAGGAATATAGTGTTTCCTATGGATTTAAGGAGTCTAATTATTGTATTTCCTGGGAGATAACTTTTACACCTCATCACAAGTCTGTGCTGCACCATTAGCAATATATTTACAGGCATTAATGTTTCCAGACTGAAGTCTTATCTTACAAATTATCAGCCTGGACAAATTTAAATTATATCAACCCAGCTTCCAATAGCAGCAAGCTTGGCCTTATGCCTAAAAAAACAAACAAACAAAAAAAAAACCAGAAAAACCCCCAAAAACCAAAGAAACAAACAAAAAATAAAAATAAAAACACAAAAAAAAATCTAAGCTAATCAGGAAAGTCTGTCTGTTTTCCTCTCTATTGCTAAGGTTCTGCTAATAGGGAAGGGTGGCAAGTCTTTTAAACTGCTTTTATCTCCCACTGGCATGTAATTAATTCCCAGTGCTTGTCCTAAAAGCCACCTTCTTTTGGCAGAGGTGCCCAGACCTGGCTGTGATGAGGGGAGAGCCAGGTCCTGCCGGGGCTGCCCCCTAGGACTGGGTGTGAGGACAGGAGCAGCGGGTTAGGGTGTGTTTGTGTGTGTGTTTTTGTGCTCTGCTCCTCAAGACCTGTCCTGGAGGTTCTCTTGGCTTTGCCCCTCCAAAATTAGCTGTAGGACCCCCGGGCAACCTGCTCATCACAGGACATCCTGATCCCGCAAATCCTATCCCACCCCGACAGGGGATACTAACCTGGTGATAATGTAAGGACCAAAACAGATCACGAACGACCCTATAAAAATACTGATTTTCTTGGTAGCCCGCTGCCTCCTCCTTTTCTGCTCGTTCAGACAGCGCTGCTTCACACTACGGAGGGAAAAGAGCGGTGTTAAAAGCAAGAAGGGAGGAGGCGAGATGTGAGCCCAAGAAGCTTCTCCACACATGAACGCCCGAGCTCGGGAAAGGAAGGGAAGGGGAGAGAGGAAGGCAGCCCCCGGGGAGAGGAGGGCAGCCCAGTCAGGGGAAAGGGCAGCCCCGAGGGAGGAGGGCAGGTCCGAGGGGACAGGAGGGTAATCCCCGCGGGGAGAGGAGAGCAATCCCCTCGGGGAGAGGAGGGCAGCCCCGAGGGGAGAGGAGGGTAATCCCCGCGGGGAGAGGAGGGCAGCACCCAGGGAAGGAGGATAGATAGCCCCAGCCCTGCCGAGCCTCGGGACCATCGAACGCAGCAAAGCAGTGACTCCCGCTTGAAGGGAGCTCAAGCAAGTGGGATAACCCGGACAGTCCGATTAGCATTTAAACAGAGAAGGCTACAAATGGACAAGGCAGCGTTCCCAGCACTGTCTGAAACGAGCGGCAGGAGCGCTCTCCATGCGGCCGGGCAGGCAGGAAAGGGTGCTGGAGAGGCGGGAATCGTTTCCGCCCGGGGTAACTACCGCGAGTGACCGGGGAATGTGAATCCGAACGTGCACGAATTACCTGGGGTGGATATCCACCAGCAAAACCAGAGTCTGCATGGTAATAATGTCTATCCGCTTGCAGTGGAACCGGGCAACTTTCAACACCTTTAAGTAGGTGAAACACAAGATCACCAGAGACAGCATGAAACTGGTGGAGTGAAAGACAATGGTGAACACTGTAAATCTTCTCCTTTCCGTCTCTTCCTTCAGGTGAAGGGTGCAAGAGGCGTAAACGCTGTTGTAATCTACCCATGAGTAAAACAAAGATACCAAGGGGAACGTGAGGGAGTGGAGCCACGAGTAGCCCATCAGTATCACAGCGTCCTTATACCGCATCTTGCTGGTGTAGCTTAGGGGGAACACCACGGCAATCCATTTGTCGATGCTGAGCGCTGCCATGCTCAGCATTGTATTGGAAGTCAGGAAAGTTTCCAGGAAACCCACTGCCTTGCAGACGCAGCCCCCGAGGGGTTGCTGGCTCCTCAGGATGCCCAGCAGGGTGAAAGGCATGTTCAGAACGGTGAGAAGCAGGTTGCAGAAGGATAAGTTCACCAGGAAAACCCCGGCGACCTGCTTGCGGATCTCCGTACTGTAGATGAAGCATAGCAGCACCAGGAGGTTGGAGAGCAGAGAGATAACCAGCACCAGCACGAGGAGCAGCGCCAGCAGCACGCCTGCCAAGTCCATCTCTCAGCGGGTCGCCTGGAGCGGGCGAGGGCAGGAGGAAGGGGCCACCCGCGCCGGCACCGCAGCCTCGCCTGCCGCCCGACGAGGCCGCCCGCGCATGGTGCCGGCGGAGGAGCAGGGGCCGGGGACAGCGCTGGGGGCAGCGGGGCGCGGCGAGGAGGGCAGGGCGGGCAGCAGAGAGAGCGGCGAGGGGAGCGAGACTGGGCGGCTGGACGGGACAGAGAGGGAGGACAGGGACAGCGGGGCCGGGGCTCTCTGACAGCAGTCACGCAGAGGGGGAGCGGGGCCCGGGAGGAGCGTGGCAGGAGGCGACGGGGCTACGCGGCAAGCAGCGATGGGATCGGAGGTAGCGGGGAGATGGGGGTGCCCGAGAATCGGAGCTGGAGGTAAGNTGAGAGGGGCAGCGGAGCCGGGGCCCGGGCGCGGCGCTGTCTGTGCGCTGTCCGCGGTGCTGAAGCGGGCGCTGCCCCGACGGCCGCCCGGCTCTGTTCAAGCCGCGGAGCGCGGCCCCCGCGGTGCCCGAGCCCGCGCCCCCTCCGTGCCCCTCCGCCGCTCCGCTCCGCCGGCCGCGCGGCCTCCGCAGGCTCTGAGCATCTTCACCCGCCGCCCAGCCCCTCAAATACTCCAGCCGCCGAGCCTCCCGCAGCGACTCATGCGCAGACGAGCGGCTGCGAGGTACAGGCTCAGCCAGGGATCGCGGCGTCGGGCTTATCCACTCCCGGATCGCAGGCGAGAGCAGCAGGAAGCCCAACTTTCCGCTAGTGTGCAGCTCAGGAAGGATCAGACCTGGAGATGAGTTCCTGGTAGTTTGATCCCTGCGCCGTGCTCAGGCACACCCTGAGCGCACCAGCTGTATCTGCCATTCGAAACCTGTTCAAACTCTGGTGTCTGTGCCCCTTGGCAGGCTTTCCCCCGTTCCATCTGAGGGATTGCTTGCCGTTTTCCCCTACAATACTTGCTACGATTGCCCTCTGGGTATTCACACCAGCTAGCCAGCAGTGAGGGATGTTTCTCAGTTAAAGACTCCACTTTCAGTGCTTGGGCTCACCAGCAGGCTGAACAAGTACCCCACATCAGGGTGATGCTGGCACACTCTGTGGAAAACTAAAGTATCTCTCTTTACCATTTTCCACTCACACTGGCAACACGATAGTGTGGGGGTCAGAAAGATTTCTTCTGTTATCACATTCTGGCAAAAGCTGAAAAGACAGACAAGAAAGAGAACAGAAATTCTCCCTCTGCAGCTGTCAGAAATGTGGATCACGTGGCTAATTCCAAGAGATGTCGTGAATCTTTTTCTTAGATTAAAAAA